>JAPWDM010000026.1:2915749-3238249 GCA_035578155.1 Brachynemurus nebulosus
CGAGGAAGACCGCAAAACGCGAATATATTGCACGAAGTGCAAGCGACCGACCTGCGAGAATCATGGAAATATATATTGCAGCGATTGTAGTGCCTTTGAATAAGTTAAATTCTCCTTTTTTTACATTTTGTATGAAAAAAAATGAAATATATTCTTAAAAACTAAAATTTCATGCATTTTTGTTTGATTTTTCCACATATCAAATTCCCAATTTTTTTAATTTTCAAAATCCAAAATAAATCGACTTTTTTGGCAAAACATCATGATGTCATTTGTATGCTTGAAGTCCCTTGTGTCCTCTTTAAAATACCGTCTGAAATTTGAAAATCGGTTCATTAGAAAAATAGTTATCAATTTTTGTTTATTAAATGACAATTTGAGCGTTTTTGAACACTTTTAGCTATTTAAATAGATTTTTCACCGACTAAGCTTTGATTAAATTGAATTTACTCTTCACCATTCTCTTCAGCATGAAAAAACGAACAAATTCGCGTTCTTATAAGTGAAATTGCTGCTGTCAAATCGATTTTACGACCAAAAATCCCGTGGGGTAAATATATACCCCAGTTTGTAGTTTAAGAGTAGAAAAAATAAGTTTGTCGTTCTAGGGTTAATTATGTATATAATAAAAATTAGAAATAAATAAAGGTTTAAAAAATATTAACTACGATTTTTTTTATTAGAAACACAAAATTACAAAGACAACGTATTTATTATATCACAAAAGTTATTTCTAATGAGTTTATCGTAACTGGAAGATTTTCTTGATGTAGATTTTATGGTTCCAAGGTAGATAAATGAAACACAGGGAATATTTTAAAAAAAAATATATAATATTCTCTTGTAGGTTAAACACGAAAGCACATGTATTTTATTAATTTTGTTTTCTTTTGGTTTAAGTAATGATAATATTTTATTTATAGGTTTTCCTTTTGTTTTTATAATTTCAAATATATTGGTTGATTATTTTTTATATTATTTTATTTTTAAATATTTTTTTTAATATAAATTTTTTGTTAATTTTCCAAAACAGTTTCTAACTTAACTCATTATCAATCCGCCATTTCAAACTTCCTTTTTCTGTTCGTCATTACTATTCACTGCTTACTCGGGGTTTGCGTCCCCAATACCAGTTATGTACTTTGAACAATACCAGTTACTTTGAAATACTTATATACATCGCTAGATAGCAGTACTGTTACAAGTCTTAATCGTTTAATCGAACTATAGAGTTCACAGGTACATTAAATACATACAATACACAAGCAATACCTCTTGCGTTTATTCAATATGGATGTAAAACTCAATAATTATTCATTCTACACAGTCCAATCTTATTATGTACCGAACTTGCACGAAGTTGTTCGGTACATAATACCGAACTTGCACGAAGTTGTTCGGTACATAATACCGAACTTGCACGAAGTTGTTCGGTACATAAAAAACCACCTTGGGAGATTATTAGAATAGCAAACCAGTTCAGCCAAACAAATGATTGACTTAATTTCTGAATCTTCAAGTTTTTAATTTTTTATTCGCAAGAATATTGGAGGGGGGGTAGTTGTCCCCTTGCCCCCCATCCCTGAATTCCGCCTATGACTTCTAGCATCTACATTCAAAGTCTTTCAAGATCTGTTACAAGGCTTCGAAACCCTAATAAAAGTAATATTAATCTGATTACATTTTGATCCACCCATTTTCTTACTTTTAATATCCAATTTTGACATCTTTATGATCGTGTTTCAACGACAGCACCTATGTATATTTAATCGGGTCCCGTAGATCTGTTTGATTTGTTGATCCAACCAAACTATGTATGTATGTATGTATCTTGCTGGATACAATTTTATTGGTATTATGAATATTAAAAAGTAATTAATGGAATGAAATAAATAATTAATTAATTAAAAGTTGGGTAATAATTTTAAATTAAATTAATTTAAACGATTTTAAATTTGTAGTGAGATGTGTTTTCATGCTGTGTCCGTCCATCTTAGCCAAGCCTGTACGATTCAAGTTTTTGGTTCCTGTTTTATACATGGAGAATGATATTTAGTCTTATAATAATGTTTCGAGACAAACGATTATTTGATTAGAGTTCGTCCTCCTGATACCATGATGTGTCGTAGTAAAAGTTAATTCGATTTTTTTTTGAAATATTTTATTGGATGATTATGATTTTTAATGAGTCATTCAAAAAAAAAAAAAAAAATTTACGTGAGAAGATAACAAAACGTATTTGAAAAAAATTGTCCAGTGATGTAAATAAGTAGGGTAATTAGGGTAGAGTTGTTGTGCGCACACCTCTACAACGGTTTCTGAATTAGTTCAACCAGTTTGCAATAGGTGGCGCGCGATTCGTTTCAATAAATATTTGTATTTATATATAATTTACTAAATTGCTTTACAAGTAATTAAAGGGACAAGCAGTTTCATCAAAAATGAAAAGAATGCTAGCAAAAACGTATATACAAAATAAAAATTAAGGGGGTATGCTAGTCTAGGGGCTCGATTTTGAGGTGATTTTACGGGGGAAATAAAAAATAAACAACAGTAAATATTTACAGTTTAAGCATTTTTTTTAAGTTTTTTATTGGTATTTGAAAAGTATAAAAATATATCAAAATTAAAAAAAAAAAAAAATTAAAAATTGAAATCGGTACAGGCCGGCAAACTAGGGCCTCAAAAAAAAAAGATGTCTCCTGCTTGACGTAATTCCAACCCTCCTAGTGATCTGAAACATAAGTTTTAGTTAATTCTTAATAAACATGGATGTAGAATTAGTTGGACGCAGCCGATTTGAAAAAATAAATTTTTCACAAAATGGCGTCCATTTAAAAAAAATCATTTTTTCACCTCCTTTTTTCTACTTTGGGAATTTTTTAAAAATAGTAAAAAAAAAATCCAAAAGCCCCCGCTAATTTTGATAGTATTAAGAAGGTCTGTACCAAATTTTATGTAAATCGATGCATTAGAACTTGAGATATCATGTGAACCGTATCGAAAAAAGAAGTTTTGAGTAATTTATATTAAAAATTTGAATTCAACACTGAAAAGATACACAGTACGCAGGGGAAAAATAACCATAACTCCGAAAATAATTCGACTTCCCGTAAACCCTTTTAGAGGCTTATTATGAAATGTTTGAAGTTTGAAAATATGAAAGAAAAGAAAAATCGATTTTCTCGAATTTCTCGACTAGAGTACTCCCTTAAGTCTTTGAGTCTTAATTTTAAATTTCGCACCCCAAAAAAATGATTAAAATTACGCCACCGGGGGAAGAGTTTTTCGATAATTTGCGACCAAACAGATTTCCTTATATGTAATATTTCTTATCGTATATATTTAAATTTTTACCATTTATATTTTATACCTGAAGCAGTCCTCTCATCAAAATTCAATCCGATCAAAATTGACAGACCGATTAATTTAAAAAGAAAAATATCAATTTAAATAATATTATTGATTATTTTATTAATAATACCTAAACTTTAAAATCAAAAATATCTATCATGCGTGTCATGTGTCGCTTCTAAACACACCGATTAATTAGTAACTGCGATGTCGTGAAAAGAATTTGATTTTAATTTTAAACATCTTCTTCGACGGGCCGCCCGGTCCCTAGACGTGACAAAATATCAAATGTTTAACACTACTCAAACTATAGACCACTGCTCTAAAAAACATGAATGTCATAATATTTACATACATATTTATAAAACTGATCTAAATTTTAGGCAAGTGTCGAACTTTAGACAGGTATATATGTTTTGTATATAATAGGTAAGTTAGAAATCTTGTTTAGTTTTTTATTTGTGCACCATCGCCCAACTAATTTGTTTATTAATTATTAATTAATAAATATTATTTATAATTTTTATCTAAGAATGTTATCTATACGTGTAATGGTTGTGATACCTAAACATTTAAATATTTCTAATGTAGGTATTAAGTTAAAAACTGAATGTGTTTAGGCTTCAATGTTGGTTTTTAATTAATTCAGTTTTTTATTCGACAAAAAAAATTATAAAGAATTAGATTTAAGGGGGGTGTTCTTGTCTAGAAATTCGAAAAAATCATTATTTTTTTGTTCTTTCATATTTTAAAAGTTCAGACGTTTAAGAATAAGCCTCTACAAGGATTTACGGAAATTCGAATTATTTTCGGAGTTATGGTTATTTTTTCCCTGCGTACTGTGTATCTATTCAGTGTTAAATTCAAATTTTTAATATAAATTATTTGAAACTACTTTTTTCGATACTGTTGACATGATACCTCAAGTTCTAATGCAGCGAATTACTTGAAATTTAGTACAGACCTTCTTAATACAGTCAAAATTGGTCCAACGTAGGGGTTTTTGGAATTTTTTTTTTTTACTATTGTTAAAAAATTTCTGAAGTTGGAAAAAGGAGACGAAGAAATGATTTTTCTATTTAAATGGACGCCATTTTGTGAATAAAATTTATTTCTTCGAACCGGTTACGTCCAATTAATTCTACATCTTTGTTTATTAAGAATTAACTAAAATTTTAAAATATTTCAGTAATTATTTGGTGTGAATTATATGTTTATGACAGAGACTTAAGGGGACATTCGCCCAAAAACATCAAAAGTCGACCTTTTTTTATAATTTTTTTTATACAAATAAATATTTTTATTAAAAAACCAAATATATAACATTGTTTCTACATGTCACGATACTACAAAAAAAGTTATAAAAAAAAAAAATTCAAAAATGAGCTGAGTATAAATGACTTTGAAGTCGACACTGCGAGATTTTTCCACCTTGATGATTCCTCGCGTTCTGAAATCCTTAGTGAACCAAAATCAAAAAATCAAAAATTTTCTAAAATATACCTTTATGGCACTAACTAGGATCTAGGAAAAAGAAATCAGCGAGAAATTGCATTTTGAAAATAAATTTTCAGAAATCACCGCTTTTTCTCGACTATAAACAGCCGCCATTTTGAAAACGTATTTATTACAAATCCAAAAGATCCTAGTTCCTACCAAAATTACGGTATCGAGGAATAATATGCACTGTGATTTATGTGAATATCTCAAATACTTTTTGAGATACATTAGGAACCATGTCGAAAAACGTACTTTCGAGAAAAAAACATTTAAAGTTTTCTATATATTTAAATTGAATTAAAGTGCGTGCACTAGAATGCCCATAACTTTTTGATTTTTCATTTTTTTAAAATAAAATTTTAGGAGAATATTTCTAACACCTTAACAAACGTAATTGTGAAGAGAAAAAATCGATTTCTTTTTTTTTGTTAGCGAATCTCCCCTTAACCCGTGCGCGGGAAGATAAATTTTTTAAAAATATTTTAGTAATTATTTGGTGTGAATTATATGTTAATAACTGAGACTTAAATGACATAAAAATTTCTTACAAAGGGTTACTATATTAATTTATTTTTTTATTTTTTTTTTTTTTTTTTTTGGTTAGCGAATCTCCCCTTAACCCGTGCGCGGGAAGATAGATTCTTTAAAAATATTTCAGTAATTGTTTGGTGTGAATTAGATGTTAATGACTGATACTTAAATGACATAAAAATTTCTTACAAAGGGTTAACTTATTATATTAATTTAATTGTCGCCCGCATTTTTCTGTGGTTGCGTGTCTGTCTGACGGACCTGCACTGATTCATTTTTATTTAAATAAATATTATATTATTCGAACATTATAAAGACCCTCATTTTGAAGTAAATAGACATAATGTCTGGCATGCCTATTAAAAGCAATAAAAGTATTTTTGAAAACTATATAAATTGAACCAAAGTTTACTTAACTGAAATTAATATTTTGCCTTCAAAATTTGAAAGAAACGAAACATCTTAAATATGGATCCAAGATGTCGAAAATCACAATATATTAAAACTTGAATGTAAATTATAAAATAATTACTTAGATAATTAAGTGTATTTTATTGTAAAAACAAATTAAAAAAAAATTAAAAAGAAATAAATATAAAATTTAAAATCAAAATTTTTTATATAGGGTTTTCACAGCAGGACAACTCAACTGCAGCGCAACATCAAATTGATTCAAACCACTTGCTATTCGCGTGTGTGTGTGATTACCCTACATAAACAAAAATTATCGTTCACCTGATTTTGCGTCCTATTTGTTTTTTTTGTCATCGAAGATGACATTAATATCGTTGTGTGACTGAATAATTATTGAGTTGTACATCCATATTGAATAAAGGCAAGAGGGCTGTAGAGTTAACAACTATAGAGTTAACAAAAAATCATAAATTAACACTTTCACTGAGATAATATTACTTAGTGCGTGTCAAAAACACGCATTTGACGAATTTTTATTTTGATAAAATCACAGTTGATATTCAAACAAATGAACTGACGGTTCGAAACAATATTGTCACAGTTTTAAAAATAAAAGTGGTATTTTGCGAAGTAAAATATTTGTTTATTATTGACAAATATGGAATATTATAAAGTAACGTTTAAATCTATTAATATAATAATTCCTTAGTTTTAATAGGTATCTACTTAATAACTGACTGACAGACAACGCACAGCCTAAACCGTTGGGTTTATAGAAGAATGAAATTGTGTATAGGAGTTCCCTATGTAACGTAGGTGAGCACTAAGAAAGGATTTTTGAAAATTTGTCCCCTAAGTGAGTTAAATACGGAATGAAAATTTGTATGGAAATTCGACATTTTTGAAGTTATACTCGAAAGAAAATGAACTGAGAGATGCGCAGAAACGCATTTTAAAATGGGTCAGTCTAAGTCATTTTGAAGGTAAGGTTGACACCTGTCAAATACATATGTCTTATGAATCATAGGCCAGTGAGTCTATTTACTTTACCCAGTCCACCTGCGCAAACAAAGACAGGTCTCTTAATTCAAAATCTTTTGGGTATAAAAATACCGTCAAACGGGACTATTTGAAAACGGTGGGGCTATTTGGAACAAAAGAAAAAAAAAAGAAAAAAATTTAAGCTCTTATATCTGTTTGATTTCTGAACGATTCATAACGTTAATGCGTCTTTAATAGGGGATGCTTTTTAAGAGTTTAAATCTTTTTTAAAACTCTTCTTTAAGAGTTTAAATCTTTTTTTATTTTGTTCCAAATAGGCCCACCATTTTCAAATAGTCCCGTTTGACGGTATATAAAAATATGTTACTATGGTTATTAAAATAAATAATATTTTATTTTAATAAATCTTTAACACTGACTGACATCCTGAGATGTAGCCGTTGGTAAATCCCATCGGCTGGGTATACGGCTAGTAGTTTGAATAGAAAATTCCTCCAAAATGATTCCATATTTTTTAATATTAGTGTATCGGGGTTACCTTCTTCATTTGAATTAAGACAGTATATAACAAATAAATACAAAAAGAAACCAAAACAATGATCAAATAAAAAAAAAAATAAAATTCAATCTCACATCTACAGACTTCTCTCCTACTTTTATACGTCTGTTTCTATTTGCGTTAATATAATAGCGAATGGATTCAACCCCCCCCCCCCAAAAAAAAAAAAAATAAATAAAATAAAATCAGAGCCCACTCTTCTTCGTCGTGAAAGAATAACAAGACATAAAAGACCAGGTAAAATATATCTATTATTATTTTTTCAAAAACAATAATTTGACACATTTGAATTATTTATACGAAGACGGTTCTGAAGTGACTGATCCAAAAAAAAAAAAAAAATTATGAAATACATATTTCAGCTCTCAGTTGTTCAGCTGCTCAACTGCGTAGCTTAACGCCCGCTGTGTGTATCCCCTTAACATGACGTGGAATTATAACACAATTGTAATGTAAATATTGCTTATTATGAATATTTTCTATTATGTTAATTGCATAGGAGACAATTTGTATAATATGCAGTTTAGGAGTCGCAAGTTTTCAGGCTTTGAAATCAAAAATAATATTTTGAATGGACATTCTCCTTGAGCTTCCACCATTTTTGTTAAAATTTGAAGTGAATACAGCATTTTAAATTTGATGTACAAAAATATCTCTCCATCAGGGGCATATTTTTATGAATGGGCTGATGGCATAATAGCCTATGGTGCCAGAATTGTGGAAGGTGGCATTCCTTTGGCGAATCTCCCCTTAAGGGGGAGGGTACTCCAGAACTTTTAAATTTTTCATTTTTTGTTTTGCTTTAAAAGTTCATTTGAACCTTAAGGAATATATTTCTAATGTTTTAATCCCAACAGAAAGATTATCTTAGATAACGATAAACTGCTTTTAACTCTACTTTTCAAGAA
Organism: Brachynemurus nebulosus; assembly: GCA_035578155.1. Lineage (NCBI taxonomy): Eukaryota > Metazoa > Arthropoda > Insecta > Neuroptera > Myrmeleontidae > Brachynemurus > Brachynemurus nebulosus. The sequence continues at coordinate 2,924,018 of JAPWDM010000026.1, forward strand.
CGAAAACTTTTTCATAGCGTTTTCCTCAAAACAGTTTTTTTTCCGCGCCGTGGATCATAACTTAAGATGTTATTAAGGTATTAACTTGAAATTTTGTACAGACATTCTTTAAGATATTGGCCTTTGCATATACCTCAAATATTGCATAAATTATTACTATAAATATTGTTTATAACAATTTGTTTATAAAAAAAAGTGAAATTTTTTCTTTTTGATTTCAAATTGTGAAAAAAAAATTTTTCTCATCAGAAATAGGTATATGCAAAACGTAATGACCTATTTTAATAAAATTTTTTTTGCCCGATTGAATTCAGTTGATTACAAGAGGCTGGGCATTCCACGGCGCAAATTAAAAGTGTCAACTTGAAACAGCTGTAGCGCCGCCATTTTTTCTTTTTTTTGCATAAAAATTTATGAGTGAATACACCATAACATGTACTATACTATGTAACCTCATTTGATACAATAAATGTATCCAGTTTCTTAAAAAAAAATTATTAAAAAACCTGTTGTCTGGAGGACCCTCTCCCCTTAAGTTAAATTTCGCTTGCTGATTGGTGCGGTTCTATAAACTCTGATTGTTGATTGGCTTAAAAGCGGGCGGCTATGGGAAATAATTAGGTCATCAATTCAATTCCTACCAGGATTTATAAAGGACCTACCATTTATTAGACTCTGTTCTTTCCTTTTTTTCAAAAACTAGCTGAATGTTTTTGATACCGATCGAAATTTTATGGATACGCTTGGATTATAATAATTATGTCCATTGTAAATGGCGTCTCAAGTCCTAAATGAACTCATAAAGTCACCAATCAAGTATTATTGAGCGCCAAAACGTTGAGAAAATATTAAAAATAACCAATCTTGACCATGAGCCGATAAACCTCCTCCACACTACGTGAGATTCGTTATTTATTCCAAATATGGTTTACCTATTTTAGCAGGTGTATTATTATAAACCCATTGTATTCTCAAAATATTTCAATATATCCACAATTTTTTTTTTTATTTTTTCCAATCAGTGTGTATGTATTAAAATTGTAATATCGTCTAATAATTATATTGCAAACAGATATTTTAAAAACAATAAATAAATAATTGATTAAGGCAACAGAACGTCAGGAGCAGACCTTAGAGGGGCCCCGGTTAAAAAACAATTAACCTACCACTGTTTGATCGTAGCAGGGGATAAATTTCATATTCAATTTTTTTTCGTTGCGCGAGTCCGGCGAAACAATGGAATAATAAAATTGGAACATATGTAAAAATTAGCATAAATTTTGAATTTGAAATATACTAAAATGTTTTTTTCGTTTTCGTTTTCATTTTAATATAATATTTTGATAATTTATTCTTCGTTATCTCTGTGTGGAACTGTCTACATATAAATTTTTTGTAAAAAACTTGTTTGGTTGGTAGCTTTATTGTTAGCCAAAATGCGTGGATAATATTCGTTTTTAAAAATGAATAAATATTGGATTTATAAAAATGCCAAATATCGTACGAATATTTTTAATAATCCTTTTTATTTTTTCATTCGGATTTAATCGGATCATAGCACGGTTTAGTAGTAATCTCAGGTTCAGTTCAAGAAATTTATGGTACCATTACAGTGTGATCGGCCGAAAAATAGTCAATTTTCGCAATTTTTTTTCGAATGGATAGGATGGGGGAATAGGGATGAATTTTTGTTTCGATTAATACCGCTATTTAACAATACAAAAATATTTTTTTTATTCATTTTTATTTAATTTTTATAACTGTTATAATTTTTTGAAAAAAAAAAATGTCTTTAATAAAGGGCGATATTCGGTGCCCACGATTGCGGCGCCAGTTTTAATCTGCAAAAAAAAATCATATGGGAGTTTTTTTTTGAAATTTGAAAAAATGGCGGAGGTTTGAATAAAAAGTACAAAATTTGTTATAGTTTTCCGTGTGGAAAAATAGGAAGGTTTCAAAAAAAAAAAAAACTCCCATAGGAACACAGCGGCTTACCTTACAGATTGATAATCTATTTGATTTTTTTTTTCAGATAAAAACTGCGGCCGCAATCGTGGGCACCAATAGCCGCCCTTTTTTAAAGACACTTTTTTCAAAAAGTTATAATAATTATAAAAAATAAATAAAAATGAATAAAAAAAAATATTTCTGTATTATTAAATAGTGGTATTAATCGTAAAAAAAATTCATCCCCGTTCCCCCATCCTATCCATCCGAAAAAAATCGCGAAAATTGACTATTTTCCGGCCGATTACACTGTGATGGTTCCTTAAATTAAAATGAATAAAATTTTGTGCATTCTATCCGAAACTTCGGTTGTTTTGGGGATTATTGTGTGAAGTTAACAGCCTTATATTTATTCATAAAAAAGCTTCGGTCTGACCAGAAGGACCAGACGTACATATCATAAAGCAATAAAGCCCAGGGTGTTTTTTTAGTATCTAAAAAAAGAGACTGAATTAAATTTGATGAAATTTTTTTAAAAAAAATATATTAACATTGATACGGCCGATATCATTTTTAATTTGCGAAATATTATGCAGAAAACAATCCCAATTTTTATTTGGGTCAAGTGTTATAGTATTATTATGACGTATACGATTGGTCGTTCTAGTCTGATTGGGACTGTTTTCGAGAATGAGTCTACTGCATTTACGTACTTTTTTACTTTATTTTCGTTTTTAGCAGCAAAAGCAGAAAATTTGAATTTCATAATTTTTTGGATTTTTCTACATATATTCAAAGCAGATCATTTTTTTTTTTACTGTGTTTTCAAGCAAACAGTGCCAAAATAAATTTATTCAAATCAGTTCGAACAAGTGATTGACTTTGTAAATATATTCAAAAATGTATGGTTACATGAAAAATACACTGACAGTAAAAAGTTTGGGAACTCGATTGTGCATTTCAAATAACCTCATGTTTCAATTTTTATCCAGAATTAAACTACTTAAGGGGAGATTCGCTAAAAAAAGAAATGATTTTTTTTTCTGCATAATTATGTTCCTTAAGGTGTTAGAAATATTCTCCTAAAATTTTATTTAAAAAAAATGAAAAATCAAAAAGTTATGGGCATTTTAGTGCACGCACTTTACTAGAATTCAATTAAAAAAAAAAAAAAAACTAATGCTTTTTCTCGAAAGTACGTTTTTCAACATGGTTCCTCATGTATCTCAAAAACTATTTGAGGTATCGGCATAAATCAAAGTGCATATTATTCCTCCATACCGTCATTTTAGCAGGAACCAGGATCTTTTGGATTCGTAATATATTTTCAAAATGGCGCCTGTTTATAGTCGCGAAAAGGCATTGATTTTTGAAAATTTATTTTAAAAAATGCGATTTCTCGTTGGTCTTTTATTCTTTTTCTTAGATCCTAGTTAGTGCCATAACTGTATATGTATATTTTCAGAAAGTTCTTGATTTTTTCATTTTGATTCACTGGAGATTTCAGAACGCGAGGAATCACCAAGGTGAAAAAATCTCACAGTGTCGACTTCAAAGCCATTCTCAGCTCATTTTTGATTTTTCTTTTTTCAAAGTTTTTTTGTAGTCTCAAGCCATGTGGAAACAGTTGTATATTTAGTTTTTTTTTAATAAAATATTTATTTGTGTAAAAAAAAAAAATAATAATAATAAAAAAGGTCGATTTTTGATGTTTTTTGGCGAATCTCCCCTTAAAAAACTATGAGAAAAGTTTTTTTTGGATAAGAGTGTGCAAAGGAATGAACTTCTAAATTTTGACAAGCAGATTTACCAGAGTGACATCTACATAATATAGGGGGACAACAGAATGACAATTGTCTTAGAGGATTATGTCATCGTTTTATTCCATTCAAAAAAAAGTGGATCATACATATCTCTACGGGCATATGTGCCATGACCGTATCTTTACATGATGACTGAACACAATGTCACAATAGGTGGCCCAAACATTGTAATACATATTGACAAGACGAAGACGGATGTGTCCCGATCCTGACTGGGCCGGCGATATTTTACGTAATGTTTGTTGGTATGATATCCTTTCAAAAAAAATTCGAATATTTTACTTTTTTTTGAAATTTCATAGTGCTGAAAAAAGTTCCTTTGTTAGGTAGTGAATACGTGTGGTTACATAAAATCTAATCCTTTTCTAGATTAACTATTGATAATAGACCTAATTCGGTTTCTTTTGATGAATTCAATTCGTGGAGATAATATACTTGTAATTATTATCAGAATTTAACAGAAAATTAAGAAAAAAAGAAAACTAACGAAACAGTTGAAAGACTTTTCCATCTCGGAATTACGGTCGCCTTTTTTGAATAAAAACTCCAAATTTTTAGCGCAAAAGCTTTTTGAATGTGAATTATATCAACCACGGTATAAAACGTGACCAAATTTCGCTCCTACGATTCGAGAAAAATTTCTTTGTGATTAAAATCGAAGTTAGTTTAGGCCAAAAAAAGTTTTAGTTAACATATCGTGTGAGATAATGTTTGAAAAAGCTACCCCTAAGAATTCGAAAAATATACTTTTTTTATGATTTTTTGTCTAATGGTCTCACAGACCAATGAACATATTATATATTATATTATTGTATAATTGAGGCAGCCAGATACGACCCGGATACGACCGGATAGTATTCTGTAATTAAGTAATCAATGCAATAACCAATGGTATCCGTAGTAACGTTTTCAAATAATTATTGTCAATATATAATATTGATAATAAAATTTTAGTTTTTTGAGAAGAAACTGCAAAATTTTGAAAGAAAAGGACGTGGTATTCGTTTTTATTTTCAAAATACGTACGTATACAAATTATGTCCTGCAAAAATTATAGTCGCATTTGCTCAAAAACTGACATTATATTATATTCCTTAAATATCACCCGTCCCACCCTGTTACCTGCTTCAAAAAAAATGCCTACAAACTGCCTTTACGCTTTGTCTAGTAGTATAATATGTGTTTCGAATAACTTAATAAAAGATTAACAATTTATTTTGTGGAAAATATTTTAATTTTTATTATTTTTTGAGATCTTATTCGAAAAATTACTAACAAATTTTAGAAAATTTACAAATGTGCCTAATAGGGAAATAACTACATATATACATAGATATTTATGACTGGAATATTTATGACTGAGAAATTTCACATTCTGTAAAGTCACACATGTCCACTGACTCATAATAGTTCATAAATTAATTATTTGAAAGACATGTTTTATGATACAATTGATGTATTTATCTACTTTTTATTTAATTTTTATAATGAAAATATGCTTTGATAAAAAGATTAAAAAAATTAATAAATATTTTTGACTCGTAGATCAACGTATTATTCTAGGGTTAAAAAACGTAATTCAGGCATTTTGTAGTTATTACAAGCAACTTTGCATCAGATTTAAATATACATAAATAAAAAAAAAGTCTACCTTTGATCTACTGATTTCTCACTGTACGGGACCCTAATTATTCGAGCCGAACTCGCTCTCAGGGGCGTAGAGAGAAATAACAAGCCTCGGGGAGCAAAAAAAGAAATTTTTACAACTTTTCCCTGGCGCCCCCCTCTCGTTGAGTGTAATTGCTTTTGGCCGAAATTCGGTGAAAACCACATAAACTCAGATTGGGTAATTATCATAATATGTATGTACTTTCTTCGCTCAATTTGAATGGGAAAATAATTACTGATTGTCATATTTAAATTTCCTTCAATTTTTATTTGTTTGATTTTATCAAAAACCATTTGGACAGTTTTCTACATACTGTCTAGTTACTTTACACAGTATCTAAACAAAATATAAACTGCTATTATTCAGTAAATAATTGTTTGATTACTTTATTAGTATAGTTTAATAAACAAATGTGTTCTTCTTCTGGGCAATTCCATATGTGATTGACTCTACATTAGACACAATTTACGTTTTATTTTGCCTTATATTACGAATATCACTATGTTTACAGTTTCAATTTTAGCATGGTTTTATAGTTGATACCCCAGTTATCCCTCTGTAATAAAAAGTGTGCACAAATAAAGTTGTGAAATATGATTTATTTAATAAAATGTAAATGTGACTGACGCTACATGCAAAAGGAAGTCGCTTTCGAGAGTGTTTTTAAACTTCGAAAATCTTCCTCTGTACAGACGTTATAATTTTAAATTGTATATTTAACCGAAGTATATGAAACAAATTATTATTGGAAAATGATAAAATGAAAGACTTTACTTTTTTAGAAAAGTAGTTATTCGAAAAATAATTCGTGACTGACACTACAGATCAAAACGTGACTGACACTAGCATCACTTTGCATTGCAAAAAAGTAGTATTTTTAAATGAAATCCTAGAAACTGACACTATAGGACATAAAATAGGAACTTTAAAATAATTTTAAAGGTACAAAAATGTACTTATTTTTATTATTTATTACCTAAAGTTTTCAAAATCTGTAAATTTATAATAAATTCTATTCCCGTTAAGGATTCAATTAGGATTACAATAATTCTAAATACTTGCCGTGAAAATTTAATTAAAACACCACTATAAAATACACTATTAGCTTATACTTACGACAAAACATTGAAAATTACACTATCTCTAAAAAACTAAAAACAAACTTTTATTGAAATTTTGGGAACTTAAAGTACTATAGTGTTGCCATCATATTAACGTATTTTTACTACCAATAACAATTATTTACTTTTTTCAATTATGGAGCCTTTTCCATGGAATTGCCCTTCTATTGATTTAAAAATTCTGAAAATAATGCATGTATCTACTCAAAACATATGTTCAGATCCATAATTGGTTCCATTGTTGTGTTATTATTAGTTCAAAAGACGGCTACTTAGTTGAACAATTGTACCAAAAAAACTAGATTTTGTATCTTTTCAACAAAAATTTTTGAAAGAAATTTAATTTGATAATTCTTCCTTTTATTATGGACATTTTAATAGGTAACTAATAATATTACAAGTTTGACATTTTTTCTTCTATTATTTTGTCCCAGAAAATAAAAGAATTTTTGTGGAAGAATTTTTGGTTGATTTTCAGAAAAAAAAAGAATTAAAAGAATCGTCTCAACAGTATCTATATATACGAAACAATGGATTTTATTGTTAAATTTAGTATTATATTTTTTTCTTTTTGGATTTATTAAAGTATAAATATTTTGCACTAAACAGCGTCTTCAACAAACGGTGTACTCAAACAAAATAAGAGAGTCCGTGTTCTAGAAGAGTGGAACAGATAAATAATAAAGAGATGTTTTCAAAATAGAAAACAATCGACGCCCTAAAAGCCACGGTTCGGCCGGAATGATTACAAAATTATAATATTAGAAAAAATTGTTTTCAGAATCAATAATTTTGGTTGTAATTTCCTCTGAAACGAATCTGTTAACGTAGTTGCTCCGAGATAGGTACAAAAGTATATCTCAGCGAAAAAATTTTCTTTTATCAAAAATTAAATAATGTATTAATATTCTTCAGTTATTATATTTGTATACCACTTGTTTTTTTTTTTTATTTTCGCGCGCTTATGTTGTAGCGATATAAAAGCATTGTTGAAAAAGCGTTGTAAAAACATTGTAAAATGATGTTTATAAATTATATTTCAAAAATGGCGTAGTGAATAATTTTTAAGAGAAAATGTGTCTAGACTACCATGCAAGCAAAATCGTGGATAAAAGCTAGTTCAAAATACTGACAAGGAGAGGTTCAGGTATGGTCGTCGCCGATTTCACTGAAATTTTGTCTGCTAGTAGAGCATAATATCAATATTAAAAATTTACAATTTTAAAATGCAATAAAAAGTTCCTATTTTAAAAGTTTAATGTATCTAATTGACTTGTGTTTATATTTGTGTTTTGCGACAAATAATATTTTGTAATTTTAATTGTGTTAAGATAATTAATAAATTAATTGTTATTGAAAAAAAAAATTGAATAATCACTTTTACCGGGATTCGATCCTGGTACCCCACTATCCTCATTCCAATGCTCTACCGCTAAGTTATACTTATTTTGATGAAACGTAATAAATAATTTGATTATATCTTACCTAGATTTTTGTCCAAATTTTAAATAAAAATATTTCCTGTGTTTTTGAGAGGTGGAACTTAATATTGTAAATTTTTAATATTGACATTATGCTTTACTAGCAGACGAAATTTGATTGAAATCGGTGCCGACCATACCTGAACCTCTCCTTGTGAGACATGAAACGCTGAATATCTTTTGGTCCATTTCTATTATATAAAATTACCTTAACATGAAACTATCCGCTTGTTTAAGTAAGCACTCTTTATGTATATGTGACATATGTTTAAGGATTTAACGTTATTGTTAAGGAGATGATGGCAGACACATCTTTTATTTAAAGTGTCTCTTGACGTACATAGCCAGCCAGCAAAGAACCCCCATTCAAGCAAGCAGGCAGGCAGTGATTGATCTTAACCAGAGGAGTACATGTTTGCAGAAGTGCAGATACTTGGCAGTAGATTTTAGTGGCACACACTAAAGCCTGTTTCATACTAAACAAATATCAGAAAGAAAACACTTTCCGTCAGTAGTTAATCACAACCCAAAGTACTTTTTGGGGTTAGTTTTTATAGGTCCGAAGACATTCGTTAATCTTCGGACCTATTATAATTTCGTTCAAATGCTCGCTATCCTTGAAACATCAGTAGCGCATACAGCAAAAATCCACTTGTCGCACACTCCAAGAAGTGCGACACCGACATTAAGTGAGGGGAGAGTCCATACCTCGTTTACTCACGTACACTGCTTCTTAAGTATGTTTGTATGTCCACACAACGTATTCGTCTTAGTCATAGACGGTCATGTATCGTCATATTGTATACTTATCTTAAAGTATTATTAATTTAGCTATACATGTTACAGGTTTTGAACCGATTCTTGCAATTGTTATACATTCATTATTGATTTTAATACAATTTATTATTTTTCGTTATTATTAAAAAACATAATATTTGTTATTATGTATTTTTTATTTAAATTGAGTTCAATTATATTTATTTAATAGAGTTCAACGTATTATTATTATCATTATCATTATTTTAATAAAAAAGTGTTTAAAAAATTTATTTTACAATTTTTGTTGAATTAGAAAATATAATAGTTTCTATCTTTTGATTTGATATTTTGTAGTTGCAAAATTTGTTGCCATAATATTTTCTTTAAAAAAATATAACAAAAAACACAATTTAAAAAGTGAAAATAGTGACAATTTTTACATTATTTTTTCAAATTTTTTAATGCAAACATGGCTGACTATGCTTCAATTTTAATTTTAAAGTTTGGGGCATCCTAGAAAAAGAAATATATATTGGCATTTTACATGCTATTTATAATATTTGTCTCTTTTTAACGTGTACGTATTATCTTTCGTACGTAATATAAATTACTGGTCCTTTCATTTCTAATGTCTATGGTCAAACATATTCATCTATTTCTTTAATAAAACGTAAAAATGTACTTAAATACTTTATATACTTTATCCCGAAAATTGAGAAACAGTAATCACTGAGGACCTATATTTAATGCGTGTCAAACACGCACTTGACGACTTTTTTTTTGCTGAATAATTTGAGAAAAGTTTTCTTAACGAAATTCTACAATTTTTATGACAAAACTGAAATAGTTGGTCAAATATTTTTAATATTGTTTGTTTGAAATAAGTTTTATAAGCCGATGTAAGCAGCACGTTCATTTTAATGAGAGTGGATTAGCTTTTTCCTTTGTATGGAATGTTTTTTTCTTTTGGAGTAATCGTAAAAATGTATGACAATGTTATTTGTTATAAAATTATTATTACTACACAACAAAGCAAAGTACTTGAAAAAAACAATTTATATATTTATTTATTATATGACTCGCGAGAATCAACGGTTGAGCTCTTTTGAATTCGCGAATCATAAAGCTGTTTATAAATATTATAAATCTTTATTTTTATTAAGGTTCCGAAGAAAAGTGAAATCCGCTCGTTCGTTAGGAAGTCACACCTTTGCGAGAAGCACTTATTTTAATTGCAATATTATCGAGTGCTTGTGAATCAGAACATTAACGTATGCTTAAGGGACCATCACAGTGTGATCGGCCGAAAAATAGTCAATTTTCACAATTTTTTTTCGGATGGATAGGATGGGGGAATGGAGATGAATTTCTTTTTATGGTTAATACCACTATTTAACAATACAAAAATTTTTTTTTATTTAACTTTATTTATTTTTTATAATTATTATAATTTTTTGAAAAAAGTGTTTTTAAAAAAGGGCGGTATTTGGTGCCCACGATTGCGGCCGGAGATTTCACTTGAAAAAAAAAAAAATCAAATAGATGATCAATCTGTAAGTAAGCCGCTATGTTTTTATGGGAGCTTTTTTTTGAAATTTGAAAAATGGCGGCAGTTTGAATCAAAAGTATAAAATTTTTTAGTTTTCCGTGTGAAAAATTATAGGTAAAGGTTTCAAAAAGGGACATAGCGGCTTACCTATGGATTGATAATCTATTTTTTTTTTTTTGTCAGATAAAAACTGCAGCCGCAATTGTGGGTACCAAATATCGCACTTTTTTAAAGACACTTTTTTCAAAAAATTATAATACTTAATTATAAAAAATAAATAAAAATTGTGGAATTTTATCTATTGTATTTTTGTGGTAAACCATAAGAAAAGTACTTAAATATCCTATATACTGTATCCCGAAAGCTACGAAAAACACAAGCCACTGCGGAACCCCAATTTAATGCGTGTCCAGTACGTATTTGATGAATTTTTTTGATAGCACGCCCTGCAAGTTTTTAATGGATTTAATATGATATTTAAAATGCTTAAAATACGAAAACATTTACCAGATTTAAGTATATTATAAATACGATTTTTTTTTTTAAATATAATTTTTCACAAGACAAATTATTTACAAGAACAAGTAGCAATAATAATTAATTACCAACTCCTTTTTTATCGACAGTGATCGAACGTAAACCGAATAATAAATTCGCATTTTAAATGTGAAAAACAAAAAAAAAGAAGAAAACGATAAAAGACAACACTGACTGACATTCTCATATTTTATCAAAATTAGATAAAAAACCCCAAAAAACGACATCAAAAATAAAATAACAAATGACACAATTAATCTTTTTTGGTTTTTTTTTTTTTTTTTTGGGTGTATTTTGTGACTTTTTACAAGCTGTGAGGTCCAGCAAGTCCACTTTGTAGACAAATACGTGCATTAATTAACATCAGTTAAAATTTATTTGTGTTGTCGTGATTAGAGTAGAGTTCAGGGATGCATTTGTTGCAATGGGTAAATTTGTGAAATTCAATTTGAATTTTGTATATTTGAAATTTTTTTAAGGCCATCCCTGGCTGTTGGGCGCTGGTATTTGTTTAGACTAAAATTAATTATAATTGATTATCTAATAATAACTTAATTAAAAAATACAAAATTAGAAAAAACAAAATGAAAGTAAAATTTATGACAGCAATAATTTATTTTATTGGAGCTTAGATGTAGGTAACGTGGCCTCATAGCCGCAATCTGGCTGACATTTAATGCCCGAAATGGACGATTTATGTGTGTACATATGTAATTATTAATTAAAATTTGTCAGTCATTCATAATTAATTAAATTTTTTATAAAAAATTGACTCTTACCGTACGGAAATTTACTTATAAGGCCCGATTCACGCTATAGTGCCAATATCGGTACGCTCCCGCTCCGATATAATCTTGTTGTGTTCACATTACAGTGCTGATACCATACCATGCTTATAATGCCGCTCTCGGCACGCTCCCAATTCGATACAAACATCTTTTCATAACAACTGAATACAAGCGAAGCGGGGTGAAATTAAAAAAGTGTTTACACTGTAGGTACAAGTCATAACACGTCTAATATCGCTCCGATAAAATATTACCTGAGTGGTATTGGTATTGGAGCGGTACTGGAGCGAGACTGAACAGCGACTGATATCGGAGCGGTATCGGAACGACGATGTCAATACACATTCATTGTTTCTTGTGTATGAATATTTTATCGAATCGGGAGCGTAGCGATATCGTACCGAGAGCGGAGCGTTAATGTGGATCGGGCCTAAGTGGTTGATGTGGGAAATTTTATTAAGAGTGAATTTTTTTCTTAAATTTATTGATAAAACTAGTTTTCTGAATTTAATTTTTTTTTTCATTTTTTCAATCGTGAATCATGGAATTTACACGAAAGTTGTTACAGAAAAATTAAAGAACGAAATTGTAATTTTAAAATTCGGGCTCCGTTATACTATCCTTCGGGTCAGCTTCTGTAGATAGAGAGTACATTCGGAGTTTGTCGCAAATTATTTTCCTTAATTTTTTTTAGATATTTTCCCGTATTGGAAAGTGGGGATGAAAAATAAAGTTGGGATTCCCCCTACCACTTAAGTGGTGCATAGTTTGCTGCTCCTTTCTCTGCAAAATTACAGCTTTCTAGCACTTGCTAAAAACATTCAACTATAAGACTAACAATAAGTAGTGTCTGTCAGTAACTTTCGGAGATATACCTAGGCAAAAAATTTTTTGGAGATTCGAAAAGTGATTTACGGCTCAGAAAGTGGTCTCGAATAAATAAAATTTTGTATCAGGGCATGTTTCAGTATTAAAAAATATTCTACAGAAATAATTATCCATAATTCAAATCATTAAGATAAGACTCCTTTTAGCCTCTTCTAGATTTTTAAACCTCGTTAACAAATATATTCATTTACTAGTTTTAGACCAATGGTAAAAAATGTACTCTCAAATATCCTGTATTTTATTCCGAAAGCTGCGAAATAACTTACGAACTCTGATTTAGTGCGAGCCGGAAACATCCTTGGCGAATTTTTTTTCTTTTAGTCCAATTTTAAGAGCTTTTATTTCTAATTTAGTGGTTCCCTATTATGTAAGAGCACGTGTTTTGGACATGTGTGCCAGGGTTGTCCTTGGATAAATTCTCGATCTTCATTTGGCAGAAGGTGAAAAGCCGAACAAACAAGACTGACAAAGACCAATATTGAATTTACTCATCACTATTAAATATCTAAGTTTAGATTACCTATAAAATTTTTATTAGAAAATTAATAAATTTGTTATTTTAATAATTTTAATAATTTTTCAGTGCTTTATTAAAACACTGTTGTAGGTATATAACATATAGATGTTTATAAATACTCTGGTGGTGTTGGTATATATACAGGATGTCCATAATAAAGTTGTCAGCGTGGAGATCTCGCAAACACTAAACGGTGTGAGATACCGTTTCGGTTAAGTTAGATGAATTATGTAGAAGCAGTAGACACCTCAATTATTTATTATCACCAAATTTCTCAAATTCCGTGTGGTTTAGCAGCTTTTTTCTCGGAAATACGTTTTTCGACATGGTTCCTCGTGTATCTCAAAAGATATCGACATAAATCAAAGTGTATATTATTCCTCGATACCGTCATTTTGACAGGAACTAGAATCTTTTGATTCCGTAATATATTTTCAAAATGGCGGCTGTTTATAGTCGAGAAAAAGCGCCGATTTTTGAAAATTTATTTTCAGAATTCGATATCTCGCTGGTTTTTATTTTTTTTTTCTTAGATCCTATAGTTAGTACCATAACTGCATATATATATTTTTGGAAAATTCATAATTTTTTTATTTTGGTTCACTGATGGCGATTTCAGAACGCGAGGAACCATCAAGGTGGAAAAATCTTGCAGTGTTGACTTTGCAAAACCATTTATATTCAGCTCATTTTTGAATTTTTTTTTTTTAAATTCTTTTGGAATCTCAAGACATGTAAAAACAATGTTGTATATTTAGTTTTTCAATAAAATATTTATTTGGATAGGTAAAAAAAATAGTAAAAAATTTGTTAAGTGCGTGTTTCTGACACGCACTAAGTAATGTCATCTCAGTGAAAGTGTTAATTTTTAATTTTTTTTGTCTCGTTTTTTAAGTACAGTGAGAATATAGCCCTCTTGCGTTTATTCAATATATGCATGTACAACTCTACATATAATACAGTAAGAATACAGCCCTCTTGCGTTTATTCAATATATGCATGTACAACTCTATAATTATTATATTATATATTATTATTATTATTATTATTATTATTATTATTATTATTATTATTATTATTAATTTTTCCCCCACTTTAATCACACAACGAGATTAATATGTCATCCTTCGGTAATATAAAAAAGGTCTACTTTTGATGTTTTTGTGGCAAATCTCCCCTTAACTTTTTATCGTTACGAGATCCTACAATCCCCATACGGACAATTTTACTAGCGACACCCGGTATTAATTTAATATTACAAGTACACGAAGAATCCGAGCGATGTATGTAAGTATTATTTCATACACTGAACAAGTATGTCTGTACATACACATGTACATAGTATGTGTACATACATCCATAAGAAGAATTATTTATGTATATGTAAAATTATAAAATCTGGGTGGCCCGGGTGGCCCCAGTCGTGTACCGTTTTGTTACATACAACCACGGCTTGGCATTGATTACAATTTTTTTTTCTTCGGAAATTTAATTTTAAATAAATTAATCGGCGATTGAATCAACGGATTTTTAATAAAATCGTTTCAACAACGCGTAAGATTTTTAATTTAATTATGGGTATAGGTGGTACGTAATATTTATATGTATAGGATAATTCAAAAATTTGGGGATACTTAGGTAATAACTATAACCTAAAAGTCCCTATACCGGAACGCGATCATATGTCCGAACAGTTTTCACATTTATACATATATTAATGAAACTATTTCTGAAAGATACTTCTGTTAAAAGAAAATATTATTAATAGAATGATTATTTTTCAATTTAAATTCACCTCGCATTTAATGTTTCTATACTTAATTAAAAAAATAGGTACATACATATATTAAACAATTTTTGTTGAATACAGTATTTTGATCCTTTATTTACGTCTGATACCTAAATCTTTCTATGTTTTCTACTTTGGCGTCTAGATGTCACTCTATGTGTCATATTACTCATATTACATGTCCGTTTGTATATCGGCTCCCAACTCCTAGTGTCATTAACATTTCTTTGTTTGGATATAGATGTCGACATTTTGTAGAAGAAAAACATTAATAAATAAAAATTTTTGGGTTGTATTTTTTTAAAAACATATTCATTGGATTAAAAAAACTTTCTTTCATGCTTATTAAGAAAAAAAAATGGGTGTTTAATTTATTTGTCAATTTTTATAAGCCAATTTAATTACACACCTAAAAATAGTGTTCCGTTATAGGGGCTTTTACGTTACAGTACGGTGTTTGTCTGTATCTAAAATTTGTGTAACCTCGAAAAATTTTATTTTATAAATTATTGTTAATTTTCAAAAACAATATCTGAAGACGCGCCATTACGTCTTAAAAATGACGTCACAATTTGTAAACAAACATGACGATGATTTTGATGATTTTCATCGGTAAAGTGAAGTTGTATTCTATGTATTTTCAATTTTTCTATTTTTGCTTGAATATACAGTACTTAATAATAATTGAATCAAAGTTTTGAGGTTATCAAGATTGATATTAACCTTTGTTTGTTTTCAAATTGTCACGTCATTATAACAAGCTGTTTTTCGCGGCAATATTTTAATTTAAAATTGAAATTGAGTTATTTTTCGATAATTTTTTCGAAAATCAATAATTATTCAACTAATATTCAAAACAAGGCTTTTTGGATAAATTTTAAATTTCAGTCAAGTACCCTATTTATTGTTTATTTTTATTGTGTTTGTTGGAATGAATTTCGATGAATGTATTCTGCGCCCCAACAGAGACCAAATTTCGTTTTGAATCTGTTTGCGCCTGTCTTTTTCAATAATGACATTTTTGGAGGGGAAGGTTTTGAAATGACCTGTGTTAGGTATATTAGGAAGCAATATAATTGTTACACAACACCTTTTCCAAATTGTGACAGTTGTCAAATCTTTCAATGGGCCGATAATTTTTTTGAAATTTTTAATCTTTTAGTTTATTGATGCTGATAATTATAAATTTAAGAAACTTGTCCGAAAAGTGATGCTATGAAAATTATAACATTTTTTTACCGAACTCATTTTTGGTTTGCCTTATGAGTTAATAACAGTTAAAATTTTAAAAAATGTCCGAAAACCAATAAATCATCTCCTTAGTATACTTAATGACGTCACCACGTTAAAAATTTTAATTTTCTTTATTTAAATTAAACGTTACCAAAACGCTTTAGTTCCGATTAAATTGTAGAATTTGAGTAATTTGAACGTGAAATTTTAATTTGCTAAATTATTTCCAAAAATAGAATTTATTTTATATAATTCCTTTTTCGCGAGGTTCTGCGTCTTAAATTTCATCAGAAAATGAAATACCCCTGCCGTAGCATCCTGCATAACATAGCGAATTTCCGTTTACAAAACTTCAGTTTTTCTCGGAAACTAGTTGACATAGAATAATAGGTAGGTAGTTTAAAGGCCTTTTTTGTGTAATTTTTTTTCCTCTTTTCTATGGTGTAAAAAAATTTCGTAACAATTTTTAAATAAGGGGAAATTTTGGCAAAAAACTAATTTTCTTCACGAAAAATGCCCCCAAAACCATGTTCCAGGCATCGGATGTCCCTGGCCAACGAACTTGTCCAACAGTTTGGGACTTCCAACAGTTTCACCAAATTTCGTAAAAATAGGATATTTCGTTCGAGAGTTATCGTGCGGACATATACCATGTGAGTTCTTTGATTGTTGCTATTTTTATTACAGCCAAATTTTTATGATAGAAATGGTACTGGAAAAGGTTCTTTTCTTGGATGTAATGGAAATGTAACCCATCAGAACACTATCGGTTGAAGTAGCCTCAAGTACATATGCATAATTTTACCGCCTAAATGATAAATTTAAAAAAAATTAAAAAATTGAATTTGGGTAAAAAAATTTTTTTGTTCATTTATGTTGCTAATTAATGCATTAAAAATCAGTTTTATCGAAAAATTAATACATATAGTCTCATTTAAAAATCTATAAATTTGTATCATAGCTCGAAAACCATAAGAGCTATAAAGCTCTTGACTATAGCAATCGGCTGCCTTCGTCCATATCTACAACTCTTATTTGAACAATTTTTCCATTAAATTAACGATTTAGCTGTAATAAAAATGGCAACTCTATACAACAATGGCAACTATATATATATATATATATATATATATATATATATATATATATATATATATATATATATATATATATATATATATACTATAGTCCGAGGCGCAAGTCGCGTCATCACAGTGGCCGTAATAGCTGAATTTTCGATTGGAAAATTCGCTAAAAATAAAAAATTTGTGAAACTAGCTTGGAAACTTTATACGTTTTCAAAACTTTACGTACAATGTTAGGATTTTTAGTCGGTATTCCGGACTTTAACTGTACCCTGCAGATAGATATTTCAATAGTAATAAATGTGAAAAAGCATAATTTAAATGTTATAACAGATAACTTATTAATATGATCACAATTAATCTTTTTAAAAAATATTAAAAAATATATTATATACATTAGCATTCCATTGTGATTTTATATCCATTCAATTAACTGTATGTAGGATTATGAAAAATGAAAAACTGATAAAAGTCCATATAAATAAACTTTAAATTATATTGTAAAATAATCCACAATCAAATAAAAAATATGGGCATGCCTTGTACACATATGTAGCTATGGACAAAAAAATTCAGTAATCTTCATTTTTCATAATATTATGTGAATTACGCAAACGACCGGGGGAGTCTTTAGTCACAGTTTCTCGAAAGAGTAATTATCGAATCTAAACATTTGAATTACTTCTTGGATTTTTAATTGTTACCGAAATGTTCAAGGAATTGGTATAACACTGTAAAAATTAGGGATCTTTGGGAAGCGGTTTTATCGGTATGGGAGATCTTTTATTTGTAATGAAAATTTGTGTACCTATTTACACGAAACTTATTTTAAGTTCGCCCGCATGTCCATTCTTTTATCTAATTCCCGGTCATAATTCCCAATAATAGTACCTATACCACGTAACGGAAGCTGTAAATATTAATAAAAATATATTAAATTATCGTTCTTTACACACAGTCGTGTGCAAAGTACCAAATTTGGTGGAGGCATATTTAGAACATACCTAACTTGATGGTTTTTGTACAGTAAATAGGCAATTTCATAGTAGTCGATAAAAAATTTTACTTTAACATGATCTAATTTAAGGTAAAATTCTCCAGATATTTATTTAATTCAGTATCAATAATACGAGCCTATTCCGATTAAAATTGACTATACTCCAATTTTGAGAAAAACGATTTCAAAGTTTTGTAATTTTAACACGGGTTCTTATGAGAAAACTCTATTCTTTTTTGAATAAAATGAAAACGTGTCAATTGAATTTGATAAAAATTTAATATGTTATAAAAATACAAAGTTACAAACCATATTTAATAAGAAATAAAAATTATTCACCACGCCGTTTTTGAAATATAATTTAAAAACATTATTTTACAACGTTCTTACAACGATTTTTCAACAATACTTTTATATTGCTACAACATAAGCGCGCGAATATTAAAAAAAAACAAGTAGCATACAAATGTTGAAATACATTATTTAATTTTTGATAAAAGAAAATTTTTTCGCTGGGCTATACTTTTGTATCTGACTATCTCGCACCAAATACCTTAAGAGGATATGCAAACCTGAATTTTGGACATATTAAACGGCTAAATGGAAATATCTATTCACAGTAATAGAAATCCTTATGGTAAATTTTGCCGGTATAATCATTTTAATGTAAGTACTGAAGTTTTTTGTCCACAGCAGCAAATATTTATAACTAACTACACCCAAGAAAACACTATAGAGATATTAATAGCCACATCTCCCCATACAATAAAAATCCAATCTCTACAATATCTTGTTCACATAAAAACATTATTAAGCAGGTGCACACTCCGCTTCGTTTTTGAAGCAACAGAAACAAAAAATCATATTCGTCAATATTACACACCAAGCAAGAAGATTCCCTCAAAATGCTTGGCTATATGTATGTACCTATGTCCACTAGGGCCCCCCTGATGTTCAATGAAATTAAATTGTTTTTTGAGAGAAAAAAATTGGAAGAATACGAACCGTCTCTTTTATTATTAAGTGTGAAATTTTTATGTTTAATTTCATTCAAAAATTTTATGGGATTTCGTAGACTCGGGGGATTGTTTGATTCGTTTGAAAAAATTATAGTTATTTTAATTAATTTTTTAGTTTTTTTTTTTTGTTTAATATTTTTGTATACACAGTCGTTGTTATAGCGTTGTTGTATCATAATTTTTATTACTGTTACTAAATTTAATAGTTAATAACTGTTATAAATATTTTTCAAAATAATTTATTAATTTTCATATTTAATGAGATAATCATTATATTTTAAATTTACAAGCTGGTATCTTATTTAAAAAAAAGAATTCCCTATTTTATGACACATTTTAAGATGTTAGGTTATGTTTATAATAAAAATTTTTGATGTTTTTTGTCCGTGAGTTGAATAGTTCTAGCACAGATGAGACAGATCAAGCCTAATGCCGCGTCGTGACAATGCCTGTAATAATTCTGGAAATTCGCTAATAATAAATTCAGTTTATATAAATTATAGAACAATAAGGTTCAGTTAGGTTAGAAAAAATTTTGTTGGGTTCGGTTACGTTACAAAAAATTTCCTTAGGTTCGGTTAGGTTAGATCAAGTTCCGTTAGGTTCAGTTAGATTAGAAAAAATTTTCGTTCACATTATTCCACCCACCGCCGAAGGTTTCTAGAACTGCCCCGGTAGAGGATTTTCTTGTTTCCTTATTTTCTCAAAAACTAGCTAACCTAGAATAATAGTTCAAAAACCTTTTTTATGTGATTTTTTTCCGTCTTTGCAATGGTGTAAAAAAATGTGGCAAAAACTTTTAAATTATAGCAAATTTTAGCAAAAAACTAATTTTTTGCAAGAACAAAAACCATGTTCCTGGCATCCGACGTGTCTGGCTGAAGAACTCATCCAAGATTTTTGGATTTCCAACGTTCTCACAAAATTTGGTAAACCTAGGACATTTCGTTCGAGAGTTATCGTGCTGATACATAAATACATACATATATATATATATATATATATATATATATATATATATATATATATATATATATATATATATATATATATAAATTTTAGTGAATATTATTTTTGGTTTCTAGGGACCTCAAAACAAATTTCTGCCATATTCCCGGGCTCAAGTCGTGTCATGAGACCTACTGGAATAGCTGAATTTCTGAAAATTCGCTAAAAGTGAAATCTTAAAGTTGCAATAAGTAGCAATTTACACTACTACTGCTTTAGTCTGTTACTGACTGCCGTGGTGTTCACGTCAAAATAAAAATCATGTTTTTTTAATCAACTCGTGAAATTTAAATAGAAAAAAATATGAAGTGTGTCGTATTTCAGTGTAAAAATTCTATTGAATAAAAAATTTCTCAAAATAAAGGGATATCTTAAGATAAATAAATTTATTTTTAATTGCTGATTAGTTGTCAAATAGGTCGGCCATCATAGTATATAGTGTATGTATGCGAACTGCATATATCATCATCAAAATATATTACTAACACATTCGTATATTCGTGTCCATACATCGTGTGTTGTGATTGTACGTGTGCTGTGTTACGTTACCCATTGATTACAGTAGGCACAGTTTGGTAGACATTCTAGTTTGACTCCTTGAGTTCTAGTGTTCTAAAGTGCGCATAGCAAAATTGCAAATGTTTTGGGTATACATTATATTATATTGATAACATTAAAAACATGTGCATTAAAAAAAACTTCAATGTTTAAATTATCGATACTCCAATCTGGTAGGGTAATCGATTATCTCGTTTTCGTTTTATTGTGATTGTCGTTTCACTCTGATCTATATTACTGTAAAAATCTACATATAGGTATAATACGCGTAATTGAAGTGAAATTATTTCGTTTAAAAATTGCGTCGTAATAAAGGATGACAGACAGCCATCTTGGACGACAGACAGTGGTGATTTTAGCGGGTAGGCCGGGTAATTCAGACAAATATATAATTCAGTTCATATAATTCAGACAAATATCGACACTGTTTCAAGCACTGGAAAAATGCTAAAAGCAGTTCATTAAAGTAGATTTTGTTGAAGCCTGTAATCATTTCCGCCATTAACTGAAATAACATTAGGTGGTGTAATATGAAATGACGTTTTCGGACCACTTGGCCAACCAAGTAAGTCAGACACTTAAATATTGACACTTTTTTAAGCATTAGAGAAATGTTTTAAAACAATTCTTTAATTTGAAATATAAATCTTGTAGCCTAGAATTGTTTTCATTATTATCTGGAATATTATTATTGGGTTATGTAAAAAGAAATATCGTTTTCCAATCGCTTAGTCGAGGAATGACCACTAGATCATATCATAGACAAATGAGACAAATGGCAAAGCCCGATTTTTTGGAAGGATCTGGTCAAATTGTCTATTTTGGATATTTCTCTAATGCTTTGTTGACCAAGTGGTCGCAAAACGACATTTTATATTACACGACCTAATAATGTTCCAGATAATGGCGAAAATGATTTCGGGCTAGAAAAAAATATATTTACAGTTAAAGGATTGCTTTAAAATATTTCTTTGACGCTTCAAAAAGTCTCGATATTTGTCTGAATTACATGATTGTCCAAGTAGTCGCAAAACGACATTTCATATTACATGATCTAATGTTATTCCAGTTAAGGGGGACCACTAGTGTGACCGCCTTAAAAATAGGTGATTTTTGGTAATTTTTTTAAAGAAAACTACTGTATGGAATGTTTTAATATTTTAAGGATATATTCGTTGATATATAATAAATTCACGATAAAATTGTTGGACCAAAAAACTGAAAATTCAGAGAGTTTATCGCGACCTCCCAAGGCAACAAAAAAAAAGTTCCCCCACTGCTGCAGTGATAGCGACCTTTACAGTGCCTGAAATCAAAAAACCAAAAAGCCTATTAAACTAGAAGGTATTGCCAGTACCGTGAACCTCAATCGAAGAAAAAAAGTTGAAATTTAACAAAATGGCGGACTTTTTTAAAAAAAGTTTCCAAAATTTGCGCGAAAATTTGATGATTTTTGGCCTGTAAAAAATACATTTATTATTCGATCGGAAAACTGGAGGTTCATAAATCATAGTACGGAGAAACATATATAAAAGAAACTGCAATAAGAAGGAACTCGATCGGATGATTTGTCTTCGAGTTATAACTGCAGCAAATTTGAAAAATGTAGTTTATCTATATTTTACTTTTTAGTTTTAATCACTGAGAATTTTTACTAAAATTATTTAGGATGTACTTCACTATAACGATCATAGTAAAACTAGATGAGTCGTTTAAATGTGCCAGGATCTAGCTTCTCCACAACATGTTACAGGCAACCACGTCCAGAAACTCCCGAACTAGCAACCTTTATACATTTCTCAAAACCTCAAAGTTAACAATGAAAATCAGAATCCGCTCTTCGGATGGCTGTAACTCAAAAACTATTTGAGATATACACTTGAAATTTTAGTATGTTATTTTTAAAGGTATAGACTATCGAAATACAATTTTTTGAAAACGTCACGCTAGTGCTACCCCTTAATGGTGGAAATGATTACAGGCTTCAACAAAATCTAATAACAATAAGAGTTAAACAATTACTTTAAAAAGTGTCGATATTTGTCTGAATTACATATTTGTTTGAATTTTTAAAATTTTTGGGTAGGCCTATTCGGCCTCCCCGATACAAATGGTCACTGGACGAAAAACAATGTATGCTTTAATGAAAATATTCACACTTTATATAATTATTATCGTTTTGATCGAATACAGAATAAAATGCATTAATATATATCGTATATCAGACCAATGTGTCTTATGGAGGTGTCTTATTTGTTTTAAATTGAATGTAGAACTGACTTTAAGAATGAACGTCGTAGGCAATAATACATAACCATACATAACCTAACATTTATACATATTCAGACATACATATGTTTGTTTGTATTATAAAAAAAAAAATAAAGGACATATCTGTGTTTTATTTCAATGTTAATTAATAACGATGTGTGTGGTCCTTCTCGGGCGATTCTTCTGCCTCTAACTAATTCTGTGCGTTTCCAATTTCAAAATAAATGTTGGAAAGATAACGAAAAATAACAACATTGTATATAAGCGGCCAGCAACATGGCCAACCCTGTAATTATTTAACACCTTGCCAAAAACAAATCAATGCGATATGGAAAACAAAACAATATCTTGAGGGTATGACAAAAAAAAAAAAAAAAAAAAAAAAACAAAATAACAAATGAAATGCGCGCAAAGTAGATTTCAAGAAATTGATGTCTTTAAGCAAATATATTAGATTTTTTTAGCGAATTTTCGAATCGAAAAATCAGCTATTACAGCCACTGTCATAACGCGATTTGAACCCGGGACTATGGTAGGAATTTGTTTTGATGTCCCTATAGAAACCGAAAATAACATTCACTAAAATTTATATAACTCTTGAATGAATATCCTATTTGTACGAAATTTGGTGAAAATTTTGGAATTCCCAAACCATTGGACGAGTTCGTTAGTCAGGCATGTCCGATGCCCGGAACATGGTTTTCTTGGCAACTTTCGTAAAAAAAATAGTTTTTTTGTGAAAAATTTCCCCTAATTCAAAAATTTTTGGCGACATTTTTTTAAACAATTGAAAAGAGGAGGAAAAATCACATAAAAAAGGTCATTAAACTATTATTCTATGTCAACTAGTCTCCGAGAAAAACTAATTTTTATAAACGGAAATTCGCTATGTTATGCAGGATGCTGCGGCAGGGTGAGGGGGGGGGTATTGAAATGCAAATTTTATTCTAAAATCAAAATTCACCGGTTGTATGTTAGATATCGGGGGCGGATTTCTAAATACGCGAACTGGGCAATTGTTTAGAAATCCAGCACCGGTTCTGAAAGGCTCACTCCACTTCTCCTTTTTTCCCAATTTTTCGACTGTCTGGCGCTATGACGGTATCCGGCACGATTGAACCAGGTCATCATTTCATGATTTGGACTTGAATTTTTTAATTTTCCAACATTTGGTTACCTAACCCGAAAAATTTTAATTGAGTATCCTTAGCAAGTACTGATATCTGTACTTTTTTTCAAATTTCTTGGATCCACGATTGACAAGTTACAGGTTGAGGAAACGGGACGAAAAATCTTACTTCGAAGCCCAGCATTTAGCAAACGGGACTACAAAATGAAAAATAATTGTAAAAGGAATCTTAGTTTCGCTTTAAAAGCCTTTTTAACTACATTCTACATGGTATGGTACACTAGAAAAAAAATTTCATATACCGGAAAGCACTACCTCAAAGATTTCGTGCGGAGGTAGAAGTCGAAAGATGTAGAAATGATGGCGGAACTGATGAAATGCATAGACGGATAGATTTGACAAAACCTGTGGGCTGCGAGATTTTTCGGCTATCCAAAATTTAGATAGCACGTTTGAAAAAAGTGGGGCCTAATCAAGTACTAAATGTTTTGCTACTCAAAAAAGTATGTTTTTTTCAAAAACCACAAAGAATTTAAATGTTGTCAAGGATTTTAGAGAAATATCTGGTTTCAAAACGTTAAGAAGAACCTTGAACTCTATATATGATTTTTAAAGTAATGGGGTAAATTCTTATACAAGGAAGCACCAAGGAAGAATTGGTGTTGCTCTAACAATATGTAATATCCGATTGTTATGAGTACAGACCATAAAATTAAATTTTAAAAAAAATTGTAGGAAACCAAAATTTATAATCCATAAACACTAAAATATTTTTGTCTTGCCTCCAAAACTTTAATTTCAAAAACAATTCGTTATGGTAAAAATATTGATTGATTCGTCAAAGCAGAAATTTTCTTGGTAAAAATCAATTTTTAAATGAACAATAGTTTTAATACACATTTTAAACTAAATGACCACAATCCAACAATATTGATTTATGACTTTTTAGACATACATTTGTTTGTGTATATGTTTTTGCTACTTAAAAATCATTGTGTGGCCAACCATAGAGAGAACCCAAAATGTTACTTTATGACTGCGTCGATTGTTCTTTTCACGTTTATAACAATATTTTATTGGTTCGTTTCAAAAAATTTTCTCGGAAATGTAAGGAAAGTCTTTCTTTTTAAGTTTTCATTGTATGAAGAGGCAGGTCCTTGACGAATCGGGGGTGCGGTGACTCGATACTGAAGAAAATATAAGAAATATTTTAATAATTTATCATTTTATTGTATATGTGATTCGAAATTGTATGAAATTAGAATCATTTCAGTGGGTTGGATTCTGATGATTTGAACGTCCCTGTAAGTAGTGACATATTTACAGGATGATTAAGGGGGCTATATAGCTCGAGGCGGTAAATATTTCTAAAAAAAAAAATTGATCATTTTGATAGCTTAAAAAAAATATCACTTATTATTACGCGAGAAGTTTGTATTTTGTAGAATAAATTTGGGTTTGTCTAACGAAAATTTGTTGCATAGCTAATTAACGTTTTTGGGTTGACAGTTCTTCAAATTAAATTGCTTTTAGGCAAGAAATTTGAGTTGTAGAGAACACAAATATATTCAAAAAAAAAAAAATTGGTATATAAAACTCAAATGAAATACGGTAAGACAATTTAACGAATAAAATAAATTAGTATAATTCATATTATTTATTTAATACATTGTTACTATGGTTCTGAAAGCAGTTAAATTTGCCAATACGAATTTTTGTTTCATTTTTATCGTGTTTACCTACAATGCAATGACCAATGAAATGTTTTGTACTATTTTTCTCGCTGTAAAAATCTGTCTTAACTTTCTTTCCGTAGTAAAAGTGAAAAAACTACAATATTCTTATGGGGCTTGATGCACATAAGTTATGGTTGCCCCCGTCAATATCTACAACTCTTATTTGCACAATTTTTCGATTAAATCAACGGTTTGGCTGTAATCAAAATGGCAACTCTCAAAAAACTGACACGGTATATTACTCATAAGGGGCCATTCATGAATTACGTACGTCAATTAATAACAGGGGGGGAGTGATATAGTGATTTAGCGTGATGGAGCGTGACGACCGGCGGAGTGGGAAGTTCAAA
Source organism: Brachynemurus nebulosus (assembly GCA_035578155.1). Lineage (NCBI taxonomy): Eukaryota > Metazoa > Arthropoda > Insecta > Neuroptera > Myrmeleontidae > Brachynemurus > Brachynemurus nebulosus. Next base: position 2,950,272 of record JAPWDM010000026.1, read on the forward strand.
CAAACATGATGTCACGTATCACGTTTAAAACTTATCTTAGTTAACGAACAAAAAAAAACAATACTTGATTCCTTGGGGAAGAAGGTGCACGTCAACGTGACGTAATATTAAATAGGGGGTAGGGGTCAATAAAATTTGATGCAGCGTGACGACGGGGAGTGAGGGGGTCAAAAATGGTAAAATTTTTCGTGACGTAGTCTGTGGATTGCTCCTAAAATTACAAATTTCCAAACCAAAAAAAACTGTGGCAATTTCCCAAATTACGTGCCAACGAAATTTTGTAGTTTTTTTCTGTTTTTCTTGATTGATAAAACTAAAAAAAGTAGATAAAAGTTGGGGGACACGTTTAATTTCCGTTAAAAAATATTAAAATATAATATATTAAGCATTGCGTTTAGTAAGTAAATAACCAATTTTCCTTTCTTTTTTTTTTAAATTTGGGCAAAGGGAAATACTGGAATGAAAAACAAACAATTTAATTTAATTAATATATTTATTTATTACTAAATAATATAATTTCTAAGAGGAATAGTAAGATCATATTAACATAACCTAAATTTCCTATAAATAAAGAATTAAATTTTTAATATTTTTTAATGAAAATTAAATATGTGCATAAACTATTATCGTCATTTTTTTTTTGTTTTAATACTAAATCAACCGAAAAAAAAATTTGACAACTTTATTTTTTCATTGGCACGTAATTTGGGAATTAGCCAAAACTGTTATTAATATGGGATCTTTCGTCCATTATTGTTTCGTTCATTCATTTAATAATCATCTATATATATACAAAACTACAACATATTAAATAAAACTAAATCACTTGTTACTACAAAAGGTGATGACAAATTGGCGTCGGTAGAAATTTTATTTCCTCCAAAATTGCCTTTCAATAATTTTCAGCAAAGATTTCTTCCAAAAAAAGAAAAAAGAAAACTCTTCAAATCTAAAAATATATAAATTTCGATTCACATTCTAATTTTTTTTTTTTTTTTTTTTTTGAAAAAGAAGCAATTTTTATACCTTAATTTTTTATCTGTCAAAAGAAAATGGTAAATTTTTTGGCAAATTTTTTGTTAATTTCGTTGCATTATATACAGTGGTCTCAACTTTTTTAAATTTATCCTTAAGCGTAAAGTACAACACCAGTGCAACCGCCAATCCAACTAACGCACCAATTACAAGCCCAATAATGAGTTTACAGAGTCCACAAGGACTACACGGACTTGGACACATTGAAAATAATATTTCAATCGAAATTGCAGCAAATTATTATTTAGAAGAAAAATTGATGATACCAATATGAATTATCGTAGCATAGAAACCAAAATGGAATCATAGCAGACTTTATCAAAAAAATTTTATTCGAATTTTCTGCAACCTTTATATCAGAGTCAGAATTTTTTTCGATTCTTCATCTTACAGTCGCTGTACAAATTTTTGTGCAAATATTTGGATATTTTTACATTTTAAAGCGGATACTCAACTAAATATTAAATATTGAAATCGAATTTTAAGCACTAGAGAAATGTTTAAAAGCAACTCTTTAATTTTAAATACAATTCTTGTAGTTTAAAATAATTTATTTCAAAGTTTGGAAACACAGACCAATGATCATTATTATATTATACTATTAGACAAAGCGTAAAGTCAGTTTGTAGGCATTTTTCTTGAAACAGATAACAGAGTGGGACGGGTGAAATTTAAGGTGGTAGTCTGGTAACTCGCGCTGTTTTTCTTGCCTATTTTTAGGGCCATTTTTTTGAGAAACAACAAATGAAAAGTTTTGAATTTTTAATATGTTTTTATTTACATCCTAAGGTAACAAAAAAAATTTTTTTGAATAAATTAAATTTTATTTTATTATTATTATTATCACTTGAAGTTGGCGCCACAAAAAAAACACACCTTGATGGCCCGGATGATTTTGACTCTTGGGGACATCTGAAATCAAAAATTCTTAATTAGTCTTATTCTATAGATATGTCGTTCTGAACGAAAAATAATAAAATAGCGGACTTCGAAAAAAAAAATCGGCGCACACTAATTCGTTTCCGCGGTCAGAAAACCCTGAAGGGTCGTATACTAGACCAGGGCCAGCTTAGTCAATAGGCCAACCTAGGCCATGGCCTCGGGGCGGCCAGTTTTTAGGGGCTGAAGATTTTGAAAACAGGGCGGCAAAATTTGTAACTGACGTTTTTTTTTTTTGGCTTGTCAGTTATTAGGTTTTTAGGACAAGGCGGCCAAATTTTTTTTTTTTGCTTGTCAGTTATTTTCTAAGAGAAAGTTTGAAAAAAAAGTAGGAAAAATTAAGATTTGCTTCTTTTCAAGGAAAAGGTAGGGGCGGCATTTTCACGGTGCCTAGGGGCGGCACTCAGGGTTAATCCGACCCTGTACTAGACCACTCCCTTGACCGTATACTAGTTCGCTCCCGTAACTATATGCTAATGCGATTAGGGTTCATTCTAAGAACCCAAAAAAAGAAAAATTACACAAATTGAACAGCAAAATAAGAATGTTTTTATTTGTTTTATAACTTAATATTAAATACATTATAAATTTGGTGTAAATTTATATGACATAAATTTTACAAAGTCGAATCCACTTATTACCTACATTTTGTTTCAATAATGATATTTTTCCTTCTACAAATTCCTTACGCAAATTAATTACCTTGTGATACACGTTTTTGTGCCTTTATTTAATTGTTTTTGTTCTTATGAAAATTATATTTATAATTACTTACAGTTAACATGGGTTTGACTATTCCATTTAGGCCCGATTTACATTAACGCTCCGCTCTCGATACGCTCCCACTTCATTCTCGCTCCGATATAATCTTATTGTGTTCACATTACAGTGCTGATAACATGCTGGTATACCTACCTATTCGTTCTCCATTCACATTATAATGGCGCTCTGGGTAGACTCCCAGTTCGGTCCCATTCGGAGTGGAATCAAAAAAGTGTTTACACTATAGATACAAGCCATAACAAGTCTGATATCGCTCCGATAAAATATTATCTGAGTGGTGTTGATATTGGAGTGACATTGGAACGGGAGCGAACTGCGACTGATATCGGACCGATATCAGAGCGATGATGTGAATACACTCATTGTTTATTGTGTAAGAATATTATATCGAACCGGGAGCGGAGTGATATCGTAGTGAGAGCGGAGCGTTAATGTAAATCGGGCCTTACAATTTCGCACACTTTCATATCGATGACAAAATTATACAGATTGGTTGTTAAACTAGTTTTATCTTCAACTGATTGACCACAAATAATAACTAATGTGCGAATGTTTGCTTTTCATCTTACTATATGGAATATCCCCACCGTCATTTAGGTAATTAATTTTACCTATCAGTAGATAATAAGTCGGGAGCGAACTAACCCTTGACCCTTTTTCAAGATAAGATTAAAATCTGATCGCGGGAGAGAACTAGTATGCAACCCGGAAGCGAACTAACCTACGACCCCTTTTCAAGATAAGATTAAAATCTGACCGCGGAAGCGAACTAGTATGCACCCAAAAAATGTAACACGTTTTAAATTCAAGAACTGGATTCGCTCCTGGACACTACAGTACATTAATAAAAAAAAAAAATTAGTAATAACAAATTATTACATTTTAGTCTTTATCAATCTTGCTATATGATATGATTGTGATTACTGTGAGACCCCGGATGTTATTCATTTTGTTGTTGAAACATACAGTTTGTGTGGTGTCAATGTTAGACTAGACAACCTTTTATATGCCACTCTTAATATTCACATGTGTGTACACGTTTTTATTAAGTGTCTATCACAATTTCCAAAATCAAGGTTACAGTCTGATGATCCAATTTTTTTACTATTCAAAAAAATATTTGCATTTACAATCCAAAAAAAAAAATTGATATTAAAAAATAAAAAAATAAAAAAACATATTTTTTCGTCTCACGCGTGGTGCCCGCTAAAAAAAAAATCTTATCAAATTTTTATCAGCAGACGCATGGGAAAATTTTCTATTAAAAATATTTCAAAGTTCAACATTAAACATCGTATTTTAGACACAGAATGACAAAATGACATGTTCAAAGGTGGAAAAATGTGGAATTACAGTGCAAATTCTTAATAATATACTATTCCCCTGAGATACGTCTTAGTAGAAGCCTCACCCTCTCCACACTCACATAAAGGGGGACACATAGCTTCCTCGTACTCGTAAAAGACTTTATGTCTTATCATATAATTAACGATCTGTTCGACAGAAGAATAACTTTAAGATAAAGACAGGGTGAACTGTTTTCAAACTCTTTCTAATTACAAGTTGTATAACTACGGAAATTGTGAAAAGATTGATTGCGAAACTCTTCTTTATTGGCAAATCTTCAATTTTTTGGCGTTTCAAATTCCCAAACATACAACTGCAAAAAGTTAAACGTTTTTTTTTTTTTTTTCATAGTAACAAAATAAACAAGGAGTCGATTTAATACACTCAGCATTAACGTATTTTACGTTCACGCATGCGCAGTAAAGATCATTACCCTAATTGTGTTGAAATTCATAGAGTCAAAATTTGAACGAAATAGAACTAGTAGCAAGTCAGATATTGACATTTTATCGAGTTTCCGGGTAGCACCGTAGGAGACCATCTAGAAACCCAATCGCACAGTTTCTAAAAATTTCATCAAAAACCATCGAATAATTCCGAAGTTATGCCACTTGGTAGCACGAAACCGAAAATATGCGTAAAAATTTTCGTCTCAAAAGTGATTACAATACTTCCGGTGCTTTGGAAGCAAAATTAAACAATTTCTATGAGTGAAACAATCATTTCCTTTTTATCACTGACATTATTCAAAAGAATTAAACCGGAAATATGATGGTGACGAACGCTACAGCCAGAATAGAAGTACAGTTGCCCAAAAGTTTAACTCCTTCAGTGAACAAAATTAACCTTTTTCAAGTTTTCAACAATCCAAGCTACAAAATTCTACAATTATTTTAAGAATATTTTTAGTTATTTTGATTTCTGAAAATAACATTTTTGACTTGAAAATATAAGAGGATTTAAAATATAAAATTTACCTGTGAAAAGATTTTATTGCCATTCATTACATATTATGTCTATTATATTGTATTTCAAGAAAGAAGGGACAATGGTCACCAAATGTGAGCCCCATGGATGGGCCTGAGCTGACAATGAAAGATGTACGTAGTTACGCGTGCCGCTTGAGCGGGCGGTGTCTTTGAATTTTTCCAAAAATCGTTTAAAATTGTAAATTGTTTCTTTTTCAAAACATAATATATCAATTTTCGGCGTTGTTAAAAGTATTTTTTACTATTATTATATTAATTGTATTTAGATACTATTTAATTTTTTTTTTTTTTTTTTTGAGGTACTAAGGATGCAAAATGGCACTATTGAGATACTTTTCACACTTATATAAAGGATCATTAATTAAAATTTTTGGAAATAATAATTATAGTTTATAGTTTTTTTTTTTTGAAATTTTGCCGATATTTTTTGAATAATATAAAAGAAATTTCTTTTATGCTTTCATTTTAGAACTCGAGACAAAAATATCTTCTATTAATCCAAAAATACTCCAACATCACTGTCGTACATATTTGTTGCTAGTTGACAGTTCTTCCTCTAAGGGGAAATTCGGTAAAAAACAAAAAAGAAATTGATTTTTTCTACATAATTATGTTCCTTAAGGTGTTAGAGATATTTTTCTTAAATTTTATTTAAAAAAAATGAAAACTTAAAAAGTTATGGGCACTTTAGTGCACACATTTTATAATAATTTAATTTAAATAAAAAACCTTAAATCTTTTTTTCTCCAAAGTACATTTTTTGACATGATTCCTCATGTATCTCAAAAAATATTTAAGATATCGACATAAATCAAAGTGCATATTATTCCTCGATAACGTCATTTTGGTAGGAACTGGAATCTTTTGGTTCCGTAATATATTTTCAAAATGGCGGCTGTTTATAGTCAAGAAACGGCGGTGATTTTTGAAAATTTATTTTCAAAATGCGATTTGCCCTGGTTTTTTATTTTTTTTCTTAGATCCTCTAATTGGTGCCATAACTGTATACGTATATTTTTAGAAAATTCTTGATTTTTTGATTTTGGTTCGCTGGGGATTTCAGAACGCGAGGAACCATCAAGGTGGAAAAATCTCGCAGTGTCAATTTCAAAGCCACTCAAATCATTTTTGAATTTTTTTTGTTATCTCAACCCATGTAGAAACAATGTTGTATATATATTTAGTTTTTTTGATAAAATATTTCTTTGTATAGAAAAAAAAAATAATAAAAAAGGTCGATTTTTGATGTTTTTTCGTCGAATCTCCCCTTAAATTGTCAGGTAATAAATTTTTCCGAAAAAATCCAAACTTCTCACACAGTGTCAAAAATGAAAGTGGTATTTTGCAAAGTAAAATATTTGTTTATTATTTACAAAGTATATGGAATACCATAAAGTAAAGCTCAAATCTATTAATACTCACGTGTAAATATTGAGTGACAATTTAATTTTTTGTTTCTTTCCCAAAATCAATAACTTTTGGTTTTACAACAGATTAACAAAAATACCTATTAGTATTAAAGGGTTGTTTCAGAGAATACCTATTACATATTCCTTCTAATCATTTAAACCGGTTATTAAGAATTAGTGACACAATGAAATAAGTTACCTTATTAAATACAGGACCACAAATTTTTATGAGATATATCTTTCAACCCCCCTGGTGTGTTTAAAAATTCATTAATTGATTTTTATATATAATTCGTCAAACTATATGTATTTTTAATCTGACTTAAACCTTGCTATGAACAATTTGACAGGACAATAATAGTCGTGGAACACAAGCCAGGCATTCAGGATTGTAACTTGACTAATTTAAATAATAATTCATTCCAACAAATAGTAATTTCGAATAAAAAGAAATTTTTTATCGCATTTTTTATGCATCTGATTTTTTTCGAATTTGTAATTGATGTATGTCTACATATATGTTTGGTTTCAGTTTCGTTTTAACCGTAATTTCAGTTTACGATAAATTAAACAATGTGATTTGACTGTAGCTTTTTTTGGGCAGACATATCTACATGTGCATGTATTTTATTTAAATTAAATTCGTTCTGGTTTTGGAACTAGAAAATCATTAAAATAAAATAGATCTATGTCAAAAGTGAAATAACTGATCGTTGAATATTTTAATCGGTTAATTATGATTTTTTATAAAATATTTATTCTGGACCACAGACCAATGAACACATTATATACAGTATAGCACCGATAATGGAAACATCAGTTTTGGAAATTTTTTGGAAAGTTGCATCAAAAATGTCAAGTACATAAATATTAAATCCATGTGCAATAGATCATGACGCATGATTTTATCAAAAGAAACAAATAAATATACCAGTAATGGTAGTGACAAACAACAACAGACCTCAAAGCGTGAGAGTGTGGATTTTAATTTTATTGTACATAGAATGTTTATCTATATGTATTCTGTTCTGTGGCGGTTTTTATCATACGTCAAATGTAAACAAAATCATTTCAAAGCAAATTAATAAAACGACAAATGAAAATATATATTCTGAGATAAATAATTTTTAATTCTTCACTTCTTTTTTTCTTTTATTAATATTTAAAAAAACATAATTTTAATTCAAAACATAATTGATATTTCTGAATCGCCCCTGATCAAAAAGCATCACTTTTGTTAAGCACCACTTTTGGAGACCACTTTTTCTTGACAAAATTGCTGCTTTACTGTATTATATTATATAGACTAATTATATAAATTTATAATTGAGGCAGCCAGTTACGATCAATTTCCGACCCAATAGTATTCTGTAATATAGTAATCAATTCAATAACCGATTGTATTCGTAGTAACGTTTATAAAATTTCACTTTTTTGAGAAGAAACTACAAATTTTTGAAAAAAAGAAATTGATATTCGCTTTATTTTCAAAACACGTACGTATACAAATTATGTCCTGCAATAATTATAGTCGTATTTGCTTAAAAATTGTCACTATATTATATTCCTTAAATCTCACCCGCTCACCCTGCTACCTGCTTCAAGAAAAATGCCTATATAAACTTCCTTTACGCTTAGTCTAGTAGTATAATATAATTAGTGTTCATTGGTCTGTGTTCTGGACTCTCTATACAACTTTTCTATCCAATATATACATTATGGAAAATGGAGAATTCTTGCAATATATCAATCAAAAGTTTTCCATATACAGTAAACAAGTAACTCTTTCTTAAAACAGATGAAAATGATTAAGAGATGTGTTCAAAAAATATTACTAATTCTTGGCGTAAAAAAATTATTAATCTAAAAACTGATAACATCTGGCAAAGTTGAATTAATTGGAAGTAGACATGGGGTTACTTGGGAACGTAAGCATGATTGCCTAAGTTTAAGGGCAAGCAAACTGGCTGCTAAAACAGCCAGTTGACGCCAGTTACTGTTCTGGTTAGTAGCAGTTGACAGTTAGTTGAAACCAGTTATTGCTCTCGTTAGTAACGGTTAACAGCCAGTTGAAAACAGTTACTGCTCTGGTTAGTAGCGGTTAACGGCCAGTTGAAACAAGTTACTACTCTGGTCTGAATTTAGGCAATCGTGCATACGTCCCCAAGTAACTCCATACCTCTCCCTTTCGCGAAATTTCCCTTTCTGGTAATCAGAAATTTTTGTAGTAACACGGTATCGGTACATATTTACTAGCAAAACTTTTTTTTTTTAATTATTCTCAAAAACTACATAGTTTACATAGAACAATGGTTCAAACTTCATCTTATGTAATTTTTTCTGCTTTTTCCGATGGTGTAAAACAATTTGTAAGATTTTTGAATTGTACATAGAAAATTTTTTAAAAGAACTTTTTTTATCGAAAAATTCCAAAAAAAAAAAAACTGTTCTGGGCATTGGACGTACCAATCTGACTGAAGAACCCGTTTAAAGGTTTTCGGCTCCCAACATTTTACCCAAATTTCATAAAAATAGGATGTTTCGTTCGAGAGCTATCGTGCTTACACAGAAATACCTACATATATACAATATATGTGTAAATATCATTTTTCGAGTTCTAGAAGCTTCAAAACAAATTTTTATTACATTCGCGGGCTCAAATCTCAACATTACAGCACTTTTAATAGTTGAATTTTGCTTCTAGAAATGGGAATATTTGTTTCTATACTTAATTCGCAGTTTAGCACAAAAAATTTTCGAGTGATTATGAAAAAATTTCTAAACTGTTCAAACACAACTTCTTTGACACTAGAATACCGTTATTTTTCAAATTCAAATTCAAAAGCGTACGTACATATTAATTAGAAAGTTAAACTCCCGTCGAAGTGACAAGGGTTTTAACGATTAAACAAATCAAAAAAAATTACAGACAAAAAATTTCCTTTTTCTGGTTGAAGATCCTTATCAGGTGCATATGTAAATTATTCCCTACCTTGCCATAAATAATCTTCTCACCTGTGTTTAAAGTCACAAGTTATGACTAAAGTCATTATCAAATTAACAATATTTAATCATACAACGTCCAATTTTTTGCTAGAATTTACAAAAAAAAAATCTGGAAAAAAATTTATTAAAATTAAAACTCGTTATTATTACAACATTATAACAAAATATATAATAATTATAGATTCACCCCTTTTAAATAATATTAATTTTTTTTTTATTTTTTTTTTTTTTTATAAATCTGTTGATTGTGATTACAGTAAAATTTATTGCATATGTACGTCTTTTAAAAGTGAAAAGCAGTTCAAAGTAAAAAGTTTAATACGAAACATCATAATTCTGTTGAAAAAAATTAGTGTGGAAATTACGTCAAGTCTCGGTTTAAATACCATATTTAGGATGGCCAACCGTTAGGTTTTCGACCAGACAGTCCGGTTACAATTATTGTAGATGTTTAAGGTAGATAGATGGTCCGAAAACGATTTTTCAAAGGATTTTAACAAAACTTCTCTAGACATTTATTTAATTCAATACCAATAATACGAGCCTATACCGAAAAAAAAATTGACCACCCCAATTTTGAGAAGAACGGTTTCAAAGTTTTGTAATTTTAACACGGGCTCCTATGGGAAAACACTATTTTCTTTTGAATAAAATGAAAACGTATCAAAGGAATTTGATAAAAATTTAATATGTTATATATAAAATACAAAGTTACAAACCATATTTAATAAGGAATAAAAATTATTCACTACGCCGTTTTTGAAATATAATTTATAAACATCATTTTACAACGTTTTTACAACGCTTTTTCAGCAATGCTTTTATATTGCTGCAACATGAGCGTGCGGAAATTAAAAAGAAAAAAACAAGTGGTATACAAATATAATAACTGAACAATATTAATGCAGTATTTAAATTTTGATAAAAGAAAATTTTTTTGCTGAGATATACTTTTGTATACCTGAGTATCTCACACCAAATACCTTAACACGTATCGATCTATTACTGTTGAGCTCAGTGGTTGTTTTGAACATGTTTTACTGTAATGAATTTATAATTTTTACATAATCGCTTTTAATATTTTGACTTTGTGAATTGAAATTTAAACAATTAACATTTCTGTCTAACGTATTTAGCTAGTTTTCGTTGGTTAGTTTTTTTTGGGGGGTTTTGAGTGACATTACTGGGAAAAAAAAGTTAACTGACAAAGTGTCTAACAAGAAGACTTGTAATTTGAATAAACGATTAATTAGACATTATTATGGTTTCATTATAAATTCCCTGGTTTTTTTGTATATATAAGTAAATATTTATTTAACAGGTTCTTTTCTGGTGAAAGATTAATTATGAATGTATGGGACAAAAAATCGGCCAGGAACGAGGCGGTCTCGTACAATTAGGGTTCCGTACAGTAAGCAGTCATTAGACCAAATTAAGGTTGAATACATTGTCTATTACTACTGTAAAACCTACAGTTTTCCGGTCATTTCTGGTAAATTTTGAGCTATATCTTTAAGAGTACTCGATCAAAAATTACAAAAAAAAAAAAAAAAAAATTTAGAATCCGTAGAGATAGCTCTTTTAAATGATATATCACACGATACTTTTATTACGGGGTTCTCCAGTGTGACGGTCTATTTTTTAAGCATTTTTGGGGAATTTTTTTTGACAACCGGTGAAAAGATAGAACTTTGAGTTTTTTTAACATTTATTTATTACTATCTCAAGTGTATGTAAAATAAATTTCAAGTAAAAATGTTCATTAGGACGCAAGTTGTATTAGGTACTACGAAGACACTTCTAAAAAAAAGGATTCTCGCTTCCTTCACGATTTCGGCTGATTGGTTTATCTAAAAAAAAGGCGTTTTGATCTGTAAGCCTAAATCCAATCGAGTGAACTCGAATCATTTGAAAATATTGAAAATTGGGTTTGTGGAAGACTTCTCAAAAAAGAAGTTTCAAATTTCATGACTGTTTTTTTTTTTTTTAATTTTTCGTTACGAAAAAAATAGAAATACTGAGATTTTTTGGATAATTCTAGTTCACTCTGTGCGCCTACATGTGCCGAGTCTACCCTATAAATTTCAAGTGAATCGGTCACACCTAGTGATGAGCTAATGCAAGACCAAGACCAAGACTTGTCAGTCTTGGTCTTGGTCTTGTTCTTGCATTAAGAATCTTGGTCGTGGTCTTGCTAGAGCAGTTTGACTCTCAGTCTTGGTCTTGGTCTTGCAAAATGCAGTCTTGGTATTGGTCTTGGTCTTGGTATTGCTAAAAATCTTGCACTTTCTTGCATTTTTTTATTACCGAATTTTTTCCTTCTAAACTCAGAATTTTCTCTCTTTACGGTATTAATTATACTTTTAAACTATTTAGATAGTTTAGCTAGAGTCTTGCTTTTTTCTTGCTTTTGTCTTGATCTTGCTCACTTGAGCCTTGGTATTGGTCTTGCAACCATATTTATAGTCTTGGTCTTGATCTTTCTCTTGGTATACATAGTCTTGGTCTTGCAAAAGATCCAAGACCAAGACAAGTCTGCAAGACCAAGACTAATTTTGCTCATCACTAGTCACACCGGTCTCGAGATAATTATGATGGGGGAAAGTTTGAAAAACACAGCTTTGAGAAAAATGCGTTTAAAGTTTCAAGTACGGTTAAAAGTATGAAAATCTTAACTTATCATTATGCAATCTACGATGCCTAATCCATAGGGTACTCCTTCCTCGTCCTCTTGGAAGTCTTTCAAAGTGAATTGTTTTTAGGCGGAAAAAAATTTTATTTTGAGCCCGTCACTCGGGAGAATATTTTTAAAACTTTTTTTCTTTGCGTCGAACTACCTAACCCCCCTTTTTAATCAAAAAAAAATTTTTTTGAAAAAAAAAATGAGAGACCCTAATAATGGAATCTAAGTACCATTGCCAACACTTTAGAATGCATGCTAAAACTTCATTTTTTTTTTGGCACAGCCTGTTTTTTTGAAGTCCAGCCTTCGTATATAAGCGTCATCGCAAGACCTAACACAGATTAATACAGAGAGAAATCTAATACGGATTCTATTTTCGATTTTCCCTATTTTCCTTTTCACCTACGTAACTCTAATAAAAAATATTTCTTGAATCAATTTTTGTATAATGTTGCTCGTTAAATACCAACGCCTCCTTGAAAAATACGCAAATTACCAAAATAATATTCTCCCAAAATTAATATGGGTAATAAAATTTTATTTGTAAATACATTCACAATTTTTTTTTAATGATTTGTCCTTCCTAAATTTGTGCGTTTATTGTTATGCAATAAAATGCAAAAATTTTTGAACAAATAAAAAATGTCGGTAGTTTTTATTTGAAGCCGTTTTATTTTATGGAAAAAACAAACTATTGTATTTTATTGATATGGATTTTTAAAAATGTGTTTTTAAAATCAAATTGCCTTTTTTTTTACGTAAAAATATTTTTGAAAATAAAAATATTTTAGGTCATAATTGTGCAATATAAGTTTGGTAATGATTCAATAAAGTGTCTCCACATACTGGGTAAACAGCATTATGGGCATATGGATTTTATTTTTGGTTAATTATTTTTTCCAAATAAAAAAAAAATTTGGAATGATGCCAAGTCGATATGTTTATTGGAACTTTAATTGATATTAATTTCATTGCGATTTTTTTGCTATAGCCAAATTTTTTTTATGGAAGAATAAAATATGTTTCCTAATGTTTCAATGCCAGATTTTTGATGGACAATAAAATAGGTAGCAGTTTATGGAATATTATTAAAAAAAAATTGCAGGTTTCGAATGGTACAACAGAGTTTGAGTAGCTGATCGGCAAAAATATAACCGAGTGCGTGTCAGACATGCATCAAATCAGGGTTCCTTAGTTGCTTTAGTATATAAGACTTCATTTTCTGGGAAGCATTTTTTTTTTAAATTCAAATTTCTTCTTGTGTTTTCAAAAATGTGATTGGCTGTGTTTCCAAAAATTATCAACGCACCTTGGGCGAAATAATTTTAATTGGTTATTCTTAATAAATGCTAATATAGCTATAAGTAATTTTTTTCAAATTTCTTAAATCTAATGTTTGAAAGTTATAGGAAGTGTGTCAATAAAAACTCACTTGGGAAACCGGGTGGATATTTCGCAAACGGAGTTTTTGACAGTATCCGACACGATGGGTTAGCTAGGGAAAAAATTGACATTGGACCTGTGCCATGTAAATGCAAAATTTCATGGTAATAGGCTGAAGAATGTCGAAATTCTGGAAGCGGAACGTAACAGACAAACATGACGAAACTATTCATAGAGGTTTCTAAATTTGTTCTTTGGAGCCCCCGAAAAAACTGGTTTCTGTGTGATGAGCAAATGCAAACCAAGACCAAGGCTGCCAAGTCTTGGTCTTGTTCTTGCATTAAGAATCTTGGCCTTGGTCTTGCTAGAGCAGTTTGAGTCTTGGTCTTGGTCTTGGTCTTGTTCTTGCATTAAGAATCTTGGTCTTGGTCTCGCAAAAAAATGCAAGACCAAGACAAGACTGCAAGACCAAGACTAATTTTACTCATCACTAGCCGCCCGCCTTCCAATCATTAATCTGAACTTTTTCGTGAGCACACGCTTCCTGAATTCACTTATCTGAAGCGTAGATGCCAAAAAGGTTTTATTAAAAATTTTCAAAGCTTCTGACGGAATATTTCAAAAAATTTGACTACCGCTGAACTTCACATTTTTTTTTTTTTTTTTTGTTACCTACTCACGCCTCTAAAAACATTAAAGTTTGACCAATAAAAAAAAAATAACCTTCAAATTAAAAATTTTTTACCTAACACTAATAAAATAATTTCGCCAAAAAAAAGACACATCCAAAAAGAAAAAACCATATTGGATATTGCCGTAGTAATAAAGTATTTATTTACATAATTTTATGACGAAACTTCCAAAAAATATTGTTTTGTAAGAATATTGTATTTTTAGTGGCCCGTTATGTAACTATTTTTATGAGATTACGTTAATTTTTATAATTTTTACATAAAAATACAAGATTGTTATGTAAAAGCCTTGATTTTATTTCTCAAAAAAAAAGCCAAAAAAATTTACTGTTTGAAATAAACAATTTCATTAATAACTTACGGTAAATATGCCACAGTAATGACAGGACCAAGCAAGTTTAATATTTTAAATGATCATATCCAGTAATTAAAACCATTTTCTATTGACCTTGATGTCAAAAAAAAGATATTTCCAGAAATTCGGTTGAAATCAAATAAAACGATTTAAAATTTCTTCTACGAAAAAAATAAATTATAAAATTTTATTTTAAACACCGTAAATTGTCAATTTTATTGCGAAAATTTTACGCTTTCTTTTCAATCCTTTCACAAATTTCATTTCCCGTTACTTTTTTTTAGAAATTTACAACATCAGCCAAAACATCAAAAAATGTGCAAAAAAAATTTCAATTTCACTTTTGCAAATAAATTTTTACCCTTTACCGGTAATAATATTTCGACAAAATTGGTTTATTGGGCCATAAAATTATCTAATACAGGAATAAAAGCTTTTATGGTGTCTACCCTTTCAATATCCGTTGTCATTTTACCCTTTTCTGGTTTTTGTTCAATTGGAAAGAGTTGAAGTTGTACTCAATGGGGTAAAGAAGTAAATATTGGAAACATGTGGGTAGGTATGTATTTTTGTTGAAAGACCTCAGAAGGTTATGCGGCTATTAAAAAGAAATGGGTATAAAATTTAAGTGAAAGTGAACAGTATTAGTTGTAAATCATAGGCGTCACCAGCATTTTTTATTTGGGATTTATAGTTATAGTGTAATTTAGCTAATAAATAAATCAATTCAAACATTATAATTTTGCCATAACGTAGAGGATCACTCCTTAATAATGTAAAAAAATAGATACTATTTGGTGCTAAAAAACAATTTTTAAGGGGTGATACGACCCCTTCAATTAAAAAAAAAAAACCACACAGTTTTAGTAGCAAATATAACTTAATTTTTCACAGCTACACATATCTAGGAGTCAGAAGACCCCCTCCTAGTTGGAAATTTAAAATTTAAAAATTTTTAAAATTCTATTTACTGTTCACACAGTTTACACAAACGCCACCTAGCAATAAAATCCTGTACATTCTTACGGGGTAAAATACTATTTCAAAAAATAAACCTTAAAATTTAAATACAACTGTCGCAGCATCCTGCATAAGTGATATTTCCTCTTCTTTCTAATGATGTAAATAAATGTCGCAAAAATTGTTTAACTTGAGACAATTTTGGCAAAAAATTAATTTTTTTTACAAAAAATGACCAAAAAAACCATATTCCAGGCATCCGACATGATTGGCTAACGATCTTGTCCAACGGTGTGGGATTAAATATAAATATATAAATTTTACCTCAAAGCCAGTCTCGGGCTCAAGCCGCGTCATGACAGTGGCTGTAATAGCTGAGTTCCATTCTGGAAATTCCTAAAACACGTTTAACATAGCCCAGTGTTTAACATATTTTACGTTTGCGCACTCATAGTAACCATCATTACTCGGTACTCTGAAATTTATAGGAGGCTAGCGGGAGGTGAGGGATAGCGTAACCCTCGAATACTCTTAAATTTTGAACGAATTGGGACTAGTATAGTAAGTAAGATATTGACATTTAATGGGATTTCTAGGTAGCGCCGTGGTTACCATTTCTTTACCCGAAATATTCGCCAAAAATGCCAAAGACAGCTCTAAAACGTGGAGCGAAAAAATTCAAAAATTAATCACAGTGTGTCCGCAACTTTAATAGTCTCGAAAATAAATGTAATCTCAAGAAAAAAATCTATACACGACCCCTCTACAAGAAAAGAATCAGAGACGCCTATGAATACATTTTAGTGACAATAAAACTTTATAGAAATGGGTGTAAATTATATTTAATATTTTATGATACCCATTATTATGAGTAGAGAGACAAAATTTTTTAAAGGATATTTTGTTTGAAATCGCCAATCAAATCGTTTTTCGGTTCCTTTGACAACAAAATGTATCCATTAAGATACTTTTACAACCGGGCAATAGTAATTATCAGGGATCCAAGGTGACACAATCATTAGCCAAACAAAAATTTTCGGCATATAAAAATCTCAACTGATAAAAATATCTGTTTGAAAAATTTTGATTCAAGAATCACACAGCTTTCCATTTTTGGATACTCACGTATCAATCACAAATACAGCTATGGCGCACATCAGAACCCATTAATTTCATCGATTTTTGTAGCATTAATTTTCAATAATATTAACACCGCCGCTAATAACGAGGTATATCAAATTTTTTTCTTAAGGGGAGATTCGCTAAAAAAACATAAAAATAAAGCGATTTTTTTTTATAATTATGTTCTTTAAGGTGTCAGAAATGTTCTCCAAAAAATTTAATTTAAAAAAAAATGAAAAATCAAAAAGTTATGGGCATTTTCATGCACGCACTTGACTATAATTCAATTTAAATAAAAAATTTTAAATGCTTTTTTCTCAAAAGTACGTTTTTCGACATGGTTCCTCGTGTATCTCAAAAAGTGTTTGAGATATCGACATAAATCAAAGTGCATATTATTCTTCGATACTGCCATCTTGGCAGGAACTCTGGGATCTTTTGGTTCCGTAATATATTTTCAAAATGACGGTTGTTTATAGTCGGAAAAAAGCCGTGATTTTAGATCCTAATTAGTGCTATAACTGTATAATAATATATATGTATATTTTCAAAAAATTATAGGTTTTTTGATTTTGATTTACTGGGGATTTCAGAACGCGAGGAACCTTCTAGGTGGAAAAATCTCGCAATGTCGACTTCAAAGCCATTTTATACTCAGATCATTTTTCAATTTTTTTTTTTTAAATTTATTTTTGTAATCTTAACACATGTAGAAACAATGTTGTATATTTAGTATTTTAATAAAATATTTATTTATATGGGCAATTTAAGAATATTGCAGTTTTTTATTCATTTTTACCATGGAAAAAATTTAGGACAGATTCTTACAACGGTACAAAAATGGTACAAAACATTTCATTGGTCATTTAATTGTAGGTAAACACGATAAAAACGAAACAAAAATTCGTATTGGTAAATTTAACTGATTTCAGAACCACAGTAACAATGTATTAAATAATAATATGAATTATACTAATTTATTTTATACGTTAAATTGTCTTACCGTATTACCAGAGTTGTGCCATGTGATGTAAAAAAACAGTTTTTACATTTTTATGTAAAAAAAGTGTAAAATATGTAAAAAAAAACTGTAAAAAAAAAAAATTATAGAAAATTGTAAAAAATGTAAAATACTTAAATCATTTATCATTTCACTGACAAACAATTTATTTTGACCGTTATTACTTGTTTATAAGTTCACATGAAAAAACGTGTAAACAAAATGTCGACACAAAAATGATTTTCTGCTGGTGGAAGGCCACCCACAACTGACTACAAAGCTTTAAATTTCCAAATTAACAAGTTTTGACAGATCAAAAAACTACTACATATTTATCTCTCTTTAAATTATAATAACAATAAAATCACTGATGATAATGATGATGAAGATGATTGATACCTTTAATAAAATTTAACTGAATAAATTAAAAAAAATCTTTTTAAAATTGAATTCTTAAATAAACTATTCTATCAAAACTAACCTTTCTTTTTCCTGTTTGTCCCCATTTATATTTATAATTTTCAAATTACTTAATTATTAAGTTTTACTTTGCAGATATAGCAAATACTTCAATAGCAAATATGGAATACCATCAGTAACGCTTACATAATCTATTAAATTTAAAAAAAAATTAGTTTTTTATATTTTTTACAGTCCTTTTATCAAAACAAGTATGTGTAAATTACAAAGTTTTTTACATGTAAAAAACTGTGTAATTTACCCGAAGTAAATTACACGCACAACTCTGCGTATTACACTTGAGTTTTATATTTTTTCCGAATAAATTTGTGTTTTCTACAATTCAAATTTCTTACCTAAGAGCAATTTAACTCGAAGAACTGTCAACCCAAAAACGCTTCAGCTGCGCTGTCACTTTTTTGTTAGTTGACAGTTCTTCTCGTTAAATTGTTAGGCAACAAATTTTCGTTAGATAAACTCAAATTTATTCGAAAAAAAAATACAAACCTCTCGTGTAATTATAAGTAAAAAAAAAATAATAATAATAATTTTTTTTGGCGAATCTCCCCTTAATACTAAATTATATTTTGGCGTAAATTATTATTATATCTGCGATCACGAACGCGCATATTTCACGTATGGGCCGATCAATTCAATGGCTAACTAACCAGCCATTAAACGGTTTACGCTTAACGGCGGCGGTTAATTGCCGCAGATTTTTTTGCCTTGTTAAATCTGTTTTCGTTACGGTGTATAGTTAATTCGATATTACATGGTGTGTTGTCAGTGCTGTACGATAATTTTATTATTATTATAATTATTTAACGAGAGTTATAAAGGAGGAAAGAAAAAAGAGTAAGGTATTGATCGTTCGTTTAACTGGTTCACTTAAGAACTGGCTTAACGTTATCGATAAAATCATACAACCGGGTGTTTGGTGTAAAATTTGTGTGATTGAGTGTTCGAAAGAGATTTGTAGATGTGCAAGAATTTAGTAGATATCACTATAGAAAAAGAGGTAGTTTTATCGGCGACAGAATCGAAGCGTTTTCGCAGAAAATTATTGTTTTTTTATGAAGTTTTCGCGGTACTGATACCAGTATCGCATTCGAGATTTTTTGAGGCCCTAGGCCAAGTTTCCCGAGTGGCTCTCCTCCGGTCTATGATTGTGTTGCTTAGAATTTCTTATCAGGTTAATAATATCAAATTCAGAATCAATAAGAGGTCGCTGTTTTCGAAGCGGTCAGCACGGTAACAATCTCCAGACGATACCTATAGAGGGTTTTTGGAGTTTCGTACGCAGACATTTTGGCAGGAACTAGGATCTTTTTAGGAACTAGGATCTTCCGTAATATATTTTCAAAACGGCGGCTGTTTATGAAAAAAGCCGTGATTTTAGATCCTAGTTAGTGCCATAACTCTATGTATATTTTCAGAAAATTCTTGATTTTTTGATTTTGGTTCATTGGCGATTTCAGAACGCGACGAACCATCAAGGTGGAAAAATCTCGCAATGTCGACTTCAAAGCCATTTAAACTCAGCTCATTTTTGAATTTGTTTTTTAAAAATTTTTTCTGTAATCTCACGACATGTAGAAACAATGTTGTATATTTAGTTCTTTAATAAAATATTCATTTGTATAAAAAAAAATAATAATAATAATAAAAATTAAAGTAAAATTTTTTTTTATGAAAAAGCTTTTATTTAAAAATGGGCTAAAAAAAATAAAATAACTTTTGAGTGAAGTTTGAACCAATATGCAACATAATTTACAAAAGCTTGAGGCGTTATCATTAATCATTCCTGTTTTGGATATAAGTATAGCTATTTTACTTTTCAGTAGTTATCAAACTTAATTAAACGCCTCAAGCTTTTATAAATTATGTTGCATATTGGTTCAAATTTCACTCAAAAGTTATTTTATTTTTTTTAGCCCATTTTTAAATAAACGCTTTTTCTTAAAAAAAAATTTTTTTACTTTAATTTATTTTCTACTTTTTAGTCAAATTACAATTAATTAAAAAAAAATTATTAAAGAAGTAATTTTTTTACCTATATTTTAATCCGTTAATTTGCCCTAATCAAACATAACTATGGAAACAAAAAATTGCAATGTAAAATCAATGGACAATATTTGACAATTCGAAATGTCAAAAAGTTGCACAGAACTAAAAATCAACAATTTTGGTTTGGGGCGATTAAGGATAAAACTAATTATACAATATTGCATTGTCATCAAGGTTAGACACGTATATAAAATTTGAAACCTCTAGCTCAATTAGAACCTGTCTAAATTTTGATTCCAAGATTTGATCTAAACCAACATACTAACATAGCAAGTTAAATAAAAGCTTTTAAAAATGGTCGATTTTTGACGTTTTTTTGGCAAATCTCCCCAGAAGGTGACGTAGGAAGACTATTAGAGACACATATCTTTCAAGTTTCACATCTTAATCCTCCACTCACATCATTACATAGACACTTTTCGAACTCATCTGACACTTTAATTCTTCACCCGTTATAAAAATATTATATTGGTTATCGGTTCCCGCCTCTATTTCTCGCTGCCTTTTATCCATTCCTCCTCTGTTCGCTCATATACATTTTTGCGCCAAGATAATCTCACTTATTATGATTATTATTAATCGTTTTTTTGGTTCGATGGATGAAAAAAAAATGTTTTAAATGTTTAAACTTCAGTTACGGTTGTACAATAAAATTATACATATATACAAGATTTAAGTTATGGTTGTAAATTTTTTTTATATAAATTTAATTTATTATTAAAATACACACATTATTTTTTTTTTTAGCGTATAGATTGGCGGAACTGTTAAAATATAACACCAAGCTATTAAAATAACATTAAGTGAATATGATTAGACGTGTTGATAAATTATTGATGTTTAATATGAAGATTCATTATCGCAAAATGTGTTATTAACAACGATTTGTGGTGTAAAAAATATTTATTTATTGCAAGAGAAAGAATAAATTGGGTTTAAGAAGAATTTTCATCTTTTTGTTTACAGTCTGTTCGGTCTTGATGTCGGTCCGATTATCACATTTCCATGATTTCCACATTGTTTGGAATTTTTTTGCTTAATTTCTTCAGGTAATTTTCCGTATTGTAAATGACTCTTACAAGGAGAGGTTCCAAGTTGGGAAATTTACTTTTGGATGAAATTTGGCACCCTCTATAGGCAAAATATCTTTTGGCACCCATGAACTTGATTTACACTTACACTGTTAAATATTGTAAAATTACATTTCGAAATGTTTAGAACATTTTTCTATGTAAAATTACATTGTAGAATGTTTTACCTTACATTTCGGATGTAATTTTATACCACTCAATGTAAATGAATTATGTACGACATGCAAAATTACATTGTTAACTCAACTAACGCCGTCAATTGCGCAGAATCAATCACGTGATACCGGTAATTTACATACAAATACAGTAAATTTTCGTTTCGAAATGTAATTTTACTATTTTAGCATGTCAAATACCACTTTTATATGTAATTTTAGTATCAAAGTATTTAAAATTACAGAGAAAATTTATTGTTACACAAAATTTCATATTTTATAACTAAATTATCTAAATTTACTAACACATTGTAATTTTCAAGACACATATTGTAAAAAATTACCATATTTTTTATTGTAATAATACATATTTTTTTAACAGTGTATTTTAGCAATGATAACAGTTAAAAGTCATACAACGAATCTTTAACTTTGAACATGTAAAAACTTTTCACAAAGTATAGGTAGGTACATATATTAACACAATTAAATCGGAACTTAGTGCTTATTTATTTGCAATAAATTATTTATTAATAAATAATTAAATATTAGATTGTGTAGTATGAAATGACGTTCTCTGATCATTTGGTCGACCATGTAATGCAGATAAATGCAGATATGTAGCAATTATTTAGGGTGAATGCGGGAGAGATGCCGTACATTTTGAAAACACTTGATAATTCTTAAAGTATGCATTTAATTGATTTGAAATTTGGTACACAATAAATGTAAACATTGTTCTTTAAATTTATTTATAAATAATTTTAAATTTTGAGTCATAAAGGATTCATAATTAAAATTTTTGTAGAGCCTGTAAAGCGGCGTCTCTCCCACACCTATGGGAGAAATTCCGTATCAAAGAAGGTGAGACACCACATAGTTCATATTAAAAATTTTGCATTTTACACACATCTCCATACATGATGCATGCCATATGTAACCATTTTTGGCACTTTATACACCTTAACCAGTCAACTTTTTTTTTTGTTTCTGAGTACTTTTCAAAAAACATTCAATACACAGGCAATCATCATTATTTTCGTTATCTTCACTAATATGAAAGCTCTTCCTGATCTATTAATGGATCTTTTATATTTATGTGGCATAATTTACAGTTCAAAAAAAAATTGCATAATTAAGGTACATATGTAAGTCTGTGTTTTTAACATGTAATATGATGCGACATCTATACCAATACCTTTTTTTGGGATAGATGCTGCATGTTGCTATAGAAAGCATAGTGATGAATTCCAACCTAAAATTTAATACAGTACTTTTAAAATATACCTAAATTAATAATAAAACCCATTTTCATTAAAACAATGAAATATACATTCTTAAATTCTAATGAATTAAATGCTTCGTAAAATATTATGTTAAAAAACTTGCTTTTCAAAAAGTTGGATAATTACTAAACTGATGGACTAATCATAAATGTTATCATATACAGCTTAAATAAGTAGCTTATTTTAAACATATAATCCATTAATAGCGCTATCTATCAGTCGGCGGTTGAACTATGGCTACTGCGGCATCTCTCCCGCACTTACCTCAATTGTAAATAAAATTCGTGTAGCCCGGAGTCACTTTCGCCATTACTGGAATATAATATTATTTTTTTGACTATTAAAAAATATTTTTAAAAAATCCATAAAAAGAGATAATTTAAAAAAAGGTTGACTGACCCCTTTCTTAGTATACTTTTCTCAATACAATCGATCCGATCAACCTTTTTGACATAAAATCACATAAATATTAATATCATTTGGAAAGTGAATTTAGTTAACAAAAATACGTAGGTAAGTACCTATAAAATATATTTTTAATTTTTTACATAAAACGCGTGAATTATGCTTAATTAATTTGATTTATACGCGTCTGATAGAATTACTTGACAAACAAATGTGTCGGTATGTTGTTTTTGAACATATTTTCAAAAAAAAAAACTTTTTGGCGGTGCCCATTCGTTCATTATGGCCATTATGGGCTTGTTGGAAGTTGATTAGTACATTTACCGATACTTTATACGCAGGCGTACATGATAAAATTAAACTAAATATCCAAAATATGTCAATAATGTTTTTTAAATATTTTTATTTTTCTGTTTTTTGTTTCATTCTTCTTTTTTTTTTTAACAAGATATATGTTTTGTTTCGTTTTTCTTTTTTTCTTATCAAAAATATAAAATCTTTATAACCAAATAGTTTTTATTTTATAAATTATCCAATTCGTTTAAACGCATCATCAAACAGCCAAGCGGGCAAGCAGGCAATCGATCAAGTGATTGAGATATATCAAAAAATAATTCATATGTGCGATTAGAATTTATATTATTATAAAATTTATAAAATATCAGAGAAGAAGTTCCCCGTGAGTTAAATATACTATACTCTACAAAAAGAAACCTACATATATTACTCGTATAATATTTCTTACAAATCACAAGTCGAATTTTCTCCAAAGATATAAACACTATTGAACCACATCGAACTCCATCAGATTCGGGGAACGGTATAACTTTAAAATTCCTTTCTCAACCCCTTTCGTCTCTACATTTCGACTGGTATAGAGGCGCTCCATAGATGGAATGAGCTGAAATTCAGTTTGTAGGTAGAATAATACCATACAAAGTGGTAATAATTTTAATATTAATAGATTTGAGCGTTATTTTGTGGTATTCCATATTTGTAAATAATAAACAAATATTTTACTTCGCCAAAATACCACTTTTATTTTGAAACTGTGGCAATATTGTTTCGAACCATCAGTTCATTTTCAAACAGAATAAATATTACATTCGTTACATGCCTTATATACTAATTTTATCGACCTATACTTATTAAGATATTCAAAATTTGCAAACGATTTCCAATCGATTGAGTACCCGGAAGCCTGTATCTATCTCTAAAACAATATTCTTGGACATTTAATTTTTTTAACTATGATGCACCCGGAAAAAAATTCTGGAAAAATTATATGTTCTATCAATTATAGTGAGGAGTCTGTAGAAATATTTTAGTGATTGTACAAGAAACATAACCTCGAAAAAGAAATCTTTTTTGATATTTTATTTTTTTTTTAACTATGACGCACCCGGAGGAAAAATCTGAAAAAATTATATGTTGTATCGGTCATAGTAGGAAGTCTGCAAAAAAATTTTGGTGATTGTACCATAGCTACAAGTTGATGAAAAAAAATAGTGACAAATTAAACAATTTTTTTTTTTTTTGGGGGGGGGTTATAATTTTTTTTTAAGCTGATAATTTTTCCTGAGATACACTATAGAGGTATCTAAAACATATAAAAATTCCAGCCAAATCCGTCGAGCCACTGAAAAGTTATAAATTTTTTTTGATTTTCAAAAAATAATTTTTTTCTCCCAAAGGGTGAGTTTTTAAGGGTTGAAACTCAGTAAATTTTAATCTTATATCGAAAGCAGTTAGCAGAAAAAAAACCAACAAAATTCGTGCGGGGGCATTTCTACGCATGCTTATCCGCCAATAGCCTTTCAAGAAAAAATGACGTTTGATAGTAAGGTTGCAAATATTTTTTTTATTATTTTGTAGAATCTGGTAAATAGAAATCGTAATAAGTATTTAAAAAGAAAATACTTTTTCTTAAAGAAAATAGTAAAATTATGTACAAATGCCGTCCTGATAAACCGATATATTTGTTCACCATGAGCGCTGTAGTCGATTTCTTCTATCCCCTCCAGGCAAAAACTCATAACGAATACGAATCATTTTGTAACCGTATTGTACTTTAATATAAATATACAAAATTAACATAACAAACAGAATGCCGCCCGAAAGATGTTATTTCGTTTTACAGAGATATCGTCCGTCCATATATATATATATATATATATATATATATATATATATATATATATATATATATATATATATATATATATATATACCTTTGTTTCTTATTCACTATGCCATCCATGATGCTAAGCGAGCGAGGTTGTGTCCATAAAGATATCGAAAATGTAATCTTTTTTGAAAACAATGTCTCCCCCTTCGGTCGTTTCAATTCACCGTGTGTAAAGACTTTTCGCGCGTGGGTTTATGCGGGGCGTATTAACAACAATTCATGCATACATATCTGTACATAAATAAATGCGGGCCAAATAAACATGGCGGCAAAATCAAATCAAATCGATCGAATGCACATTTTTTTGATTTTTCAAAAAAAATATTGTGAGTTTATGGAATTCGTTTGATCATCGTCAAAAAGGTCATTCCGAACGGATTATGTTACTGTAAAATATTGACTTGGATCGCTCAGTAAAACATTTCGGGTACCACTGATCGATTTTATCAGAACTCGTTATATATTTTTTGCAACTTGTTATACGGTATAATTGAGTATCGATATAAAATTTATATAATTTAAAAACAGGCCGTTTAAAAACCTACTTATAGCAAAGCGAATCAACATGGTCGTAGCCAGTAAATTATTCTGGAGTGTGTCTTGGAGAAAACGAGTTACACAGAAATTTTAGTTAACCTAAAACTCATAATTCATGATACTATAAATAATGTCACCTAAACAAATGAAAATTAGGTTGTGATAATTAAAAAGGTTTGTATAAAAAAATGTATTAAGGTAGTAGTCTTGGACGGATTTTTATGAAATTTGCTCCGGGAAAATTCCTCATTACCACGGAAAAATAGAAAAACAATTTTGAGCATGTGCATGCATTACACAGAAATTATTATTCTTTGCAAGTTCTGTATAATTATTACACTTACATACTTCTCATTAAGTTTATAAAAATGCTTTGCGCGAACGACGTCGCGGGTACGGCTAGTTTTATATATATTATTAAACATTGAGTAAACATTTAGAAAAGAGATATCTACAAAAAAATTAAATAAAAATACATTAAAACAAAAACAAGAATACCATTCCAGAACCCAAGGATCTTCTACTTAGTGATGAGCAAAATTAGTCTTGGTCTTGCAGTCTTGTCTTGGTCGTGCATTTTTTGCAAGACCAAGATCAAGACCAAGACTATGTATACCAAGAGCAAGACCAAGACCAAGACTATAAGTATGGCTGCAAGACGAATACCAAGACTCAAGTGAGCAAGACTAAGACAAAAGCAAGAAAAAAGCAAAACTCTTGCTAAACTATTTAAATAGTTTGAAAGTATAATTAATACCGTAAAGAGAGAAAATTCTGATTTTAGAAGGAAAAAATTCGCTAATAAAAAGATGCAAGAAATTGCAAGATTTTTTAGTAAGACCAAGACCAAGACCAAGACCAAGACTCAAACTGCTCTAGCAAGACCAATACCAAGATTCTTAATGCAAGAACAAGACCAAGACCAAGACTGCCAAGTCTTAGTCTTGGTCTTGCATTTGCTCATCACTACTTCTACTAAACTTGGCACGAATTATTAATTTAGTTATTGCAACAAAATTATTTGTTAATAGTGTATTTATTGTTATACATTGTTGTTTATACCCTGCCCCCAGTACTCCCCCTAATTACGCTCCTGTAAATCGCAGTAATGGAAGATATGATCTCTATAAATATCAGTTCAGTTCAGCTCGCATACGCATTCAACAGATGGTAAATAATGAACGTGCTATCCACGTTTTATTGAAGCGTTTTCAATAATAATTTTCAATACGGTACAAGTATAATATACTCCTTCGAGAGCGGTTGGGAGGGGGGGGTAGTGAGGGGGGGTTAGGTCTGTACCGAAATGTACACGATATTCACGATAAAAACTTACATAAAATTTATAACCATGCTGAATGCATCAGAGCCTCCTGTTATGTAATTATTATCAGTTGTAAATAAGGATGTTTATTTCTCAGAATTGGATCAAAAAACACTACCGACTAGTAAGTACAGTCGAATCGCGTTATAAGTCGCACTGTAACTCGCACTTCGGCAAAAAATCTACCTGTTTTTAGTAAATACATTTACTAATATTTTCTAAATGCGTTCTATAGTTTGTGTGACAGGAGTATAAATGATATAGTCAACACATATTTTCTTTAAAAACATTTTTTAAAATCTTTTGTAGAAATTGTAAATAATATTGTTAGTCAAACAAAGTTTGTAATAGAATCCGCGCGATAAACGAACAAAACTTGCTTTGGTCAACTACACATGTATTATGTAAACACGGACCTATAAAAAAAATTCCGACAGGATGATTTATAAGTTGCACTAATCGTACGCTTGCTAGCTTATTAATTAAACATCAACACCAACGTTCCGGTCTCATAACGAGAGACTGAAATGCATTTTTTTTTTTTTGGTCATAGAGGTGGAATGTCTACAATTGGAATAAAATTGGCAAACTTATAACGCGATTCGACTGTACTTGTTTACTGATAATTGATAAAATCCAGTAATCAAAATCGTAAGATTTGCCCTTTTGTCTAAACATATAATAATAAAAATTCTTATCTACTGTAGACGCTGTGTCCCAATCTTCTATTATTTCAAATAAAAGTTCAAAATTTTCTGAAAAACACGACAAAGCAAACACAACACTCAATAATTTTATAAATGATTTTGACTTTTGACTTTATGTCATAAAGTAACATTTATAAACATTTTGTTTTTCGTTATTATCAGTTTTTTTTTTTTTTTTTCAAAATAGGCGTTTCGTAAACGAAAAAAATATATTTGTATTTTATCTTAATTTTATGAAAAATTTTTTATACATATACAGTCAGACCGTCAATAACACGATTTTTTGACATAATATTACTTCAACGTGTGTATAAAGGGGGTTCGACAATATGTGATGCAGCAGGACGACCAGCGAAAGGGGTTAAAAATGGCCCAATTTTGCGTGACGTAATTTATGGATGGCGCCTAATGTGATATTTCCGCTCTTTATGATTATGTACTAAAAATTTTAACTTTTAAAAATTCGCTTTTTATAATTTTTTTTCGAAAAACAATTTACTTAGAACAATGGCGCAAAACCCACCTTATGTAATTTCTTCTGCTCCTTCTGATGGTGTAAAAAAATTAGGGAAATTTTTGAATTGTATCGAATTTTAGCAAAAAACTTATCTTTTTTTGGACAAGAAATTTCCAAAAATAAAAACATGTTCGGGGTATTGAACGTTTCTGGCTGAGGAACTCATCTATGGGGCTTCCAATGTTTTTTTCATGTCATAATTTTTTAATATTTCATAAAAATAGACTGTTTCGTTCGAGAGTTATCGTCATCTGACACATAAATCGTCAGATGAGTATTGGTTTGTACCGAGTCCATTTTTTTAAAATTTTTTTCTGATAGTGGTTTCGACTTCCTCAACGCCTAGAACTAACAAAACAACCATTTAGAAAAAATTTTTAAAAAAAGTGGACTTAGTACCTACGAACCAATTCAGCGGATGAAATACATAAGTACATAATATGTATATAATATAATACATATATAAATTTTAGTGAATATAATTTTCGGGTGCTAGAGACTTCAAAACAAATTTTTCCAAGTTTTCGGATTTTTCCCATAACAGCACCTGAATTTTCCTTCTAGAAATTTTCTAAAATACATAAAATGAATAAAATCTGTTTGCTCGCACTTTGTTGTTAATTCTATCATTTGCCGCCCCTTCCTTTGTCGCCCTGTTCTAAAAATCTGCCGCCCCCTAAAAACTTGCCGCCTAAAATCTGCCGCTCCAAATTTGCCGCCCCTAGGCTATGGCCTAGGTAAGCCTATTGGGTAATTCGGCCCTGATGTTCAGTAGATGGAGTTAGTAGTGTTCATAATATATATAGAAGTATTCGATCGATATGGGAACAGATAATCAGGGCCGAATCGGGGGGGGAGGCATCCTGGACACGTGCCCCTCCCTTCTGCAGGTATTAGGGGGCGGCAAAACTGCAAGTTTGAAGCGCCAAAATGTTGAATTTGAGTTTTTTTGTTGAAATTTGAATTTTTCTCGAGGAGGGAGCCAACAACAAAGTTTGCCCCCCCCCCCCCGTCATAATAATTGTAGGTCCGGCCCTGTAGATAATCATATAATAATTATTACATTTACAACCACCCAATATTATGTGTAAGTATTAGTAGCACCAATATTTTGTTGATCTTACCAACTTTATCTTTTTGGAATTTTCGAATATTATCCCGTATTCATATGATTATATGAATAACAAATATTTATAATAATCCAAAAAATTTATAGCTTCACCAAATAAATAATACGTAGCTTATGTACACGTACATGCCTGAATAATTTATGAAAATTAATTTTTAAATAAATTTTTACTCAATTTATTATTATCAGCTATGCCTATTCTTTAAATTATTTATTACTTGAATCGTGGTGTATATTTGTGAAAAACGAAAATTAAATTTATTATTATAAAATAAAATATAAATATTAAAAAAAAAAAACTCTCAACTGACGGAATTTTTAAAATAATTAATTTTTTCCCGTAATTTATATAAAAATGATATTTTATTGCTTATGATCCGTTAAACTTGCCTAAAGCTATCTAATAGCTCATTCACATCGAAACGGTAAGCCGTAGAAAAGTAGCGTAGGGAAATATGTACATTCAAGCTTGATAAGTACCTACACAAAATTTCCTACTTATGCATTTTACATACCAATTACCTACAGTCGAATCGCGTTATAAGTCCGCTTCGGGGCTGTAGTAGAATATAATTCTAAGAATTCCTGTCGCCCCACTTGTGCTTAGTAGTCGACCGCCGTAACTCGCACTTCTCCTACTTTTCAAGCGTGTGAGTGTATACTTATTTATAATCAAATTGCCCGGACGTTTAGTGTAGTACCTATTACCATTTGTTACCTACTTTTAATAAATACATTTACTAATATTTTCTAAATGCGTTCTATAGTTTGTGTGACAGGAGTTTAAACAATACTATCCACACATATTTTCTTTAAAAAATTTTTTTGAAATCTTTTGTAGAAATTGCAAATAATATTGTTAGGCAAACAAAGTTTGTAATATAATCCGCGCGATGAACGAACAAAACTTGCTTTGGTCAACTACAATGTATTATGTAAACACGGACTTATAAAAAAAATTCTGACAGAATGATTTATGAGTTGCATAAATCGTACCCTTGCTAGCTTATTAAACATCAACACCAATGTTCCAGTCTCATAACGAGAGACTGAAATGAATTTTTTTCGGTCATGGAGGGTGAATGTTTACAATATAGACATAAAATCAGCGGACTTATAACGCGATTCGATTGTAGCACCATAATGTCAATAATAGAATACATTCTACGGAATTTTTGGCTTTAATAAAAACATTAAAATACCCCTGTGGTAGCATCCGGAACAAAACTTAGTTATTATAATAAAGTCTGTCTATCCTATGGATTTCGTGACTTATGGTACATCCTGTATAAATCTGAACGTTTGTATAGGTATCTGTAGGTATAGACAGTTTTTTTTTTAATTTTTCTCGAAAACTAACTTACATAAGTAATGTATGGGTCTCGAAAATCCGTTTACTTAGAATCAATGCTCGTTCCAGCAGTACCTATAAATTTTGGCGAAAAACTCCCAAATATTTTTTACGAAAAATACCTAAGACATGTTTTTAGTATTTAACGAAACTGAGGGACCCTGAGAACCAAAAATACCAGAAGGAAACTTTCCAAATGTATGTTGACTTGTAAATTAATGAATATTTTCAGATTTAGTGTGGCTATAGAAATGTCAAAACCAGGCTCATTTGTATTGTTAAATGAAAAAAATTTTGGTTTTTCTCAATTTTTTCCAGATCTTGTTTTTGGAAATCGATGAAACTTGGGTGGAAGGTAATTCTACAAAAGTTCCCAATTATCTTAAGAGCAAAACTTTTTCTTTAAGTAAATTAGGAGAATTTCCTATTTTTTTTTTTTTCAGGCTAAGAAAAGTTTTTTTAGTTGACATATAGTTTTCCTGAGAGGAATTAGACACTCTATCAAGTAAAGTGATTTTTTAAATTGACTCAAGAGAGAAGTGCAAACGTTAAAATAGTCGACCATCTTTTACTTTTTTGAGTCTCGAGCTTTTTTGAGCCCGAGATTCTACGCTGAAGATGTTACGTAGCTAACATTTATTAGGCGTTGACAGAAACTGACAATTAACCTTCCGTGTAAAATTTGTAGAGATTCGAGGAAGTACGCAAATAAATTTTCAATATTGTCTCAAACGAATAAATTAATTTAAAAATTTGTAAGAAACAATTACATATAGATATAGCATACATTAATTACTATATTAACTTTAATTTGCTACATAATGAAAAGAAAAAAGCTACAGTACATATAAATTACATAATAAGCCTCTCTTTGTCTATTAATTACATATGTATACATTTCACTATGTAGATAAAGACAAATGAACTAAATTAAAATGAAATAACAGTATGTCCTCTAGTTAGTATTGTGGTAGTATAGATAGATGGCACGTGTGAGTCGCGGTTATTTGGCTAATAGCCACAAGCAAACGTCACCAATACAGCCAGCAATGTATTCTTCCACTTGTTGGAAGCAAAAGCGCCTGAAGCACTTCAAGAAAGAGAGATACCAAGCATGTGAAACAAACAAACATTTGAGAACAAGTGAAGCAACATGTGTATGCGTATGTACACGCCAGTTCGGAATTATTCGTGACGGCACCGAAACTTGACGAACACTAAATACATATGTACGTACGTGCAACAAGTGAATTGACTAGGTTCACAGTAGGGGAATATGGCCAATCGTATCCAGTGTGTCGCATGCCATTACGGATGTGCCGTTTATGTTCATTGGCTTGGAGCCAATTGAGGGGAAATTGTATTTATAACAATTTATTAATGTGTATATTGTATCTATGATAGTAGTAAATTTTCTCACGGTTATACTTTGATTGTGATTTGTGACTAAACATTCCAATATCGTGATTATATATCACATGTGACTTTTTTTATTTATTTATTACAAGCTAATACTATTCTCTGGAATGAGTCATTCCGTATATTTAACTAAATTAATTCTATTGGATATTGTGAAATCGATAATTCCTAATTTTGTTGTACTGTTGAACCTTGGTAAATTAGTCTTAGAATCATACGTACTCGTCAAAATGACGAACAAACTTCTCTACCTGCTCCAGTATTACAACTTGTCGTTGCTTGTCTGTTCTAAAACTTCTGGTATCTAATTTATTTGTTGTGATAACACAAAAGATGTATTAATTTTGTTTA
Organism: Brachynemurus nebulosus; assembly: GCA_035578155.1. NCBI lineage: Eukaryota > Metazoa > Arthropoda > Insecta > Neuroptera > Myrmeleontidae > Brachynemurus > Brachynemurus nebulosus. The sequence continues at coordinate 2,982,961 of JAPWDM010000026.1, forward strand.
TAGCTGCTATCGTTTTGTTTACATTAAAATAGTGTGCGTCAATTTAACGACGATTTTGTACTTTACATAGGTATAAAAGTTTTCCTAATTTTTTTTTAAAATTTATTAAAGATATGCATGTTATAATTAATTTATTCAATGTTAATGATAATGTGAAAAATGATTACAACTGTTTGACTTATAGAGTCGACTTAATACTGAAATTTTAATATATTGAATCGAAAACCAAAGAATGCGTTTCAAGTGACTTAATAAAAGATTAACAATTTATTTTGTGGGAAATATTTTAATTTTTATTATTTTTTGAGATCTTATTCGAAAAATTACTAACAAATTTAAGAAAATTTACAATTGTGCCTAATGATGAAATAACTACATACCTACGGGAATATTTATGACCGAGAAATTTCACATTCTGTAAGGTCACACATGTCCACCGACTCATAATAGTTCGTAAATTAATTTTTTGAAAGACATGTCTTATGATACAATTGATGTATTTATCTATTTTTTAATTTTTATAATGAAAATATGCTTTTATAAAAAGATTAAAACATTTAATAAATATTTATATTAAAAAATTTTTCCAACTGCAATTTTTTTATATATTTTTTTCGCTTTTGTAGTATTGTTATGTAAAAAAAAGTTTTTTGCAAATAAACTCTAAAATTCTCCGTAAAAAGTCCATTCGTCAAATTGACGACGATGTATAATTAACTTTTCTCGTAGACCAACGTATCATTCCTAGGGTTAAAACTGGATGAGCGTGAAAACTCTATGAGTGAAAGTACATAGTTGTCAGGTCCCAAGATTATTACATACTCCGGAAAACTCCTACGAATGAGAAAATTGAAACAGATTTCATCTGAGCGCTATGTACCTAAACAAAGTGAGTGTCTTTATTTTCGATTTCCCCTATTTTCCCCTGTAAAAATGACAGACTTCCATATAAATTTTCATCACCGGTTTCACTCCCGTAAGAAACGAATTTCTAACAACAAAGAAACAGATTACTTTTGTTTCTAAACCAGTAACCTAAACCAATTTCCATATTTCCAACTCAAAAAATTACAGATTTCTATGCAAATTTTCATCCCCTATTTTACCCCGCTTAGGGGGCGAATTTCCAAAAATCCCTTCTTGGTGTTCACCGACGTTATATAAAAAATCTCTGTACAAAATTTCACATTTCTACGCCCAGAAGTTTATAGTTTATTATATAATAATAGTGATGAGCAAATGCAAGACCAAGACCAAGACTTGGCAGTCTTGGTCTTGGTCTTGTTCTTGCATTAAGAATCTTGGTCTTGGTCTTGCTAGAGCAGTTTGAGTCTTGGTCTTGGTCTTGGTCTTGGTCTTGGTCTTGCAAAATACAGTCTTGGTATTGGTCTCGGTCTTGGTATTGCTAAAAATCTTGCACTTTCTTGCATTTTTTTATTAGCGAATTTTTTTCTTTTAAAATCAGAATTTTCTCTCTTTACGGTATTAATTATACTTTTAAACTATTTAAATAATTTAGCAAGAGTCTTGCTTTTTTCTTGCTATAGTCTTGGTCTTACTCACTTGAGTCTTGGTATTGGTCTTGCAACCATACTTATAGTCTTGGTCTTGGTCTTGGTCTTGCAAAATGCAGTCTTGGTCTTGGTCTTGCAAAAAATGCAAGACCAAGACTAATTTTGCTCATCACTATATAATATATAGATTGCTGACGCGGCAGAGCGTTGTATCGCAGTTAGTCAGGTGTGTTGATGGTCGCACTGACGTCGAACAGCGTCAGTGCGACCATCAACGTGTTAATATTTAATCCTACAGATTTCCAAACACAAATACCTACATAATATTCAATGCTAGCTTGTGGAAAAATATTCCCACACATATGTACGTACTGCTGACGTACTGACAATCACCCCCACTCCAATCATTTGTTTAGTTGGGGCACCAGGTCTGGCACCCTTCCTCAACCGACTACGATCAACAGTGAACTGAAACAAACATATCCGCACTGAATGCATTCGAAAAAAAGAGATATATCATATAGACAGACACGTTCAGTATGTATGTAGTTGTTTACGTAAATATTGTGTACTATGTAGCAGTGGCAATACTACGTACATATCTACGAAGTAGTACTCATATCCTGGCATTCACACGACATGACAATTCATGATACACTGACTCGTCATACAGCCGATGCGACGATTGGACGACTTCGGCAGGCGACTGCAACGTACATAGTAAGTGCGATGTTGAAAACAACCGTGTGAATCAGTAGTTGTTTCGTACTGATCAGTCTAGTGACAAGTGTCGTTCACTAAACACTTGTCCTAAAACAACAAACAGCAAAATTCATTGTTGTGCTTTTTCAAGAACGTAAAAACACTCATGTAGTTAAAAATTTCGTGTTCATTTGTGTGATTTTTTTTTTTTTTTGAGTGATTAAACTTTAGTGATATCGAAAAAAAAAACTAAAAAAATTTTTTCTTGGCAAAAATAAACTTTTCCTAAAAAGGAAACAAAAAAATGGTTACTGGAGTTGGAACGGTGTCGCAGCCAACCACGCCGGCTGGTGTAATCACATCGACAACAATTGGCGCTAATAGTGCGGCAAATCATCAGACGACGGTGATTCAGGGTACGGCAGCCGGAAATGTGGAGAGTAATATGCCACCGAGACGGACCAGTGATAATCGACGGGTAGGTTTCAATTTATGGGGAGATACATGGGAAAAAGAGTGCGGGATTACCATCCCAAAAAAAACCTTTGTGAAATTTAAAATAAGTATGTATCGGCTTAAGGTGGTTGGTCCCAACAAAGAAAACCTGCTGTTAATGTATTGTTGCGAATTATGTCAACGATCACAATAGTCTCAACACAATCTTTTTACTAATCATTTTTCATATATAATAAATGCATACATATAATATTTAAATGGAAAAAAGCTATCTTTTGAGTTGGGTGTGCTAGTTAGTGTCACTTCAGTTTTAATATATTCTCAACATTTTAAACGAAAAAATGTTTAAAATCCGTGAAACAATTCCAGAGTTATATGCCCGAACACAATAAGTGTTAAATATTTATTTAATTCAATACCAATAATACAAGCCGAGCCTATTCCGATTAAAATTGACTACTCCAATTTTGAGAAAAACAATTTCAAAGTTTTGTAATTTTAACACGGGCTCCTATGGGAAAACACTATTTTTATTTTGGAATAAAATGAAACCGTGTCAACGGAATTTGATAAAAATTTAATATGTTATAAAATACAGTTACAAATAATATTTAATAAATAGCTGAATTTTCATTCTGAAAATTCGCTAAAAATAAAAATTATTCACTACGCTATTTTTGAAATATAATTTATAAACATCATTTTACAACGCTTTTTCAACAATGCTTTTATATTGCTATAAAATAAGCGCGCGGAAATTCAAAAAAACAAGTGGTATGCAAATATATTAACTGAATAATATTAATACAGTATCTATTATTTAATTTTTGATAAAGGAAAATTTTTTCGCTGAGATATACTTTTGTACCTGACTATCTCGGAACGTTGTCATCCATTTTTCACTTTTTAAAAAATTAAATTTCTAAAATACTGCACGTTTTGTAGACCTTGTTCTTCTTTAGATGTCCTCAAATTCTTCTTTAAATGTCCTCAAGGAGTTCAAGTTTATTGAAATAAGCTTTTTATCGTTTAATCTTTAGCAGAAAGTATTTATTTCTTTGGATTAATTAGTTCCACGCTTCAAAAAGTAATTTTTAAAAATTTTTATCTCATAAACGATACATCAGAATGGATTTAAATTTTAATATTTTGTGTATTAAATATTAAAAAATTATTCTTAATCTCCAAAAAGCTCTAGTACATCAACCACCTTAATCTCATTTAATATATCAACAAAAGAGATTTTATATGGGGATTTATCGATAATTCAATCTTATTATTTAAGATAATATTGACAGAATGATCACCTTATTTTGAGATAATTGGGTGAAAACGTGCATTTTGGCATCAATTCAATTTTATTGTCATGATTCGTCCAAATTTTTTCAACATGCCCTCAAAAATTAGAACGATTGTTCAGCAAAAAAAAAAGTTTCCAACGATTTCAATATTTGTGACACTTTTATGTGCCACACAATTCCGTTAATCTGTTTGTCATAGGCGATTTTTTTTTATAAAACTATTCGATGTAAAAACTTAGTTAAGTGATTCAAAATAGTTTTAATGGCCCAGTTATTGGTATGAAGTATAAAAAGTTGAATAAATTGGAAAATGGGAAAACGATTTTAGATTTTCTTAGGCCCCGATTTAAATATTTTTCAGCGGAAAACCGGTTTTAATAATTTCTGCTCCACATCCTTATCATCAGTACTGCGTTTGCAAAAATTGGAAAAACTTCAACGGGATTTGAACCCTATTTCAGCTATGAACACTCTTATATTATACTACTAGACAAAGCGTAAAGCCAGTTTGTAGGCAATTTTCTTGAAGCATGTAAGGGGGTGAGACGGGTGAAATTTAAGGAATATAATTTATAATCTCAATTTTTTAGCAAATAGGACTATAATTATTGCAGTGTACATAATTTGTATACGTACGTATTTTGAAAATAAAGCGAAAATACCGCTTTCTTTCTTTCAAAATTTTGCAGTTTCTTTTCAAAAAAGTAAAATTTTATTATCAATATTACTACGGATACCATCGGTTATTGCATTGATTATTATATTAGAGAATACTATTATATTAGGTCGTATACTGGCCGTATCTGGGTGCTTCATTTATAAATTGATACAGTGGGTCTATAGGATATAATTATATATTATAATATGTTCTTTGGTTTTTACACTCCAATTTTTGATGCATTTGAAGTATCCAATTTACCAGCTTCTGTTTCTTTGGAGACAATTTGTTTTTATAATTAAATAAAAATTTGTTTACAAATTACAACAGAACTAATATTCTTGTTTTGACTTAATTTAGTATAAAATTTATTATTATTTCAATAAAATATTTCTGGTTTAATTAAGTAATTAAAATAACAAAAGATTAATTACTTTTTTTCTATAAACAAGTTTGTTGTTAACTATAATAATTACTTTTCATTTTCAAAAACAAATCAGTAATTTATTAACAACAGCAACAATTTTATTATTATTTATTACTAGTATGAAACGTTAGTATATTTCCCAGTATTACCAGCCTGTACGCCCGACATTACCCCTGTGATATTTGAAATTATTTACCCTCGAGATTACCTACCTGTGACATTTACCCGAGGTAAAGAAGTAGCCGATGCTCTTTTTTGAATGCAAAAAAAAACACACTTTCCCCTCGGGTATGAGATGTTTCAGCGTGATAACTACAAGTAGCCTATTTCCATCGACACCCCCTCGGCTAGATTCGTTAAGCGAGGGGGGGGGGACAAGGAAAACTAATAACTAATAAGCAAACTTTCGTATTTACAGTGGCCATCCGATGGTACGTACTCCGATTTTACGTAGTGACGTCAGCGATTTAGTGGGGTTCCCCTCTCACAGATATGTTGTTGTTTGTCTGTGTTGGTGAAAATTTATGTACCAAGCCCGAGTCAGGGCCGTAGGTAATATTGTCTGAGGGTCTCGTAGCCTTTAAAAATTTTAAAATTTCACTGAAGATATATATGCACATATTCTGTATACGTAATATGCAAAATGCAAATGTAAAATTAGTAACGTAAAATTCTAGAATATTCTAGTCATCAACTAGCAGAGATATCAAAAACAAACTTCACCGTTGAATTGGTCATTAAAAATGAGATTAAACAGTGTAGTTTGACAAAAATTCTAGAATGTTCTATTTGTCAACTAGCAAAGATATTAAAAAATCAATTGTACTATTTAATTGTCCATTGAAAAAGAGATCAAATTACACAGTTTGACAAATGTTCTGGAATATTCTATTCGTCAACTAGCAAAGATATTCAAAAACAAACGTCGCCATTGAATTGAGTACCAAAAAGGAGACCACATAACATATTTTGAGAAATGTTCTAGAATATTCTATTTGTCAACTAACAAAGATATTGGAAAATCTACTGCACCACTTAATTGTCCAACCGAAATTAAACTAATGTAAACCAAATGTCTGATTTTGACAAACAATTTTTGCTATCTGACGAATAGAATATTCTAGAACATTTATGAAAATGTGCTATTCCGTCTTTTATTCGATGACCAATTAAATGGTGCAATCGATTTTTCGAGATCTTTGTTAGTTGAGGAATAGAACATTCTAGAATTTTTGTAAAAATGCGCTGCTTATTCTAATTTTTAGTGCGCAATTCAATAGTGAAGTTTGTTTTTTGGTATCTTTGCTAATTTACGAGTAGAATATTCTAGAATTTTTGTCAGCTTCCGCTATTTGGCGTCTTTTACGCTGATGAATGCGATAGTGAAGTTGATTTTTGGACAGTTTTCTAAAAGTTGTCACTCATATTCATTAGTATAACATTCGATTTCCTTTGTCTACACAACCGAATTTTAAGTGTAAATTGTCTCTTAAGATAATATTGTTTTAAATAAATTCAGATAAATAATATTTACCAACCCCCCAAAACAAAAGTTTACCGACGCCCCTGATCTTCCGATTCTACGTACTTCCCCTTAAATTTGCACCGACCACTACGTAAAATTGGATTTGTGGTGTATAATATTAATGATTTGTATTGATATATGAATGAAGCAATTCAAAATCAACTGCCATACATAAATATGATCTCGTTTATCTGTCTGTCCTTCTGTCTGTCTGTCGGTCTAATGATTCCCATGCAACAACGCAAGTGGGCACGTGTGAACTCAAAATGAAACAAACATGATATGCATGTAATAATAATGATATTTATTATTAAAGTATTAGAGTATTACATATACTTAAGTAAGTATTGCGAGCGCAGTCAATTTGAACGGGCAACAGTTGTGACTTAAAACATTGAGAAACATCTGTTGTAGTTAAAGTAAAAAATATTTTGTAATGTAACAAATTATAAGAAGTGATTTATATTTTGATACATATATAAGTACATATAGCTACAGCATAACCTTTTTCTATGCGGTCAATAGGGTAGAAGTTAAAAATTTCGCATAAAAAACAATTTAATAAAAGTAATACTAATAATATGTACCCCTGTCGCAGCATCCTGCATAACATAGCGAATTTCCGTTTATAAAAATTAGTTTTTTTCGGAAACTAGTTGACATATCGCACGCTTAATAATAAACCGAAATAAGTCAAAATTTCAGAATTCGAACTTCTTATAATAAACCTAACTACCATAGCTCAAAGAATGGGTACAATCCGATCGCCACGCGAAACAAAGCAATATTATAATATATTCTATTGCTTTTTCACGTGGCGATCAGCTTGTATACATTCTTTGAGCTATGGTAGTTCGGTTTATTACAAGAAGTTTGAATTCTGAAATTTTGACTTATTTCGGTTTATTATTAAGCGTGCGATATGTAGAAAAAAAGTTTAAAGGCCTTTTTTATCTAATTTTTTCTTCTCTTTTAAATGGAGTAAAAAAATTTCGCAAAAATTTTTGAATAAGTGGAAATCTTGGCAAAAGACTAATTTTTTGCTAAGAACAAAAACCATGTTCTTGGCATCCGACGTGTCTGGCTGACGAACTCATCCAAGGGTTTGAGGACTTTCAATGTTCTCACCAAGTTTCGTAAAAATTGGATACTTCGTTCGAGAGTTATCGCGCGGACATATATATATATATATATATATATATATATATATATATATATATATATATATATATATATATATATATATATAAATTTTAGTGAATATTATTTTCGGTTTCTAAGGACCTCAAAACAAATTTCTGCCATAGTCCCGGGCTCAGGTCGCGTCATGACAGTGGCTGTAATAGCTGAATTCCATTCTGGAAATTCGCTAAAAAAGTTTCGTAGAAAATACGTGACTCAAAACGCTCAAAGCCTCCCGATTTCCTCACAAATATTTTTATAATTTTATATCAATTTTGTTAAGGGGAGATTCGCCAAAAAAAAACATCAAAAATCAACCATTTTAATTATTTTTTTTTATACAAATAAATATTTTATTAAAAAACTAAATATACAACATTGTTTCTACATGTCTTGAAATTAAATGGCTTTGAAGTCGAGGTTCCTCGCGTTCTGAAATCCCCAGTGAACCAAAATAAAAAAATCAAGAATTTTCTGCAAATATACATATACAGTTATGGCACTAACTAGGATCTAAGAAACAAAATAAGAAACCAGTGAGAAATCGCATTTTGAAAATAAATTTTCAAAAATCACCACTTTTTTTCGACTATAACCAGCCGCCATTTTGAAAATATATTACGGAACTAAAAGGTCCACCATCGCAGCCACCATATTGAAAATACATAACGGAACCAAAAGATCCTAGCGTTCCTACCAAAATGACGGTATCGAGGTATATTATGCACTTTAATTTATGTCGATATCTCAAATACTTTTTGAGATACACGAGGAACCTCACCGAAAAACATACTTTTGAGAGGATAGCATTAAAAGTTTTTTAAGTGCGTGCACTGAAATGTCCATAACTTTTTTATTTTTGATTTTTTTTGAAATAAAATTTTAGGAGAATATTTCTAACACCTTAAGGAACATAATTATGAAGAAAAAAATCGATTTATTTTTATTTTTTTAAGGGAATCTTGCCTTAATTTCAAATTTTAAATGCGATTAAAATAAAATGCTTACTGATGTCACTATAAGCCACGCCTATTAGGGCGACCAGTCCGGTATAATGATTTGAATTGTTGTTACATCAGCACTACTAAAAAATAACATTTTGACGGCAGTACTAAGCCCCGGAAGCCCTAATATTGAATAATGATACCCGATTTGTGACTAGTTTAATAATTTTTTTTTTCGTTTCTTAAATTTTATATTTGATAGTAAATTAAAAGACATCAAAATTTTTTCGTCAGGTCTTTGTGGTTTTTGACCTTTCTTTTTGGTTGCGAAAGTCCATACACTTGTGGTTTACGAAAATACATAAAGTTTTTAATATATTGGCTTAAGTAAATAAATTATGGAGTTAAATTTTGACACAAAAGTCACAAATTAAGAGATATTTACGAGTATTAACCAATTGTGGTTTCCACGAGTATTAGTAGCGTTTTTTTTATGGAAAATCATAAAAAAAAGATTTTTACGAGGTGAAAAAATATTCAAAAATTTTGAAATTTATTGACTGTAAAAAGAGAGTTGACTTACTTTTATTACGGTTCAAATTTTTCAATAAAAATTCGTTTTTTATTGATACCAGCATATCTTTCAAAATTGATTTTTATAAACAGGAATTAATTATTGTTGACAAGAAGATTAAGAAAAATTAACGAACATACGGTTAATACGTGTTAAGCTGAATAAATTGTCAGTCATTAACAGATTTTATGCCATAAATCTGACCTGATTATGTTCAACAAATTTTATCCAATTCATTTTAAACATCTGCGCGATCATTTTCTCACACGGAATAAAAAGTCACATAAAAAATTTAATACGTAATTGTCTTTTTTTTTTAATTTTTTCGTGAATATTTTAATATTATGGGATCAAAACTACCATTTATGTCTTTCTAAATGTCGAAATTTGATCTAGAAATGTACAATCGCCATCTCAAAGGTCTGTTTCTAATCAGACTTGCAAATTTTATATGGAATATACCGTAAACAGAGATGAATTTGAACGAAAGGAAAAATGGACGTAAATACTAGTGATGTCGAGTCGAGATGCAGTTAGTCGATTAATCGACTAATGTTGTTTTTCCGACAAAATTAGTCATTAGTCGAAAATATCGAGCATAGAATAGTCGATTAATCGACTAAATTTTTAGTCGAATTCATGAATTGGGTAACCTAGATGTAACTCTTTCCAAAACAATGTTTTTAATTTAATTATTGACTTTTATTTTTAATATTTTATTTTTTGGAAAAAAAAAAATTACATTACAATGTATTATTCACAGAAAAGTAAAAAATCATACAGAAGGATAATTTGTAGTTTTCATTTTTTTGAGTCTAATAAATAATGCAGAAAAACTGTTAGTCGTTTTTAGTCATTTAAAAAAATATTAGTCATTTTAGTCATTTAGTCGAGGGTAAAATAGTCGACTAAAAAATGACTAAATGTAAACAAAATTAATCGACTAAACCGATTAATCGATTAATTATCCGACATCACTAGTAAATACAAACATATCTTAAGCTATAGTAAAATAATTATTTTTTCAGCTAACAATAGTGACGAAGCTTGAAATTGGATAAAAAATATTAAGAAATCAGTTTAGATTGACGTTTTCGAACAGTGCAATTTTTATTTCTTAAAACTTTATCTAAAACTATTTATTTTAGTGCTCTTATTAGGGACGGAAAAGGTGTGAATAGGAACAGTATATAGGTTAATAGGGACGTTGTATCATGTATAAAGGGACAAATGTGGGGTGATTAGGAACGTATGAAGGATGTATTGGAACATAGAACGGAGCACTTTCAAGGTTATCAAGTCATTCGAGATATACTACATAAGATTTCTATACTTTATAAACTTTAGATTTTACGTTTATTTCCATAGAAAATCATCAAGTATTATCTCTTTTTTGAATGTATAAATACAAAAAATTCCAAATTGTATGGTCGGCCATACGCGTCGTTTCCATTCACCCGTTTATCGTCTCTTTTGACCCCAATTTTTCCATAGAGAGAAAATTATATGATTTTTGTTATTTTTTCAAAAACCACCGAGATATTTTCAAATAGTGTAATATCAATAATTTAGGGCTAAATATTTCATTTTTGATGCCAAGAATGTCGAAATACTTTTCGGAAAATGTGATTTCCGCTTTAGAAAAAATGCTGTTAAAAAAAAAAATAGGAAGTAATGCTGCCACCAGCGAAAAATTAAACAAAACAATTGTCGATCGAATCGTACGTGGCTTACGTTTTTATCACTCATGTCAATAAATTAAATATTTGTACATGAACGTGCAGCTATAAATTAGCTACACCCTTGTTACACTGCGGCTATATGCATACAGCTTTTTTTCTGGCTTTCATGACAGGCAAATGTGCACAATTGCAGGCAAAAAAAAACCATACATAAATTGCTTATTAATGCCACTCTTGTTTCTTCTTTTGCATCTCCTCTGTGTTTATGCAAATTAACGTTTAACACGTTGACGGTCATAACCTGGTATAATGACTAATGATGCTGTTAATAAAATTTAGTTTAAAGCAACTAAAACGTTTTATTTGAAAAAAATACAAAAATTTTAACTTTTTTTTTTTAATTAAAATGGTTGAAAATTTGACTGACTGACTGTAACTGAAAACTTGTTAATAAAAAAATAAGCTGTCATTTAAAATACCCCTATCGCAGTATCCTGCATAACATAGCGAATTTCCGTTTATAAAAGTTAGTTTTTCTTGGAAACTAGTTGAGATATAGAATAATAGTTTAAAGACCTTTTTTATGTGATTTTTTTCTCTTCCTTCCAATGGTGTAAAAAAATTTCACAACAATTTTTGAATAACGGGAAATGTTGGCAAAAACTAATTTTTTCACGAAAATTACCAAAAAAGCCATGTTCCGGGCATCGGACGTGTCTGTTTAACGAACTCGTCCAACGGTTTGGGACTTCCAATATTTTCACCAAATTTCATAAATGTAAAACATTTCGTTCGAGTTATCGTGCGGGACCTTAAAACAAATTTCTGCCATAGTCCCGGGCTTACGCCGCCCATGACAGTGGCTGTAATAGCTGAATTCCATTCTGGAAATTCGCTAAAAATATTTTTACGAAAACAAAATAATGTGTTTCTCTCACGTCTCACATTTTACTGGAAACAAAAAAATACCTTACACAATACATATGTAGGTATTTGAATTAAAGTTACACAAACAAGTTTTAACAAGAAATGTATGGATACATATCTAAAATATATTCAAAATATACGGATATAAAACGGTATATTCATAATATAATGTATTATTTATTTCTAAAATCGCATCAAAATGTTTTATCTAAAAAAAAAATAAACAATTTTTAATACCTTAAAAAAATAAAGACAAAACTATCAGCCCCGTGACTTTTACAATCAGTAATTAATAATGACATTAATGACAAAACGCCCAACAATCTGGTACACTATTTTTTAACAACTAAAATACATTGTTGACGCGGTACAGCGTTGCGTCGCACTTAGTCAGATTTTTTACTTGACGGCGTACACCTTACAGCGTTCATGACCATTAACGTGTTAATAAAAATAATCGAATAAGTACATTATTTTATTGCTTATATCTTTCACGTGATAATACAATATGGACACACACACATTATTTATTAATGGCTTGTAACGGCAGCGGGACCAGGCTAGCTCGGCTAGCTCCGTGCAAGAGCTAACATATGTGAGTGTATGATTTACATGCATCGCGCGCGAGTATGTTAATCAAAAAAAAAAAAAAATCATTTTTCATTTTGCTAAAAGCGTAAGAACTTTGAACGAACGTATACAAGTACGAACGGATTGGAATTTAAAATGCATATATATATATATATATATATATATATATATATATATATATATATATATATATATATATATATATATATATATATATATATATATGGTCGATTGAATTTGATTAGATAACATAAATATGATACATACAGTGTGTTACAGGCATTGTCGACCATAAAAATTCAAAGTGTGAGTATTGAAGCAAAATTTTGATGGTAGAGATAGTCTTTATAGTTTTTTTTTTTTTTTTTATTGAAGTGTTCCTGTACTCTTAAGGTACCATCACAGTGTGATCGGCCGAAAAATAGTCAATTTTCCCGATTTTTTTTCGGATGGATAGGTTGGGGGAATGGGGATGAATTTTTTTTTACGATTAATACCACTATTTAACAATACATTTTCTATTTATTTATTTGAAAAAAGTGTCTTTAAAAAAGGGCGGATACTGGGGCCCACGATTGCCGCCGCAGTTTTCATTTGGAAAAAGAAATCAAATAGTTTATCAATGTGTAGGTAAGCCGCTGTGTACCTATGGGAGCTTTTTTTTGAAATCTTATTTTCCCACACGAAAAACTATAAAAAATTTTGTACTTTTTAATAAAATTATAATAATTATAAAAAAAATAAATAAAAATGAATAAAAAAAATATTGTTGTATTTTGGATATGTAGCGGTTACATTTATTGTATAAAAATTTCAAAATTGTTTGTTTTTCTCGAGTCCTACCGTTGTTCAGCGAAGCTTGCCGAGTGGACAATTACAACGAATTAAAAAAAAAAAACACCCATTTTGCACGTGTTGCATACAATATTTATTGCAATTCTGAATTAAAATGAAAAAAAAAAGATTAACGAAAAATGAAAAAGTTCGATCAAATTACTAAAAGTTTGTTAGCTACATTAAAAAAAAAAATATTTTAGCAAAATATGTACGTTAAAACTGTAGAAACGAATATTGTTTAATTATCTTTTAAGAGTATTTTATGACATGTTCTAAAACGTAAGTCCATTTTAATACTTTCCCAGAGCAACTATAAAGTTAACTTTTTAATTTAAAAAAAATTGCAAAAATATATTTTTTGAACTGTCAAAAATATCTGTCTCTTTCGTCCCTTTCTAAATTATTGCCCTTCGAAATTCGCGTCTGGATAATCAACGGTCTACTGTAGTATCACTCTTACTCAAAAATTCTTCGCCATGGTAAATAATTGTTTGTTCTAATTGAAAAAAACATACTCGATTTTAAATCATTCCTAACTTATCACCCTCCTTTCTTAAATTTTATATTTAATAACTAATTAAAAGACATTTAAAACGAAAATATACACCTATGCGTAGTACGTAATTATTTTGAACGAATCTGTTACACCCTGTATATTTATTCCACATTATTGTAACAGATGGTCTTTATATTATTTATAAAAACATTAATTTCTTCTCATAGAGATAAAGTGAAACCTACATATTATAGACACATGTAACTGTACTCAGAGCCTTTTAAATGTTTAAATATAAAAAAAATAAAAATTATTAAACTAATATCTATCTAAAAACGATTAGTTGTTTGTTGTATAGGCGCATAAAACAGCACCTACGTATCATAAATTTATAACACCTGTCTTTTTCTTTTAAGAACATGAGAATTGTTTGGTTTTGAATCATGAGAAAAGTCGTGAGAATAATAGATACCAATGGGGTAACATAAATAATTATTGTTATCGAAATATGTAATATGTATTGACTTTACTTGTAGGTACAATGTACATACATGAATTTCGTAAAATTTAGTTGAAAATATGATTCAGGTTCCACACGTTCAATTATTTCAAAAATTTGATGAAGATACAAAAACTAACGTGTGACAAAACGTTTACATCTAAACTATTACAACAATATCGGGGACGATCCAGTTGGGTTCGCACAATTAGGGTTCCGTACAGTGGTGAGACAATAGACCAAATCAAACTTTTTTTTATTTGGCTGTGATTTTTTTCGGCAAGTATTGTACTGTCGATTAAACTTGTGGTTTTCCGGAAATCTATAATTTAATGTTTACTAATTCTAGAAGCCTAGATGATTAGAGAATGAGGGAACGATCATTCCTAGCAAATTTTGAGTTGTCATTAAGACCACTGTACCAAAAATTATAAAAAAAATATTTCTAGAATCTTTGAAAATAACTTGTCAAGTGATACTGCCCCCCCCCCCCACCGCCTATCACTTTAAGGTAGTTGGTCGATAAATAGATTTTTTCAAAGAATTTTACCCAAATTTCTCTTTATATTTATTTATTTCTATATCAATAATACGAGCCCTTACCGAAAAAAAAAGATTGATCACTCCAGTTTTGAGAAAAACGATTTCAAAGTTTTATAATTTTAACACGCGCTCTTATGGTAGAACTATTTTTTTGAATAAAATGAAAACGTGTCAAGGGAATTTGATAAAAATTTAATATGTTATAAAATACAAAGTTACAAACCATATTTAATAAGAAATAAAAATTATTCACCACGCCGTTTTTTAAATATAATTTATAAACATTATTTTACAACGTTTTTATAACGCCTTTTCAACAACGTTTTTATATTGTTACAACATAAGCGCGCGGAAATTGAAAGAAAACAAGTGGTATACAAATACAATAACTGAAGAATATTAATAAATTATTTAATTTTTGATAAAAGAAATTTTTTTTTGAGATATACTTTTGTACCTGACTATTTCAGAGCAACTACTTTAATCGAAGACCTGACATACAAAATTTGAAATGGACAAACGAAACGAGAAGGGTTCTTATAATAAATAGCTCGCTTTTCCTTTATAAGATACGGAACCTTAAAAAAGTATCAAATAAGTTCATTATGAACAGAGAAAGGAAATATTTTTTTTTAGCAAAACAATAAAACGAATCATTTTATATGTAGGTAATGTTTATAAATATCATTAAAGTGTAATTAAGAAGCCAATCATTATCATATTTAATTTAAATTTATATATCCGCCAGTAGTACAGTGAGTGCCTGTGTAGCAAGTAACCGAGCGCCCGTGTTGCAATTAACCATTGCAGTTACATATCTCTGTTCAATAAATTTCCCTACTAAAATTACAAATAGTATATCTTACACACTGTTCTTTTTGGACATTGGCAGGGGACCAAGTAGGTGTATAGCTACATGTTCACATGGTCTGTATTATGTTGACGTACCAAACGTATATATTTTGAATACAGCACACTCAGATGATTGTGATTGCAATAATAACAGTTGGTCAATTTAAGAGAATCTGATATACATACAAACAACACACTTGACTAGCTCAAGGGCATACAAGTGTAGCGGCGAGCGTGACGTACGTACGTACGACCGCATACGTCCGTCTGTCTGTCCGTCCGTCCGTCTGTCCAGCCGCGATCGACCAACACCGCCTGTGGGTGATAAATTCAACATTGGAAACACGGACTGACTATGACTTGACCATCCATATGTATGTAATGTAATGTACTCAAATGTTTTCGCTTACTCATCGATTGCATTTCCATATATACATATTTGTGTACAGTGTGGTACAGAATAGTTTCAAGTGCGCATTGGACACACATTAATTCAAGATTACATAGTCTGTTGAGATGTTGATTCTCCACAAAAAAAGATTGATTTTTGGATCGATTTAAATCGAAATTAAAAAAATCGACTAAAAAAAATCAATTTTGTTAGATCGATCTAAAAAATCGAAATTTTGAAAAGCTAATAATTTTTGTTGAGGGACTTAACTGATAGTAAATGGGTAATATCGTGTAAAAACGCCTTACATTATATTTGTAAAGGCGTAAGGCGATGAGTTAACTTTTCAACTATAATTATAGCAACAGTTGAATATGTTGGACGAATACCACGGAATGAACAATGTTCATTTCAAAATTTCAAACAAACTAAATAAGTCGCTTTTGTGGGAAAGGTATCGTTTGCCAGATAGGTGGTCTTTCTTTCTTTTGTATTAATTGTCTTCTACTGGACAAGATAGTGCGTATATGTATGTAGTTATATAGGAGACATAATTATGAGGGGTTCGTTGATAACAACGAATAAAAAGTGACAATTGAAACGTTTTTGGTGTTTCATTTTAACACATGTTTCTTTGTAGAATTACAATTAAAATGAAAATCGGTTATCGGTCTCTTACTTTTAATAATCGATTCACAAATCGATTCAAATGAAAAAAAATCGAAAAAAGAATCGAGTTTTTAAGCTTCGATTAATCAATTTTCGATTAATCGATTTAAAATCGACATTTCTAGTTTAAAATACACATCGGTTTAAAATCGACACCTCTACAAGTTTTCATAACAACTTTCACGATAAATATATAGGGAATTTAATTTTTTATGATTTCATGGTTTTATGGTTTTTACTTGTTACCATGAGAAAGGGGGGGGGGTCAATTACGTGATAATTTGATTCACCGTATCTCGTATTGATTTCTTAATTTAAACGTAGTTGTAGGTACTATCCACCCAAACTGTTCAAAGACATTTACTACTTGGAAGCTCAATATTTCCCAGACGGAATGGTAAAAATATTTCAGCTTCTATTTTAGGAACACTTTCTAATAATACACCACACATAATGCGGTACTTGGGTATAGTATATTGTATGTCAAGGGATTAAAAGTACAGTTTAACTGTTTGTCTGTATTTATAAGTGTTTTTATATTCTCAAGTTATTTTAAACAAATAATTCATTATCTACCAAAACATTATTTATGTAAGATTTCGCTTACTGATTGGTACCGTTCTATAAATTCCGTTTGCCGATTGGCTTAAAAGCGGGCGAAAAAGTATTTTTAGTCACTTGGGATTAAAAGTGATAATTTACTTCCTATTATGGGGGACTAAAGTATGTATTTTAACATAGTCTCGGGCTTGCACCTCTCTTTTCTTCAATACGGAAAAATTCAGGAACTGAAGAGTCCTTTCTTTAAAACTGATAATTTTTTTTTTTTTTTGTGAAAATTTTGAAAAAAAGCCTAAATTTAAAAAGTTACGAAAATATCATTTTAATTTGATGTTTCTTTGTTACAGAGCAATAAACCGATTATGGAAAAACGGAGACGGGCACGCATAAATAACTGTTTGAACGAACTGAAAACTTTGATACTGGACGCCATGAAGAAAGATGTAAGTATTTTACTTCAGTTTGATGATTTCTGAAACAGGCTATAGTATATTGCATATGTACGTAATTAATCGATTGCTGTACCATAAAAATCCACAAAATCAGAACATATTTGAGCACCCAAGTCATTGAACTATTTTTTGCTTCAACCTACAACCTACATGCTAATCTGATTCTTGATTACGAAAAATAATTTTTTATTTTCAATGACATAGTTTATTTTTTTTTTTTTTTGTTTTTGTTTTTTGGTATGCGTGGTGCCCACTTGTGTGTGCTAAAGTCAAAATAAATAAGTATTTATTTTCAACAAACATGCAATCATTCCCTCTCTCTTTGTTTACAGCCCGCAAGACATTCCAAATTAGAAAAGGCGGACATACTCGAGATGACTGTGAAACATTTAGAGAATTTACAACGTCAACAGGCGGCCATGTCGGCGGCAGCTGATCCGACCGTCATAAATAAATTTCGCGCGGGCTTCAGCGAGTGCGCCAGTGAAGTGGGACGATTTCCTGGACTTGAGCCAACGGTGAAACGACGTCTCCTGCAACATTTGGCCAATTGTCTACAAGTGGGCGCTGGAACAATTATTACAAATAACAACAATAACAGTCTAACAAAATCGGCCGAGCCACAGCCAATTTTAGCTGCCGCAGTGACGACCACTACAAACACGGCAGCGACACCTACCTCACAACCTGCCAGTGTTCAATTACACATTTTACCAACACAAAACGCCCAAACGCCCTCGGTGATTACGACGGCGAACAATAACCATCACCACAGCGGTGAATCACCGCACATCATACAGCACAATGGTATCTTTTTCACAAATGGAAATGGTACCGGCGTACCACTGGTGCCAACACGATTACCAAACGGGGATATCGCACTAGTTCTACCGACAAACATAACCACAGCCACCGCGCAATTATTCTCCGCCACCACCCCGCGACAACAACCCGCAACCGTAACCGTCCACTCACCACCAAGCAACCGTGGCGACAGTTCTTCGTCTCCAACACCGACAGTCATTGCGACAGCGACCACACCCATCCAAACCACCCAACAGAGCAACTCAACATCCCCAATACCCATGTTAATCCCAATCCCGGCCCGAACCACACCCCAACCGAATACGCCAACAGTCATCTCCAGCAGTACCCCAGTTTTTACCGGAAGTTACATCCAAACACACAACGTAATCATTCCTTCTTCATCGTCCTCGCCAAAATCACAAACTTCCACCTCATCGTTATCGTCGCCATCTTCATCGGCCACGCCATCACGATCACCAAGTGTCTCGTCATCACCAAATCACGTGACTAGCAGCAGTCAGCGTTATTCACCGGCACCACGCGCCTACGAGCCTATGGACACGACTCCGTCGTCTGTGGCGGTGCATGTGATTCACACATCATCACCTCAACCCGTGCAATCGTATTCACCGCCAATGCAAAAACCATTGTCATTGGTTATCAGGAAATCATCGCCCGCGCATCGGGAAGAAGAGGAGAAACCATGGCGACCGTGGTAAAAGAGTGACGTTGTGCGACGTTTGTGACCCAATTGCCGGAAGTTTAGTTCCTAGTTTCATTCCATATTACATAAATAACGAACGTTTTGTAAAGACATTATTTTTTTTTTTTTTTGAGTCACCTTATATATTTTAATGAAATTGTATATGTAGTGTAACATAAAAAAAGGATTATTTATTCTGGAGTATTTTTACGAAAATAAATTTGTACATAAACACATAATTATTTTTAATTTAATTGACTGATTTTTTTTTATCAAATTTATACTCCGGTGCAATTTTATGATAAAAAAATTTGCTTTAATTGTGTTTTTATGAGCCAATTTTTCGTTTTTTATTCTTAATTAAGAATATTTGTGATAATAAAATGAAATGATAAAAAATAATAAAACAATGTAGTTAACAAAAATTTATAACGATTTCTGCGATATCGAATTTATAGTACAATTAATTTATATAACTATAGAACTTTTTAAAAAAACGTGTAAAATATTTTTTTGCTTGCAAAAAATAATAATGAAATGTGCCTTAAGTAAGTAATGTTCGTTATAAATTTTCAATTTGAGAAAATTCATTATTTTTGTACATGTTAAAACAAAAAATTATTTAATGTTTTTAAAAAAAAAGTTTAAATTTTAAGGATAAATATGAAAAAATATATAATTTTTAAAATAAAATTATTTTTTTAAAATTAAAATTGTTTTTTTCTTCTCAAAATTTCCTCTAACCTTAAAATACAATCGAATTTTTTAGAACCGATGGAAACCGCCGTAATTTAATTGATAGAAACACGAAAGAAATTCACGGCGCTTTAAATTATGATATTGGAAACGTTTTTAGTTTTCCCATTTTAATGGTTGGCTTATACACATAGTTCAATAAGGAAATTTCTTGCTGAGTTGTAGTACATCATAGATATAATACCACGTGATTAATAGATATTAACCACTTTATACTGAAGCCACTTCCAGTAAATACACTAAAAAAGTAGTGGTTACCCAAAATAAAATTTTATTTTTAATCTGAGGTAAAACTCAGAAGTATTACAAAAAAGTTTTTATTTTTTTTTTTTTAATTTTTATTAAAATTAGAAACACGAGTTTTTGTTGAAATTTCGACACTATTACACGATTACAAAAATAAATAACTTGTCCTCAAAAAAAAAATAAAAATATGAAAGTACAGCTTTTTCTATGGAAAAAAACTTCAATTTTCATGGTAATGACATCACCGAGTATTTTTGAACAAACAATTTTGAATATAAATTTAAAATTACTGGACCTAGCGTTTCAGTGTAGGCCTCATATCTACATACTTTTTATAAATATCGCGATAAAATCTTTTTTTTAAGCTCGAAAAATTTATTATTAACATATTATTCTGATATTCATGAGCGTTCATAAGTGTATTATTTATAGCTATTTTTAATGCATGTTCAAATATTTGTTAACTAAATATTTACTTAAAATTACACCTAACGCGTTGTGTTTACGAAGTAATGGTAGAAAACGTCATCTCTATAATTTATAAGTACACAAAACTTGTAACTAATAAATTTGTTTGCGCCCAAAACATAATTTTATTGCCTAAGATAAATCTTTATTTCTATTTGAAATATCAAAATAATATTCATAAAAGGGTTAGGATTTGTGGACACAAACTGGTCGTTGATTTCATTTTTATTATCTGAAAATTTAAATATTTAAATCAGTGATGTTTTGCGCAAAACTTAATCAGTATTCAAAAAACGAATCAACAAAATTTATTTTTTATTTTTATTTTAAAAAAAAAAATACGATGCCTTTCACTTTGTCATGTTGTCCGACATCGCGTTTGAAGTAGATCCGTCTCCTCATTTAATATAACTCACGTTTACTGATTTTATCCAAACGATATAGGTAGTGGCTGTTTTGTTATTTAAATTCTGCGCAAAAACCACAACATAAATAGCCAAAGTAATTGAACTAACGTGTTGACCAGAAAAAACCAGGTACGCGACATGATTCATCAAACATGTATAATTATAAAACTATAGACACAAGAAAAAAATTAAATTATTTTTAATTTCGTGCTAGACATAAATTACGCAATCAACTATAATGTGTGTGTATTTTTGTCGGTACACCAAGGGACACATAAAATGGTACGTTGTATTAAAAAAAAATTGTAATTTTGGTACAATTAATTTTAAATAAATTAAACAAGTAATAATTATAAAATCAATCGTTTGTTTGTTGTGAAAATGCAGCTTGTTGCTAGTGCTTTCTGTGAATCCCATTACATAGGCCAATGAAATTTTTGTGGGTTAAATGGCTGAGGATCTTAAACGCTTCTACTTAAACTGGTAGATCCTGGGTTCGATTTTGCGGTAAACTATTATCATGACGGTTTTTCTGTAGTTTTACCTCACAAATCCATAGTTTTTTTATCAAAATTGTATCTGGATACCTGCGAATACAAAATATTCACAGACATTTGGATGTAATTAAAGTTATTTACTACTTGAGGCTAACCTAACAAGATTGTAGACATATCTGAAGCGCAGATATTTCAATGCGTAGACTCTCAGTTTATTATTTGCTCGTCTTAAAATTTTGCAAAATAAGGTAAACACCCATATTTTTGATTGTATACCTATCTGGAGGAGATTGTTGCTTCCTGAGGTGCTAGAATTTTTTACGTGGATTTAATAGATTTTTCTTTTCTAAACACAAAAACGAAAAACGAACATTTCGAAATTCTGTTAATCAATTAAACAAAATCCGAAATAATCATATTAAAGTCTGTCATGAAATTATGATTAAAAATAATATTACTATAAAAATATTTCTGGCATACCTTTAGTCATGACTCATTACCTGCTATTACAGATTGTGTCTACTTTACACCATAAAAATGGACGTGATACCATCGAGGTAGGTTATTTTGGCTGATCACGAATTGCATCCCGCGGTTGAAAAAGGTTCACCCGACCCTAAAGTTGTAAAAAAAGGTAAAAAGGGAAACACACGAATTGCATCCCGCGGTCAGTATTTTATTGCTTTATTGCTTTTGAAGGTGTAGTTGAATACAAATACATACATACATCCAACTTATTCATTATTTTATATAAAAAAAAAAATTTTCAAAAATAATTTTTTCTAAAATCATTCATATTTTTGTTTTATTTAAGTTCTATCTCACCTATTTGTTGTATTTTAATAAGAAAAAAAATCGCCACGTACATATTCAATCTGCATTAAGTTAGGGTTCGTAATCAGTAATCTCTTAAATTTTTTTTATTTAATATTAAATATCTTAAAGAAAATTTTACTGGGAAAACAGTTTAATTTCATTTTTCTTTGAATCTGGAACTCTAATTTGCTATTTTGTTTCATATAGTTTAAGAGTATCAAGACAGGGCTATTTATGTAGACAATTTCCATAAATGGCTGAAAAAAAAAAACATTTTTTGTTTAATATTAAAAAAAAAAATTAAAAATCATTGTCTGAATATATCTAAAATTTAGTAAATTTTCAAAATTGTATTTTATAAAAAACCACTTGAATGTGCTAAATTTACCTGAACCCTGAAAGTTGTAAAAAAATAGCTACTGATAGTTTTCCTGGTAAAATTATCTCCAAGTTATTT
This sequence comes from Brachynemurus nebulosus, assembly GCA_035578155.1. Classification (NCBI taxonomy): domain Eukaryota; kingdom Metazoa; phylum Arthropoda; class Insecta; order Neuroptera; family Myrmeleontidae; genus Brachynemurus; species Brachynemurus nebulosus. Next base: position 3,005,901 of record JAPWDM010000026.1, read on the forward strand.
AATGTTAAAAATAATAAAAAAGCCTAAGAAACTACTGACTACGGAACACTAACTTAATGCAGATCGAATACGTACTTGGCGATTTTTTTTTTTTTTATTAAAATACAATAAATAGGTGAGATAAAATTTAAATAAAACAGAATTATGAATGATTTTGGAAAAAATTATTTTTGAAAACATATAAAATAATGAACAATTTGTATGTATGTATGTATTTGTAATAAAACATCTTTAAAAGCAATAAAATATTGACCGCGGGATGCAATTCGTGTTTTTTTTTTGGCACTTTGGGGAGATGAAATATTTTACTGACCGCCGGATGCAATTCGTGTTTAGCGGGTTATTTTCCGATAAGACTATGTGTTTGAAAATAGTTATCATTTGAGGTGTTCTAAATCAGTTTCAGTCATGAAAAAACAATGTTTACCGACATTTTTGTTACAATTTTCATCGGTACTGAAACATGTGCTACTGATAAAATTCAAGTATGTTTTTATTATAGGGTATTATTTGTTTGATGCATTTCCATAAAGCACATTTTAAAGGTGTTTTCACATTATTAAATATGACACGTGACTTTGTATAGGTACACAAAAAGGTGTATTATGACAGTGTATAGGGGAAAGTAGTCTCAATGAGACGACTTAGCATTTTTTCAAATTGAGTGATGTATGTAATCGGTTTAATCACGGAAACTAGTTTCCTTCGTTGGATCACACGTTACCTTGATTGGACCATAATATTTTACGGCATCTTGGAGAAATATTGACAATAGTGAATATTTTTTACACTAACTCTAGTCTGGACCATGCGTCTCCAGATACAAGTCCCCAGATCACCTGCATTACATCATAATTATCGTCTTTTCCAACTTCATAAATTTCGCAGTATCAGTTGGTAACTTCTCGTTCCTTAAATCTCTTTTGAATCCCTCTCTTGAACACTTCTAGAATAAGTGGGCTACTTGTATTTATTTCAGTTATTTGTGCTGTAACCGATTCCATAGCTCTTTTGCTTTGTTTGTAGGCAACTTTTTGCAGTCTAGACAACATTAGGTTACAATAAGAAAAATAAGATGTTTCGTTCTTGAGTTATCGTGCGGACACATTTATATAGATATATGTTTTCTAAGTGTCCGGACGATAACTCAAGAACGAAGCATCTTATTTTTAAGAAATTTCGTGAAAACGTTTACGGTTTTTTTTGGACATTTTTCGTGAAAAAAATTTGGCGGAATGAGGCGGAAAAATCACAAAAGAAGGTTTTTTTATTTACAATTACTCTATATCAACTAGTTTCCGAGAAAAACGTACTTTTGTAAATGGAAATTCGCTATGTTATGCAGGATGCTGCGACAGGAGTATTTTATTTTTAAGTTTACTTTAAAGAGCGAAAAATAGGATAAAAATCGTAATCAAAAGTTCAAACATCCGCCATTTTTTTTCTTTCAGCAATTTATTGATATTATAGGTAGAGGTGCCGGTACTCTTCATATATTTTATAAATCTTTTTTGTTTTTGGATTTCGGTGGTTTATTACCGGCGCTAGGATGTCCACCAACAAGACATTGGATTTTCGGATCGTCACACAGCAGTATCTATAAAATGGACAATTTTTTATATTTTTCCTTGAAAAAATTTTTTTGTATAGATTAATACTTAATAAATATGTGTACAAAATTTAAAATTGATATTTACTTCCGTTCTTGAGAAAAAAATTCTAGAAAAATACATAATTTTTAAGGAATCTCGAGTAAACCCCCCCTTAACAAAATATTTTCCTATGGAATTTTGTATGCGTTTGGTAAGCGTATGCCAAAGGCTGCATTTTTTTTTTAATCGTTGACGGATAATTGAGTGACGAAAAGTTCTATTGTATCGATTGAAGTCTCAAAATTCATTAAAAAAATTTAGGAAAAACTTCTATTTAAAATCAAACAAATACACAAATTGCTAAAGTAATTACGCAAGCTACTAAATGTGAGGTCCATAAAAGGTATAGTGGTCCAATCAAGTCAACTTTGCCCTACCTAATTTTAAAATTCGTGTATTAACATGTGACTGATGTGCAATTAAAAACATTTTGTTCTCTTTGTTTTTGTTTTCTTTGATGGTAATTTTAACAGAAAACGTGTGTTTGGTTTATTAACGATTAGCGTTGTGTCACATGTTTCCACGCACGGTATATCACACCCGTGACTGATCAGTAATACTAGGTGAATATGTGACGTGCATATAGAATGTCCTTCAGTACAATATGTTTTTGTATACCTGTGGTGGTGTTAGGTAATGTACAGATTTCATTTTGCACGTATCTACGTGGAAAAACTGAATCATGATAACTGAAATATTATTAAAAAATTTTCATTTTGGAAATTGTAATATTATAATTATTATGGTTTCAGTATTCACTTAAAGCACATTAAAAAAAGTCGTCAAGTGCGTGTTTGACACGCATTAAATATAGGTCCTCAGTGATTACTGTTTCTCAATTTTCGGGACAAAGTATACATATAAAGCATTTAAGTACATTTTTACGTTTTATTAAAGAAATAGATGAATATGTTTGACCATAGACATTAAAAATGAAAGGACCAGTAATTTATATTACGTACGAAAGATAATACGTACACGTTAAAAAGAGACAAATGTTATAAATAGCATGTAAAATGCCAATATATATTTCTTTTTCTAGGATACCCCAAACTTTAAAATTAAAATTGAAGCATAGTCAGCCATGTTTGCATTAAGAAATTTGAAAAAATAATGTAAATATTGTCACTATTTTCACTTTGTAAATTGTGTTTTTTGTTATATTTTTTTAAAAGAAATATTATGGCAACAAATTTTGCAACTACAAAATATCAAATCAAAAGATAGAAACTATATTTTCTAATTCAACAAAAATTGTAAAATAAATTTTTTAAACACTTTTTTATTAAAATATTGATAATGATAATAATAATACGTTGAACTCTATTAAATAAATATAATTAAACTCAATTTAAATAAAAAATAATAACAAATATTATGTTTTTTTAATAGTAACGAAAAATAATAAATTGCATTAAAATCAACAATGTATAACAATTGCAAGAATCGATTCAAAACCTGTAATATAAGCATACAATATGACGATACATGACCGTCTATGACTAAGGTTGTGTGGACAGACACACATATACTTAAGAAGCAATGTACGTGAGTAAACGAGGTATGGACTCTCCCCTCACTTAATGTCGATGTCGCACTTCTTGGAGTGTGCGACAAGTGGATTTTTGCTGTATGCGCTACTGATGTTTCAAGAATAGCAAGAATTTGAACGAAATTATAATAGGTCCGAAGATTGACGAATGTCTTCGGACCTATAATAAAAGATTGTGTGAGGTTCAAAGTCTCTGTCTGAGAGATTCAAATAACACAAAAGGGTATGGTCTAGCAACTATAATATATAGGTAGCGTAAAATGGATCTACTTGGCCCCTAAGGGGATAACACTTTGTCTCAGCTGAAAAAAAGATTCAACACTAACTAGGGAACAAATTATGGTACCATCACAGTGTAGAATTTTGAAAATTTTTTTTTTGGTGGTATCTTAACGTACATACAGTTATGTATGTTCTCTCAAAATTTCAAATTGAAATTCGAATTATTACGGTCGCTACGACCACGGATCAATGAATGGATTCAGTTACAAAACTCTGTGAATCGATTGGCGCCTTTTGACGGGATGTTATACCACTTTACATTCAGTCTTTCCACAACCAGTGAACGTATCAGATCAATTGTTATCACCACAGTATCACATTGTTGTTGAAACAATGATTTGAAACAATTACGACACAGACTTGAAACAGGTTGGTCTCGAAATGGCCTTTTTAAAAACGGTACCCACTCTCAGGGGGAAAGTTTCCAAGCTATAAGTCTGAAATTTTGACAGAATATTCTTTATTTCATTCTCCATGTACCCATGGAAGCATTTTTTTGAAATCTTCCTATTTTTCACACGCGAATAGGTTGAAAAAAGACCTAAATTTTGTACTTTTTATTCAAACCGTCGTCGCCATTTTTTCAAATTTCAAAAAAATGCCTCTAGAGGTACATAGTATCTTACTTACAGATTGATAATCAATTTTAATAATCGGCCGCAATTGTGGGCACCAATAGCCGCCCTTTTTTAAAGACACTTTTTTCAAAAAATTATAATAATTATAAAAAATAAATAAAAATGAATAAAAAAAATATTTTTGTATTGTTAAATAGTGGTATTAATCGTAAAAAAAAAATTCATCCCCATTTCCCTATCCTATCCATCCGAAAAAAATTGCGAAAATTGACTATTTTTCGGCCAGTCACCGTGTGATTGGTACCTTAATAATCATTTTCGAATAGTTTTAGTACTCTCCACTAGGTAGTACGACCCGTCACAACTTTTATGAGAATAAATATTCAATCCCGCTATTTTTGATTGTGTTTGCAAAGCAAATCTTTATACAAATCTTCGTTCTTTCTAAAATTATTATTTAGGGAAAGTGATGTTCTGCTCTTAGAAGAAGAATTTATGTAGAGAAATTAGTTATATTTTTTAAACTATAACATCTAAATATCAATTATCTCGATCAATATCAATTTACGATTCATTATGATTTAGTGGCTCGAGTTGTACTTTCATATTTTATGGTCCGTTGTATAGTTGGGGAGCTGAAGCCGCAAATTTTTAAATGATATGTTTATTATCTAAGTACTACTAATAACAACATTCTACGTTAAAAATAGCCAGACTTCAATGTTGTAAATCTATTTTTTCCACTCCCAACAAAAACGATTGTTGTAAAAATTTTGTCCGTTTCGACACTGAATTTTTCGAATAATCAACAGCAACTGAACTTATAAATCCCGAAACTTTTTATTTATATAAATTATAATATCTAGATATTGTTATGAGCAACGCAACGGACAGATCATTTACAAAAATTGCGTTCAACCTTCTCAACTATTGCCAAAAAACGAAGTTTTCGTGGAATCGTAGGTTTTGTTGTTATTTTAATCTTTTCTAGACGACCACATCAAATTTTCTAACACACGCGTTTAGTATATATTGCATAAAAATTGATGCCAACATTCCACTGTTTGAAATTTATGATCGAGAAATATTTTACGTGAAATTTCTACGACACTTTTATATACTATAAATAAAAATGTTAAGAGAACTTAAGGATGTTTGGGAGGTACAATCGGAGATAAAAGTACATAAAATTAGAAATTCGTGAATAATTGCGTTGTAGCGTTGACCGGGGTAATTGTGAATTGGGGCAATTGTGAACGGCGCCTATAATTTCTAAAATAACATTAATATTGTTAAAAATCAACTCTTAATATGTTTTTCTGTCCTTTCTTAATATGCTATTAAAATTTCATAACAATTCTCCAAGTATTAGTTTTATTTTGAAAAAAAAAATTGCAAAATTTTATGTATCTTACTTCGACCAATCCTCAAAAAAAATTTTTTTTTAAATACATTTTCTTTTTTTAAAAGGTAAGAAATGGTTAAAAGTACTTCTGAAGAAGTGGTCTAAACCCTGAGAGGGTTCCTTATTAACTGCTAAAGAAATTGGACAATTTATCACCAATTCACAATTACCCCATGATTTTATAATTGTGGGGTAATAATTGTGAACGTCATTCACAAATGCCTCCATTCGGTCAAAAATTTCAGTAGTGTCGTTTTCAGAGTTGAAAATATTGATGAAGGTGCTAGTGACCTTATTGTACAAGTTTCCGTTGTACAAACAATACAAAAAAAAATTGTTTTTTTTTATTCATGTAAACTAAATGTATTTCCTTGAAAAGGTTTTATTTTGCTTGTTTTTGTGTGAATACATGTAATTTTTTGATTTTTTATATGATAAAATGACAAAATATCATCAAAATATCATTTTTAGCTTGTAATAAATTTGTTCCTACAATTTTTGTTATTTTTCTTTAACCTTGATATTTTGTAGAAATTTGAGGTATGCGTAACTTGCATTAAACAAAGAGAAATTGTGACCGCTAAAGTATGATGAAAAATTTGAAAATGGAGTAAATGTGAAGAATTTGAGTTGGGCTTTACTCTGACGTACCACACTTCTCTTGTAATCCATTCTAAATAATTTTTCTGATGGCATTCACTTTTACCCCGAAATTCATAAGATTTGCAAAACCACACCGGGGAAATGTGAATGGCTTATAAAATCTTTGTTTTTCATACGAATTTGCTCAAAATTTGTGTGGTGCATCCTGAATAATGTAGAATTAAAAATAAATTAACCATAATGTTAACCCTATAACAAACTATGAGGTAAGTAAATAGTTATCTTTGCTAAATAATAGCTATCACTACAATTGCTTGTACAATACATAAAACTATAGCTCTCAGCTGACTACAAGAGCTGAATGCATTCTGAGGATTTTGGGGAGGAATTTCAAATTTGTATGAGACGATTAAAAATTTAGTAGAATGTTCCTCATTAAATACCGAGGCCGCTGTGAAAATTTCAAACCGATTCACTGAGCTGTTAAAAAGTTATTTAATCTGTTCTGTCGTCGAATTTCCATAAGAGTAGGTATGTGTAAAAAAAATTACAGTTTTTTTGTTCAATAACTTTTTAACGGCTTAGTGAATCGCTTTGAAATTTTCACAGGGGCCTCGGTATGTAATGAGGAACATTCTACTAGATTTTCAATCGCCATTTTAAAATTCCTCCCAAAAATCCTCAGAATGTACTCGCAACTCTTGTAGTCAGCTGAGAGCTATAGTTTTATGTATTGTACATCAAGCAATTGTAGTACAGTTGGTTAGATAACTATTTATTTACCTCATAGTTTGTTATACAACGCAACTATTCACGAATTTCTAATTTTATGTACTTTTATCTCCGATTGTACCTCCCAAACACCCTTAAAGATTATTTTTGATTTTGATCGATCGATTGATTTATGATCATTGATTAGATTGAAACAAACAGGGACAAGGTTGTATGATTAAATCTAATCGTATCAGTTCAAAAAAGACTTTCAAATCGAAATTTGAAAATATTTTTTGTTAATAGGGTCTTCTATGTGTAGTTTAGAAAGCAAAAATTTTAGCCTCTTTTAGGGATTAAAAAAAACTATTAATATTTTTACTGTCCATTTCTTTTACCATCTAACGTAATAATCCCCCATTATGGAACAGTATCTAATACTGGAACAGTTTTCACATTTACATATTTATTTCTTTAATTAAGTAAGGAAACATTAAATGCGAGGTGAATTTAAATTGAAAAACAATCATTCTATTAATAATAATTTTTGTTATCGGACGTTTCTTTCAGAAATAACTTCATTAATATGTAAATGTCAAAACTGTTCCAGTATTAGATACCGTTCCATAATTGTATCTAGATGCAAGAAGAGTGATGTGCTGGTTGACATAATTTGCTGGCATTTGTGTTCATCTGCTACAAAAAAAAAAAACAGGGAAAAGATTCTGGTTTAGGAAGGTTATAATTTTCGAAGAACTAAAATAAAAAAAAAAACTTTTAAAATCTAAAAATGGCGTCTGAAAAAAAATTATTTTTAACGTTATTTTCAAAGTTTTTTATTTTTTATAAATAGTAAAAATTAAAAATTTTGAAATATCCCTAGTCCCTGCCAATAAAGCAACATAATATATTGAAGGTACGTACCAAATTCGATCTCGATTGGATAAATGGAATTGGAGATATCATGTCGAGCAGCTTGGAAAATGTAGTTTCAGGAAAAATGCATTAAGAGTTTTAAAATATAATACTTGATACCATAGAGTAATAGAGACAACATATCTATGCCTACACTACTGGAACCAGTGTAACATTTAAGAGATATACAATATGTTGTATACACACACTGGGTTTACATTGTATTAGTGCGATTTTGTGTATTTGTGTGAGTAATGGACATAGTAGGGGCGGTCACGTGGCTCAGACACCACACCCATGTACTAGGGGATGTAACCGATGTAACAATACCAACAACAATCAAATCCATTATCGTGTGGTTGATCTTCAATCATCGACTGCTACTGACAAACTGACAACTAAGAAGCCTAATGAGCACAGAAATACACACTCGTGATTTCAGAAAAGAGATAGTTGCGGGGTCTCTGTACTCTGGGCCTGATACTTTAATCTACCTTATATCCATCTACCGGTTATATCTTTGTAAATTTCCTTTTGAGGACACATTTTTAAATGTCCTATATACTTTCAAAAAATGAATTACAGCTGAACCTTTTTTATGCGGTCCTTTTTTGTGCGATTTTTTTATGTGGGTTTTCAAAAAAATGAGAAAGTAGAGAAAGTAGGAAACTTAAACATTAACTATAGTAACTTTCTTTGATAAAAATACTTTTTAATGGTTTTTAAGCATTTAATCAGTACATTACATAAGAATATAAGTTATTGCATCATTAAGTATTTTTTACAGATGTATTTTTCACAATTTTCATAATATTATAAAAATGAAATAAAATGTTGCCACGTGTAAATTAATGCTTTATCTTGTTTTTGAAAAGCAACTTTGAAAGAAATCGTGAGGTTTTGAGCGTTTTGAATTATGTATTTCCGATGAAACTTTTTTTATGCGGTCTCGGCCAACCGCATAAAAAATGTTTTTTTTTTTTATTTTTACAATCTGGACCGAATTAAACTTTTTATTGCTATTTATGATATTTCTGAATATACTGTGTGATTGTTTTTTATATGGCCCCTATCCACCGTATATAAGGAGGTTCAGGTGTAATGATAAGTAAATGTTTTTTTAAATTTTTTTCAATTTATTTATTAACCCTAGAATCATACGTTGGTCTACGAGAAACGTTAATCATACATCGACGTCGTTTTGACGGGTAGACTTTTTACGGAGAGTTTTAGAGTTTATTTGCAAAAAACTTTTTTTTACATAACAATACTACAAAAGCGAACAAAATATTTAAAGCAATTGGATTTGGAAAAATCCTTCATATGAATATTTATTAATTTTTTTAATTTTTTTATCAAAGCTTATTTTCACTATAAAAATTAAAAAATAGATAAATACATCAGTTGTATCATAAAACATGTGTTTCAAATAATTAATTTATGAACTATTATGAGTCAGTGGACATGTGTGACTTTACAGAATGTGAAATTTCTCAGTCATAAATATTCCTATAGATATGTAGTTATTTCCCCATTAGGCACGTTTGTAAATTTTCTAAAATTTGTTAGTAATTTTTCGAATAAGATCTCAAAAACTAATAAAAAAAAAAATATTTTCCACAAAATAAATTGTTAACCTTTTATTAAGTCACTTGAAACGCATTCTTTAGTTTTCGATTCAATATAATAAAACTTCAGTATTATGTCGTCTCTATAAGTCAAACAGCTGTAATCATCTTTCACATTTTCATAATCATTGAATAAATTAATTATAACATGCATATCTTTAATAAATTTTAGAAAAATTAGGAAAACTTTTATATGTGAAGTACAAAATCTTTAAAAAAAAAAAACATCGCGTAATCATACATCGACGTCCTTTTGACGGACACTATTTCAATACAAATAAAACGACAATTTATCTTATGTGTTATAATAACAACAAATAAATTAGATAACAGAAATCTCACAGCAAGCAGGCACCGACAAGTTGTAGTATTGGAGCAGGTAGAGAAGTTCGTTCGTAGTTTTGACGTGTACGTATGATTCTAGGGTTAATAAATTTTGCCACGCGGCCCCAGTCATGCCACACTGGTATACTTTATGTTGCTTACCGAATTCTAATCTACAATGTACATTTGTATGTTTATATGTGTTTTGTAAGCAATAAAACACATACATACATGTCATCTGTTACATATGTATGTAGTACATAGTGGATTTGTCGTGTGACTCGTGTGACTTTAATTCATTGTTAACAAGGTCATTTGAACGCAACTAACAGACAATTTCAAATAGGCATTTCATTTATGTATGTACTTACGTAAACAGTGTACAGTCAGTGCACGCCACACATACATACATAGCACGCTGTGCGCAATACACTTGTGCTTCATATATGTACATAGTGTATTGACATCATCATCATCACTGCGCGATAAACATGTGTGCATAAACAGGTACAAGACCCTTCAAAAGTATTATTACCACAGTCTTCAATAAATTTAATTCTCAACGAAATTAAACAGTAAGGCCCGATTCACACTATAGTGCCGATATCGGTACGCTCCCGCTCCGATTACGCTCCGATATAATCTTGTTGTGTTCACATTACAGTGCTGATACCATGCTGATACCTACGTATTCGTTCTCCATTCACATTATAATGCCGCTCTCGGTACGCTCCCAGTTCGATATAAACATCTTTTCATAATAACTGAATACAAGCGGAGCGGGGTGATATCAAAAAAGTGTTTACACTATTGATACAGATCATAACAAGTCTGATACCGCTCCGATTTTATCATATTACCTGAGTGAGTGAGCGGTATTGGTACTGGAGCGGTACTGGACCGCGACTGATATCGGAGCATTATCGGAGCGACGATGTGAATACACGTCTTTTTATTGTTTTTTGTGTAAGAATATTTTATCGAATCGAGCGCGTAGCGATATCGTACCGAGAGCGGAGTGATAGTGTTTTTTCTTTATACATATACCTCATACAAAAATAGGTTTGAGGTTAAGGTACCATCATAGTGTTATCGGCTGAAAAATAGTTAATTTTCCCAATTTTTTTTCGGATGGGTAGGAAGGGGAAATGAGGATGAATTTTTTTTATGATTAATACCACTATTTAACAATACAAAAATATTTTTTTTATTTATTTTTTATAATTATTAAAATTTTTTGAAAAAAGTGCTTTAAAAAAAGGACGATATTTGGTGCCCACGATTGCAGTTGCAGTTTTTTTCTGAAAAAAAGAAATCAAATAGATTATCAATCTGTAGGTAAGCCGCTATGTACCTGCGGGAACTTTTTTTTGAAATCTTCCTATTTGTTCACACGGAAAACTGTAAAAAATTTTGTACTTTTTATTCAAACCGCCGCCATTTTTCAAATTTCAAAAAAAAGCCTCGATAGGAACATAGCGGCTTACCTACAGATTGATAATCTATTTGATTTTTTTTTTCAGATAAAAACAGCGGCCGCAATCGTGGGCACCAAATATCGCCCTTTTTCAAAGACACTTTTTTCAAAAAATTATAATAATTATAATAAATAAACAAAAATGAATAAAAAAAATATTTTTTGTATTGTTAAATAGTGGTATTAATCGTAAAAAACAATCTATCCCCATTCCCCTATCCTATCCATCCAAAAAAAATTTCGAAAATTGACTATTTTTCGGCTGATCACACTGTGATGGTACCAAGTATTCAACCAGCTGTCGTATTAGATTAGAGTGTTCGGTATTTTTGATCGGTACTGTATAATATACATACATATATTTTAGGAATGTATGATTTCAATGATTTCACGAAATATTATAATAATTGTTAATTACTCCAAATACATCATACATTCATAATTACTAGCGTTTTTGACTGCGTGTGTTCAAGTCTCGAGGTTAATTTTTGCCACGTGTTGTCAGAAAAAATTTAATTATGTACTTATTTATTTATTTAAAGGTATTGATTTCATGTAGCTATACATAATACATATGTACCAATGAAATTGATAGTTTAACCCTAGAATCATACGTACACGTCAAAACGACGAACGAACTTCTCTACCTGCTCCAATACTACAACTTGTCGTTGCCTGCTTGCTGTGAAACTTCTGTTATCTAATTTATTTGTTATTATAACACATAAGACGTATCAATTTTGTTTATAGCTATTGTCGTTTTTTTATACTGAAATACTGTGCGTCAAAAGGACGAAGATGTATGATTAACCGATGTTTTTTTTAAAGATTTTGTACTCCACATATAAAAGTGTTCCTAATTTTTCTAAAATTTATTAAAGATATGGATGTTATAATTAATTTATTCAATGATTATGATAATGTGAAAGATGATTACAGCTGTTTGACTTATAGAGACGACATAATACTGAAATTTTAATATATTGAATCGAAAACTAAAGAATGCGTTTCGAATGACTTAATAAAAGATTAACAATTTATTTTGTGGAAAATATTTTAATTTTTATTATTTTTTGAGATCTTATTCGAAAAATTACTAACAAATTTTAGAAAATTTACGAATATGCTTAATGGGGAAATAACTACATATCTATAGGAATATTTATGACTGAGAAATTTCACATTCTGTAAAGTCACACATGTCCACTGACTCATAATAGTTCATAAATTAATTATTTGAAACACATGTTTTATGATACAATTGATGTATTTATCTATTTTTTAATTTTTATAATGAAAATATGCTTTGATAAAAAGATTAAAAAAATTAATAAATATTTATACTAAGAAATTTTTCCAAATCTAATTTTTTTAAATATTTTGTTCGCTTTCGTAGTATTGTTATGTAAAAAAAATGTTTTTTGCAAATCATCTCTAAAACTCCTCGTAAAAAGTCCATTCGTCAAGATGACGCCGATGTATGATTAACTTGACTCGTAGACCAACGTATGATTCTAGGGTTAATTTTGAAATTTTTGAGGTTATTAAAAAAATTAATTGGAGACACAAAAGAGGGAATTTTACTTTTTTCTGGAAATTTTGCCACAAGAATGACATGTTTTTCCGAACCAAAAAATACTGTATTGGTATTCTTCTTGAACAGTTTTAATAAAATAAGAGTAAAATTCGTTAAGTTGCTTTTACTGATCGAGAAAATGAGCTGAGTATACATATGTACATGACTTTGAAGTCGATAATGCGAGATTTTTTCCTCGCATTCTGAAATCTACAGTGAACCAAAATCAAAAAATCAAGAATTTTTTGAAAATATACATAATATACAGTTATGGCACTAACTAGGATCTAAGAAAAAAAATAATAAACCAGCGAGAAATCGCATTTTGAAAATAAATTTTCAGAAATCACTGCTTTTTCCAGTTCCTGTCAAAATGACGGTATCGGGGAATAATATGCACTTTGATTCATGTCGATATTTAAAATACTTTTTGAGATACATGAGGAATCATGTCAAAAAACCTATTTTTAGAAAAAAGCATTTAAAGTTTATTATTTAAATTGAATTATAGTAAAGTACGTGCACTAAAATGCCCATAACTTTTTGATTTTTCATTTTTTTTTTTAAATAAAATTTTAAGAGAATATTGCTAACACTTTGAGGAACATAATTATGAAGAAAAAATATCGATTTATTTTTTTTTCTTTTAGCGAATCTTCCCTTAAAATGCCTCGGTTGGTAATGTTTAATGTTCGAAATCTTGCGGTGCTGACAGGACCGTACTTTTTTTTTTAAATTGTATTGTTATATTTTTTATTAACCATCATCTGTTAATAAAAATTAGTTTCAAGTTACAAAAAAGCGTTATTTTAAAAGAGTACAAAAAATTTAACTTTTTTTAAATTAAACTTGTTGAAAATTTGACTGACTAACTGTAACTTAAAGCCTGTTAATAAAAAAAACTGTCATTTAAAAAAAATTTTTACGAAAACAAAACAATGTGTTGTCTCTCTCACATTTTATTGGAAGAAAAAAGACAATTTATTGACACACATAAATCATTTACTTGTAGCATCAAAAAACACCTTACGCAATACATAAAATTAAAATCAGACAAACAAGTTGTGACATGAAATGTATACACACATACCTAAAATATATTCAAAATATACCGATATAAGAGGGTATTACCGGTATATAGGTATCCATATTAATTACCTATTGTTTATATCTAAAATCGCATCAAAATATTTTATCTAAGACAATACTTTTCGATCAATAGTAAGGGTGTCTACACAATCAATGAAATAAGGAATAAGGAATAAGAAATAAGGAATAAGAAGTATACCATCTAGTAACGTTGAGTGGAACTTTAATGTAATTGCTCATAGATATAAATATGTAGGTACTTTTGTACGTTAAAATTCGTGATTTTTTTCACTTTAGTGACAAAAAAAAAAGTCATCACGAACGTTATTTTTTCATGAATTTTAATGTACAAAAATACCTAAATACATATACCTATGGGCAGTTACGTTAAAGTTCCATTCAACGTCACTAAATGGCTTACTTCTTATTCCTTATTTCATTGATTGTGTATGGACCCTTATGTTACGCGCTGTTATGGTGGAAGTGTTGGACAATTACGATGCGAATGCATATATGTACATAAATAAATGTTGATTTTATTGATCAAAAATATAATAATACAATCAATTTATTATTATTATACGACCATATAATATTTAATTGAGATATAAAATTTTTAATCAAACCTTTTCATACATATACATGTACACAAGCTTGTGATTACAGTAAGCAATAAAATGGATGATGATATTTTAATAAATAATTAATGAATGGCCGAGCATTGGCGAGCACGGAGCAGCCCACCACTGGACTGGACACTACTCGCATTATTATTAGCGTTATTATTGTTAATTTTTCTTTTCGTTCCATACATATTTATATATGTGAATAATGTTATATATATATATATATATATATATATATATATATATATATATATATATATATATATATATATATATATATATATATATATATATATATATATATATATATATATATATACAGTGTGATTGATTGAAGTGTTGACTTGAATATTATATTTATTTATTAATAATAATCATTGGTGCTGTGCTGCTCTGCACACCACCGACTTTAATTGTTTAATTATTATTTCAAAACCCACATACATAATATGTACATACTACATAATACATAAATAAAATGATATGCATAAGGTTGAGCATTGTGAAACTTTGCTCAAGTAAATATGAATATGTTGTTATTAGACTTGGGAAAACAGTGGTCCCTAACAGAATCGCCGTATAAAATATTTTGGATTGGGGGGCTATAAATTTTATTACAAGGCTTTTCCTCTAGATTTGGAAACTAGCCTAAGGAAGCTTTTGAGAACAAATCAGTAAAAATCAAAAATTACCCATTTTTCATAATTTAAAATAACTATATAATTTTAATTTTTAAAATAATTTTAAAAAAATTAATGTTGATTAAATAAGTAGTTAACTGTAATAGAAATTATTTGAACCGAATTGGAAATATTTTATAATGTAAACATACCTATCTCTATTTCCTTTATGATTATTTAAAATAACATGTACACATATATCTCACTTTTTTTATAAAAACATTATACTTGTTTAATATAAACATAAGTGTATATCACGTCTCCAGTGGCTCAGTAACATGTTTCAACATGGTTTAGTTTTTGCATAACAGACAAAATGATTCATAATATTGGGAATTAAAAAACACATACAGACACACACAACATTGACGATGTAATATTAACAGTAAAACATCGTAAAACTGATTTTTAAGAAGATTGATAATATTTTTACGTTTTATGACAGCCCTCCAGCTCTATTCGTAGCCCCCCAGTACAAAATATTTTATATGGCGATTCTGTTTAGGCACCATTTTTTCCCATGTGTGGTTGTTATACATATACATACACATATACACATCTCGGACACACGCAGTATGTGTAAGTACATACTTTCTGAGCAAAGTCTCACAATGCTCAACTTTATGCATACCACTGATAATCTTCAATACTTGCGTTTTAAATGAAATTGCTTATTATTGGCAACTTCATATTTGATGTGCCACACAAATGGATATAAAATAACCGGTCGGTATGCGTTTAATAAATTTTTTATTGTGTGGACATTCGATTAAAGGCAGTGGCGGTAACATGATGAAATTGATTAGGCATATCGTCAGTAGCGTGCTGTGAGATTTTGAATAGAAAAAGCAATTGAACTTTTTTTTTTTAAATTAACACGTTCAGTCCCACGGCTTCGGCATCCGAAAATAATCAAAACAACCGCAGAGGCCGATCGCGATCAATAATTAATTGATTACGCATTATGTATGTGTGCGATGTTACCACACCGATGTGTTTATACTCACTCACACAAACACCAACACACACTACTCTCTTGGTTTCTATAAAAAATTTTAAACAATATAAAAACTAGTAATTTTCATCAGTTTGTTATCTAAACTTTCTGTAATTCTCTAATAATTGATTTGAATGTGTTTGAATGTCAACTATATGCATGCATGTATCAATATGTACATGTTGAAACAATTTATGTATTTGTTTATATAAAGTTTCTTTAAAAATATTGTCGGCATCCGGGGAAGTTTACTGTGAAAATGCTCGGGCCTCATAGTGTTAATATTTTCCTAATCTTTTTCTTTCATATCATTTCAAGATCCTTATCTTTCATATCACAACTGAAAAATTGTTGAAATTCTGCAGCAAGGTTGGAGTCGTAGTACACTTCCCAGTGGGTGACGGCTTACGAAGGAGGGCCGAGGGCAAAATTTTAAAAAATATTAGTAAACCTAATTTATAGATATTTTAATTTGCATTAACTTTGTTTCCGACTATGTTCTTCAAGAATGCACTCATTTACTTCGTAAAATCGCAGAATATTGTGGTTCTTTATAACCATTGAACAAAATGGCCTTTTTCATTAGATTTTCCTGGTCATTATTCATCTCGTTTCAATTACTGACCTCAACCAGTCCCCTCCAGTATGTTTCAAAAATAAAAACGGGTCGGGGAAGTTCTATTACGTTGTTAGTTTTTAGCGAATTTTCGAATCGAAAATTCAGTTATTATAGCCGCTGTCACGACGCAACTTCAGTCTGGGACTATGACAGAAATTTGTTTTGAAGTCCCTAGAAACCGAAAATGACATTCATTAAAATTTATATACATACATACATACATATATATATATATATATATATATATATATATATATATATATATATATATATATATATATATATATATATATATATACTTATGTACCACCACGATAACTCTCGAACGAAACATTCTATTTTTGCGAAATTTGGTGAAAATGTTGGAAGTCCCAAACCGTTGAACAAATTCGTTAGCCAGACACGTCCGATGCTCGAACATGGTTCTTGGGGCATTAATTGTGAAAAAAATTAGTCTTTTGTCAAAATTTCCCCAAATTCAAATCTCTTTGTGCCATTTTTTTTACACCATTGGAAAGTGAATAAAAAATCACATAAAATGGTTTTTGAACTTTTATTCTATGTAAACTGATTTTCGAGGAAAACTAATTTTTATAAACGGAAATTCGTTATGTTATGCAGGATGCTGCGACCGGGGTATTTTTATTTTCTGTAGGAACGGTTTCTGAAGAGATAAAGAGGCTCTGACGAGTGTTTTACACATTTTATAAATTTTTGTCGAGTCATTCGATATAATTATGAATATACATATGCTTGCATATGTTGAAGCACATTAGCTTACAAATATGAGAGGACTGAAAAGATACTTAAAGTATACATTTATATAGCTATATGTATAGTAAATATCTTATATAAATTGCAAACCGCTTGTTATAAATTAGCAATTGCTATCAATGTAATATTTCATGCCAGAACCATCAAGTTTCTTTGACTGACAAGCGAATTATTAGTATTTTAACAGAGACCATATAATGAGAAAATAAGCTACAAGCATCTACAGGGTGGAAAGTATATGTCTCGCTGCGAAAACAGTGGGTAGATCTCTCAGAAGTGTTACTTAACAGAGAAAATTTGATACTAAATATGGGTAAAAAAAGGGGCCCTTAAATTTTTTTTTGAATCCGGCTCTAACCATCTTGTATCTTACGATTAATTTTCTGTCTTTGTTTTTTTTTTTTTTAATTTTTTTCTTTTTTTAAAGTAATATACAATAAATAGGTACCGGGTTTTTTCGGACAGGTCAGGACCGTACTTATTGCAATAAAATTTTGCAACTAATTTACATGAAATTATGCACATTTGAATGAATATAATTGGTCAAAATTTACATTTTTTACCATTTAGAATACTAACAGCATTTTTTATTTGACGAAAGTAAGAAAATTCAAAAAATCGGAAAAAATTTTTGTAAAATATATTGAAAAGTTGTTGAATATTTAGACGGTCCACTATAATAGCTAAGACGTACGTATTTACTAAGATTTTTTATTATTGGAAAACAAATTTTTAATAAGCAACTATACTTCTATCTCTCAAAACTGAAAACAATAAAAAAAGATGAATTTATTTAATTTAAATGACATGTCACATAAATCACATACATAATATAAACAAAAATACTTTTAATAGTCAGTTAAAATTACAGAGGCACTTTTCAATTGTGCAGGTAATAAATAAAAGAAAAAAAAACGGATGTTTACATAAAATACGTATAAATAATATTTTGATACACATATGTATGTGTGTGTATATAACTTGTGTATGTTGTTTTTATGAAAATATTTTGAACTTTTAGTCACATTGAGTGCAATATGTATACCTGCATATGCTAAAGACGAAACTGTCTGATCCGAAAGAAATCCGATACCTGATAATAAACAGAAACTAGAAGTAAACATGTTTACAAAATTTTTTGAATTTTGGTCAATAATATTATTTTATACCTTTGATACTAAAAAGGTGTACGCATAATTTAGTCAGGACCGTACTTAGAAAAATTTGGAAACATTGCGATTTTCTCAAACTATTACTTCCGAAAATATTCCTGTGGTTTTAGTGTCTACAGGGTACTATGAGTCACCCCTCTAAACGACGAGAGTTGTTTTCTGTCCACCCTGTATATGTTTGGGCTAAGTGATTGGATCCATTATATAGGGTAAGTTTCTACCAAGTACCAAGAATTTAGTAATTAGGAATATATGTTTGTATGCTTTATTAAAACTGAAATTTTTAATCTTTTGTAATTTCATTTGTAAACTAGTTTAGCTAAGTGTAATACCGAACAGAAAAATAAGCTATTACAACAGTTTAAACGTATTTATGTATCAGCACTATAACTCTCGAACTAAGCAACCTATTTGGGAAAACGTTTGAAGAACCCTAAAAACCCTAGGATAAGTTTGAATATGAATTTTTGGGTAATTTTCATCAAAAAAATTTGCTACACAATTTAAAAGTTATCTAAATTTTTTTTTACACCGTCGCGTCGTCAGAAAGAGCGGAAAACCACATAAGACAGGTTCTTGAACCATTATTCTATGTAGGTAAGCTGATTTCCCTACAAAAATTAAGAAAACCGATTTTTGGTGGTTTTGGTGAAATTTTTATTAGGCATACCATTGTCAAGATCGGAAAAAATCACACTAGATATCTTTTTGAAACCTTTTAGCGAATTTCTAAATCGAAGGAAATTCAGCTATTACAGTCAACGCTTATGACGCGACTTCAATCCGGGACTATGGCAGAAATTGCAATTTTCGAGATCAGTAAAGGCCCTTAACGCATCCGTGTATTGTATAATATTTTTTGCACGATCGATTTAAAATAATTAAAGAATAAAAATATATTAAATAAAAAATAAAATTCGGATAATATACATAGGTGAAATTTATATTTCTATGTTATCACATAGAATGCTATGAATAAATATTATAAATATTTATAGCAACTAATACGAATCTTTGTAGTGACAATTGACAACTATACATATTTGTAAATAAAAAATTAAGTGTCAATATTTAATTGGCGTGATTTTTTTCAATTTCCTATTAAAAAAATTGAGGAAAATGTTTGTTAAACTGTAATATTAGTGAGAATAATGAAATTGATGAAGCATTTTAATTTTGGCTGCAAATTTATTCTCGTAAAATGAAAGGAAGATTATGAAAACCACAGAAAATTTTAATGATTGAACAACCTTTTGAAATGTCAATAAAATATGAAGACTAATGGCCACAGTAATAATAATAATGTGCAAACTAGTGAAAATTTTCATATTAATCGATTAATTTTCCTAATTGTTCAAATTGTACTTTTAATTTAAATAGATAAGTAAATAATTACAATCATTTTTGAGCTAATTTCACTTACCGCACTCCTATTCACTTACCGGGCACCTCTTTTACTTACCGCATTGTTATTTTTTGGTTTCCATGGATATAAGCAAACGTTGGGGAAATGTAACTTACCAGCATTGTTAACAGCATCGGTAAATGCATGAAAATGCACGATCGTACAAAAGATTATTTTTATTATTTTTGTAAAAAAGATAAGCTAACTAGCTCAATCAGGTTCATATCACTTTGTCGTACCACCTGATCGATTAGACCAATTTTTCCACTGCTTCAATTTCTCGGTAAAATTGATGTCACTCGTCTGATTTTCTTTTTGGAAAACGTTACAATCATATTTTGTACGACCTAAATAAATAAGTTTCTAATACGTATCTCTAGAATATGTCTTTTATGTACAGACTTTTCAAGACAATTGAATTAAAATTATTTAAGTTTTGATAAAAATAATATTCAACAGACTAAACAAAATTTATTACGAAATTGTGTATTGTAGTAAATTTCCGACAACGTGTCGACCCGCCGGCCACTGATTATTTCTTATCTTCCGTGTGGATTTTTAAAGACAAGTGTTCATAGAAAATTTTACGTTGTTCAAGAATTTACAACATTGTCGTTTAATTAATTAGAACTTAGAACAATAGTTTAAAAAAATTCTTTTAAATATCAGATGATACTATGACGTCATGTTTGTTTAATTCAAAACATACCGGGCGACCGAACAGTCGCATATATTTTAAAATAACAAAATTGTTTTTAAGCCTTGAAGCTAAATTTAGCATTAATATATATTAAAAATGTTAAAAATAATTTGTTTTATTTGTAATAATAATTATTATTATTAAAATATTATGTGCCATATTTTTTGCATTGTATAATTCAATATTTGCATATTTTTCCGGCTATTTTTACAACTTGCTAAATAAATTTGTGTAAATATTGGAATTAAAAATTAAGCGTATATGTTCTAATTTTATGAAATTAGTGAATTTTCCATTCGAAATTGCTTTTTCTACAAAAAAGTTTTAAGATTCTAAAAAAAATTTCTACTAGAATCTTTTTTGCATTTTTGCACTGGGCTAGAGCCTTGTGAGAGAGGGGACTGAAATTTTCTACCTAGGCCCATGCTGATGAATTTGATTTTATCAAAAATTCAAAGAATTACCTTGAAGACCTATAACGCAACACCAAATTGTTTTCTCAGTCCAATATATATTTTTCCTAGCATTTATCCTAACAAAAAATTTTTTTAGAATCTTAAAACATTTTTTTTTGTAGAAAAAGCAATTTTGAATGGAAAATTCACTAATTTCATAAAATTAGAACATATATACGCTTAATTTTTACGCATAAAAAAAAAGATTTAGCTGTACTAACAAATTTTAAAATTTCAAAAATCAAAATGTATTTGTTCCCGTCATTTAGCAAAATACATTTTACCCGCAGTTTCGTCCATCTAGCGTTTGAAATTATGACATCAAGTTAACTATGCAACACTATTAAAAAATGTTATTTTTAGGGGAGAGAATTTTACCACTTAAATAGACTGCGTTCTCGTGGTAAAAAGTAGCCTATAACCATCTCTGTTTCCCAAGGTATCTTTGTGCAAAGTTTTAAATCGTTTGGCTAAGCTGTTGAAGCGTGAAAGCAAGACAAACAAACAAACTCACTTTCGCATCTATAATACCTATTAACAGGGCGGGATTTTCCCCAAGTACCGCCCTAGGCACCATGAAAAATGCCGCCCCTGGAAGAAAATCATATCAACTATTCACTAAAAAAAAATAAGTGACGAGCAAAAAGAATTTCTTTTTCTTACGTTTTTCTACCAAAAATAAAAGTGATGAGATGAAAAAAAGCCCAATGGCCACATTGTGTTCCAAATTTTAACGCCTTGTGCCCCTAGTGTAAATCCAGCAGTGAGAATATCAAAATACTATAGAAAGTATTGTGAAAATTATTTCTGAAGTGGAAATAAAATGACAGTTGCCAATTATTTTTATAAATAATTGAAAAGAAATTGTTGCCAATTATTTTTATAAATAATTGAAAAGTAAATTACAAAAGTTAACTTGAAGAAACTCCATACCGCCATCCTATCCATCCGAAAAATAATTGGGAAAATTGACGATTTTTTGGCCGGTCACACTGTGATGGTACCTTACGTGATTTTCTAATTAATATTTTGGTTATTTTTACATGTTTTTTTAAAGATTATATTTACATCTATCTGTCTGTCTATTGTATCATTGAATTGATTATTTTTTACAAATTAATAGTTGATAATAATGTTTATGTTGTTTTGATAATTTTATTCTGGGATTAAAATAATTTTAATGAAATTTATTTTTTTGTTAATTAAGTATGTATGTGTGTAATTACTGGTAATTACAGGTAATTAATAAATATGAAAATAAAAATATATGTATACATAATTGCTTTCTATGATAGCAGACATATAAAAAGTCACGCGACAAATTTTTTTATTAGGTCTTTCTTTTTTTTGTAAATATGGTATTTGTTTGCGTATGCTGAGTAACGACACACCTTAATTTGTTTTATTATAACTTTCAAAAATTTTATTTTTTTTTTATTTAAATTTTCAGTCTTTTTAAGAGATATGTTTAAAACCAATTCTTTTATGATAAATATACCTAATTCTTGTCGTCAGTAGTAATCATTTCCGCCATTAGTTGGAATAAATTAGGTCGTGTAATATGACATGTCGTTTTCCGGTCACTTGGCCAACCGTATAATTCAGACAAATATTTACACTTTTTTGAGCATTAGAGAAATGTTTAAGAGCAATTCTTTAATTTTAAATATAAATCTTGTAGTCCAGAATCATTTTCGCCAATAACTGAAATGATATTAACCCGTGTAATATGTAATGTCGTTTTCCGGTCACTTGGTCGAGAATGTATTTCAGACAAATATCGACACTTTTTTCGGGCTTAGAGAAATTTTTATAAGCAATTTCTTAACTCTGAATAGATTTATTTTATATATACCTAAACTAAAATCAGTTTCACCACTAATTGAAATAAAATAAAGTTGTGTAACTGACCATGTAATTTAGACAAATATCGATAATTTTTTAAGCATTAGAGAAATATTTAAAAGCAATTCGATAATTTTAAATAGAATTCTGGTAACTCGAAATAAAATAAATGTGACAAACGGTTCTGGGTCGGTTTTTGGAAGAGTGGGATCAAACTGCCTATTTTGAATATTTGAATCAATATTTGAGATTAGTTTTAGTTTTTCATATTATTTAATTGTAATTTTTTTTTATTGTTTTATATTTTTTTGGTCGTCTCTATTTTGTGGATATGGGAGGGACCCGACAAGCAGAAAATGTCTGGGGCTCCAAAGTGGGTTAATTTGTTCCTGATGGCGACTAAGTATCGAAAAGTTTTATTTTATCAAAAATTAAATAATGTGTTAATATTCTTCAGTTATTATATTTGTATACCACTTGTTTTTTTTTAACTTACACGCGCTATGTCCGAACAGTTTTGACATTTGTATATTAATAAAGTTATTTCTGAAAGAAATCTCTGATAACAAAAGTTATTATTAATAGAATGATTATTTTTCAATTTAAATTCACCTTGCATTTAATGTTTACTTACTTAATTAAAGAAATACCTATTATATTAAACAGTTTTTTTTTGAATACAGTATTTTGATTCTTTATTTACGTCTGATACTTAAACCATTCTATGTTTCCTACTTTGACGTCTAGATGTGACTCTATGTGTCATATTACTCATATTACACGTCTGTTTATATATCGGTTCCCAACTTCTAGTGTCATTAATATTTCTCTGTTTAGATATACATAGATGTCGACATATTGTAAAAGAAAAACATTAATAAATAAAAATTTTTGGGTTGTATTTTTTTAAAAACATATTTATTGAATTAAAAAAAAAATTTTTTTCATGCTTATTAAGAGAAAAAATGGGTGTCTAATTTATTTGTCAATTTTTATAATCCAGTTTAATTACACACCTAAAAATAGTGTTCCGGTATATGGACTTTTACGTTAAGTATGGTTTGTAACTTTGTATTTTATAACATGTTAATTTTTTACCAAATTCCTTTGATACGTTTTCATTTCATTCCAAAAAAAAAAAAAAAAAAAAAAATAGGATATTCCCTTAAGAGCGCGTGTTAAAATTACAAAATTTTGAAACCGTCTTTCTCGAAACAGGGGTGGTCAATTTTTTTTTCGGTATAGGCTCGTATTATTGGTATTGAGTTAAATAAATGTCTAAAGAAGTTTCGTTAACATCCTTTGAAAAATCGTTTTTCGGACCAACTACCTTAAGGTGGAGAATTTCAAAAATGTTATATTTAATAATTAAGGTAAGTTAGTACTGTTGAAAACCAAGCGGACAACAGGGCTTGAGGCAAAACAATTACAATAAATGTATGATATCAAAATACATATTTTTGTATAAAAAACAAACAAAACATGTAGGTAATTACTTGAATGTATTTAAAGCGGAATTTATTACAACAGAAATATTTAAGTACAAAATATGTTTCTTTTCTGCTTTTGAAAGAAATTTTAATTAATAATTATAATGTTTGTCAGCGCTACGGCGACTCAGGTTGTTATTTCTCTATACGCATACGACAGTGATTATTATTATTGTTACTATTATTATTATTAATGAGCACCGAGATACTTGCACGGGTAGAAAAGAATCCAATTAATACACGTGTAACGCTTGCAACGCCAACTGGTGTGCGACACTAGGTACTCGTGTGAATAACGTAAAAGCCCCCATTATGGAACGGTATCTAATACTGGAACAGTTTTGACATTTACATATTAATGAAGCTATTTCTGAAAGAAACGTCTGATAACAAAAATTATTATTAATAGAATGATTGTTTTTCAATTTAAATTCACCTCGCATTTAATGTTTCCTTACTTAATTAAAGAAATAAATATGTAAATGTCAAAACTGTTCCAGTATTAGATACCGTTCCATAATGGGGGCTTTTACGTTAGTTACTTTTCTAGTAAAAAATCCTAACTAATATTATAAAATATGATAGTGAGTTTGTTTTTCTGTCTCGGTTTAGTGCCTCAACTGCCTCAAGCCAATCGACTTGAAACTTTGGACAGAGATAGTTGAGGGATTGAAAAAGAACATAGATTGCTTTTTACCACGGAAAAATCTCTCATTTCAAAAATTCAAAATTGATATCGGTACATGCCGGAAAAATGGAGACGCAAAAAAAAGGTGTCTCCTGGTTGACATGATTCCAACCTTCCTGGTGATGTGAAACATAAAATTTTAGTTAATTCTTAATAAACAAGGATGTAGAATTAGCCGGACGTAGTCGATTTGAAAAAACAAATTGTTTCACAAAATGGCATCCATTTAGAAAAATCATTTTTTCGTCTCCTTTTTTTAACTTTGGAAATTTTTTAAAAATAGTAAAAAAAAAATTTCAAAAACCCCTACGTTGGACCAATTTTGATAGTATTAAGGTCTGTACCAAATTTCAAGTAAATCGGTGCATCAGAACTTGAGATATCATCATCAACTGTATCGAAAAAAGTAGTTTCGAGTAATTTATAGTAAAAATTTGAATTTAACACTGAAAAGATACACAGTACACGGGAAAAAATAACCATATCTCCGAAAATAATTCAAATTTCCGTAAATCCTTTTAGAAGTTTATTCTTAAAGGTCTGAACTTTGAAAATATAAAAAAAAACGATTTTTCGATTTTTTAGACTCGAATATTTTCTTAATGTCGGATACAATATTGTGAAATTTCTCGGATTTTTTCCATAATTTAATGGTTGCACTTCAATTCTATTTAAATAAGTCAACGTCCTAGAGTTGGTCCCCTTTAAAGGTCATCATAGGGGATCAAACTCTTCAATGTTTGTGAAGAGTTTGATGTGTTGTACCTGAAGATGAGTTAATTAACTCGAAAGCTAACTCGCAATCGAACAGTGTAATTTAGTGAAAAGTGAAAAGGTAAATTATTCTTATATATTGTAATATGAATTTTCACAAAGTAAATCTTTCAAAAAAAAAAGAAAGAAATTTAAGTCATTTAGACTCTTTTCAGTTAGGGTCTCTGGTTGAAAATGTGCTCTCTCATGGCTAATTGAATTATTTTAAGTATTTTAAACGAGACTACGTGACTGTTTAAATGAAATAAAGTACAGTCGAATCGCGTTATAAGTCCGCTTCGGGGTTGTAGGAGAATATAATTTTAAGAATTCCTGTACCCCTGTAATCGTGTTCCCCTACTTTTCAAGCGTGTGAATGTGTACTTATATAATCAAATTGCCCGAACGTTTAGTGTAGTATTACCATTCGTTTAGAGTGGCACAAAATCTACCTATTTTTAATAAATACATTAACTAATATTTTCTAAATGCGTTCTATAGTTTGTGTGACAGGAGTATAAACAATATTGTCCACACATATTATCTTAAAAAAAAATTTTGAAATAATTTGTAGAAATTGTAAATAATATTGTTAGTCAAACAAAGTTTGTAATATAATCCGCGCGTTGAACGAACAAAACTTGCTTTGGTCAACTACACATGTATTATGTAAACACGGACCTATAAAAAAAAATTCTGCAATGATTTATGAGTTGCACTAATCGTACGCTTGCTGGCTTATTAAACATCAACACCAATGTTCCGGTCTCAGAACGTGAGGCTGAAATGAATTTTTTTTGGTCATGGAGCGGCAATGTGCGGGAATGTTTACAATAGAAATAAAATCGGCGGACTTATAACACGATTCGACTGTAACTGATCTCTTTTTGTTTGGATTGTACAATAAATAACACAAGAATTTTTATTTTTTATTAATTCGTTTGTCGCTGATAAAAAATTGTTGTTACCCATATTCTCTGTTAACTCTTATTAAGTATACAGAATATTGTTACAGTGTATAATAAACATGCTCTTGTGATGTTTATTACGGCTCCTTGTTTTTATCATTAAAACAACAAAGGTAATTGTCGGTCGCGACAAGGCTACGGACGACTCCAACATTGGCAACAGAAAAAAACTACAAAACAATTGTATTATGTAAGGCAGCACTCGAAAAGAAAATATCGTAGTTTGTTATTCTTATACATTTTAAAGAAACATCTTATTTTAAAAAAAATTGATTGAAACTATTTTGAAGTTTGAAAACGCTAAAAAATTTATTATAAAAACACTAAAATTAGTTCTTGCTTATAACATAAATACATAGTATATCACGTGTTTTCTGTCTTAACCTCGTATCTGAAAAGTCCCTGTTTTTCGACACAAAAAAAACGTATTTAAATCTGTGTTTCCATCACTATGAACTTAAGATTTATGCTAATTACACCCTTTGATGTTGGCTACCTATATATATATATATATATATATATATATAAATATATATAGATTAGTGTATATATAAATACAGTATTTAATATGTTTTTTGTGTGTCCTAAAACGTGTAGTTTTTAATATACGAGGTTGAGACAGAAAACGCGCGATATATTGATATGCGTAACAAACTAAAATTAGTTAGCCCATAAAAAGCTATTGCCAAATTTAAACACTAATTGAGGGGACTATAATCTGTTTAATATGTAAAGAAGTCTGTGATAAGAATAGATATCTTTATATTTAGATTTAGATAATAAAATATAATTTTAATTCAGGTAGCAATAAAAAAAATAACAGATACTCAAAATTCAGGGTCATAAATTGCCATCGTGTAGCTTCCTATATCTGTATGGAAAGTTTTTTAAAATTAAAATTTTATGAAAATTTTCGAAATTTTCAAAGTTGTCGTTTTTGTGTAGGTACAAAAAAGATGACGACCCTCTCCAAGTGGGACTCCGAATTGTAGAAATTGACGTCCGCTGTTTTATCAATGATTTCTTCTGCCGATAAGATATTCCATTGAATGAATTGCAACAAAAAGCTATTGTAATGAGTACTTTTTTCCTGTAAATC
The DNA here is from genome assembly GCA_035578155.1 of Brachynemurus nebulosus. Taxonomy (NCBI): domain Eukaryota; kingdom Metazoa; phylum Arthropoda; class Insecta; order Neuroptera; family Myrmeleontidae; genus Brachynemurus; species Brachynemurus nebulosus. The sequence continues at coordinate 3,033,964 of JAPWDM010000026.1, forward strand.
CATTTTACCGTAACATTCAAAAATTATCTCTCTCGACTAATCTCAAATTTACTTGTCTACAAGCAGGGCCGGATTAACCCTGAGTCCGCCCCTAGGCACCTTGAAAAATGCAGCCCCTACCTTTTGTTTGAAAAAAAGGAAATCTTGAAAAAAAAAGTCAATCACAAATTTTTCTGCCCTGTTTTAAAAATTTGCCGCCCCTTTTCCTACCTTTTTTAGAAACTTTCTCTTAAAAAAAATAAGTGACGAACAAAAAAAAAAAAACGTTAATTACTCATTTTTTCGCCCTATTTTAAAAATTTACCGCCCCTAAAAATCTCCTGCCCCTAGGCCATGGCCTAGGGTGGCCTATTGGCTAAGCTGGCCCTGTCTACAAGTATATTTAAAATTTTGATTAAGGGTCTCAAAGCTACACTTCCGTCCTGCGAGCGTCATAGTCTGGAATATTTTTGTGCTTTTTAATTTGGTTTATTCATTTTTTTGGCAATTACTATACCTATCCGAGTACAAATTAAATAGGGCATGCCCTATTAGGTTTATCGAATAAGGCCCTGACTAGGGCCGGATCAGGAAAATCCTATTAATAATTGCCATATTTGCCTGATTTGGCCCTATTGCTGCTGCTCTATTTGGCCCTTATGCTGCTATTTAGCCCTAACCCCGTTTGCTTTATTAGGGCCTTAATTAAACTTCCCTGATCCGGCCCTGATTTTATCTCCTTATTACAGCCTTATTAGGGTATGTCTGTTCCGGTCTTAATCTCGTTTATTCCTGATATAGGTAGGTATATTTTACTTAATTTTGGTTTTAAAAATGAAAAAATTGTTTGTATAAAGTAAATAATATCATTCTGTTGCATCCAAATTAATATATAATTTATTATAATTTTTAAACTTAAAAGTATATATTAAGAATTAAGAAGATAACAGTATTAAATTCAGTAGCCCAGTGAATGTAGTGGTATATAAACGTGGAGTGATAAATGCGTGGAGTGACAAAAGGTTGCGTGTTCAAATCCTACATGATCCAGTCTGTCTCCGTTGCGTTTTTAATTTAGTATGAATTAATCTGCTGTAAGCTGGCATCATAAAGAATAGTAAGTATTACGAAAATTAGGTGAGTACATGGTATACATATACTGATATACCCGAATTTAAATACCCTAACATAGGTCATAGGACAGGTTGCCTGATTTCTACTCGGGTACGTTTAATCGGAAAACTAGAAATGGAAAATTTTTCCAGTGGCTACAAAATAACATATATTAGTAAGTGTACGTGCGACTTTTCACAGCAACAAGACTTTTATTTTTAAAAACAGATAGCAATATTACTTTAATTAACCATAATATGCAAGTATTAAATCTATTTATTATTAGTTAATCTTTTAATATCTCTTTAAATACTTATATCAAAATAGTCAATTGAAAAACAAATTGACCAAGAGCGAGTCACGTTCGCACAATTAGGGTTCCGTACAGACCAAATCATTTTTGTTTTTATTTATGTATATATAAATTTTATCCAAATTATGCTGCTATTTTTTTTTTACGGCAACTAATACACTGTCAAAAGAAACTGTAGTTTTTCGGTAATCTATAAGATAATATCTACTAACCCTGTTAAAATCAAAATTTTAGCTTTAGAAACGTTTGACATCGGGGAAGAAAGATTACAACTGAACTCTTTTTTATGCGGTTTGTAAAAAATGGCCATTAAAATGCATAATGTGAATCAAAATCATGAGATAGTAAGAAACTTAAACAATTACTATAATAACTTTCTTTGATAAAAATTCTTTTTAACGGCTTTTAAGCATTTAATCAATACATTGCAGAAGAACAGAAGTTATTGCATCAAATAATTTTGTTAAAGATGTATTTTTCAAAATTTTCATAATATTATAAAAATTGTTGTTAATAGAAGCAACTTCTAAGGAAATTTCTAAGTCTGGAGCGTTTTAAGTGATGTTTTTTCGATGAAACTTTTTTTATGCGGTCCCGACCAACCGCACAAAAAAAGTTTTTTGTACAATCTGAATCGAACTATACTTTTTATAGCTACCTTTGATATTTTTGAATATATTTTTTTTTGTGCGATTTTTTTTATGCGGTCCCTATCCACCGCATAAAAAAGAGTTCAGCTGTATTTATAACAAATTTTGTGTTAAATCGTTAAGACTATTGGGCCAAAAATTATAAAAAAAAAAATTTTTAAAACCCTTAGTAGCTCTTTCAAATAAATGATCTCACAGATCCCCCCTCCCCTTTCCGCAATTTTAATTTAACGTTACATAATTTTCGAGAAAAATATAAAACGGGTTTAAAATGGTCTTATAATGGTACTGTTTTCCTTTTAAGGTACAGGACCCTAAATTTACAGGAACTATACATTTAAATTTTAGAAGTACCGATTAATAAATAAAGAATTTCGAATATTTATGGTCCAACAAATGTAGGTAGGTATAAATTAGAACCTTTAGTATATTTACGTAATCCAATGATTATAAATTCCTATTATATATACTTATTTGTAATTACGAAAATTACTTTAAGTACTCAGAGATTAACGAGTTAATAGTAAATGACTTAATTATTGTTCTCTACATAGCTAAGGACACAATATTACTGCAATATTAAAATTTAATTTACTATGGGAGTATCAAACCTGGGAAACACCGATGTGTAAGAAATTAATATATATTGTAGAGGAAGTCCCCCTCAGTACTTTAGTAACATTAATTTAGGCCAATGCGTTTTCGTTTATGAATTAAACGTCCAAAAAGTTACGAAAAATATAGCGTATACCTTCACGACAACAGCGGCATGTAGCTCAGTGTGTAAAGTGCAACTAAAAGGTTACAGGTTCGATTCCACGTGTCTTCTATATAATTTTTTTTAAAGTCCTCATTTTTATATGCTTTTTTCAAATTTATTATGTCTATATCTTATTTTTATTCTTTGGAAATTACAATTTCCCATCCTGATAGTCAACAGGGTCGCTCAGAAAAATCAGAAAAAATTCATGAACGTTGCCAATAAAGTGGAAATTAAGCTAAAATTATCAGGATTGAAATTTTTTTTTCAAATGCAAATTAATCTAAATTCATACTTAAAAACAACTTATTGCATGGAACACTGCTTACGCAAATTTTCAGTAATTTTGTGGAACAAATTTTTCATTTCCCTCATCGAAATGTCGTCTGAAAATTAGGTCCTAGATTTTAGAACCCTTAATTCCATTTCGAAGCCCACGTATTTGATTTGGTTCAAAATGATATGAAACTATCAAAGCCGATAAAGTAACCAAACCACTACTGATCTCATTTTTAATCACAGGCCAATGAATATATTATATATTATATTATATAGATTAATTATATAATTGTAAAATTGAGGCAGCCAGATTTGGCCAGGATACGACCGGATAGTACTCTGTCATATAGTAATTAATGCAATAACCAATACTATCCGAGACTTTTCAAATAATTATTATTGTCAAAATATAATATTAATAATAAAGTTTTACTTTTTTGAGAAGAAAAACTGCAAAATTTTGAAAGAAAAAAAGTGGTATTCGTGTTATTTTCAAAATACGTACGTATACAAATTATGTCCTGCAATAATTATGGTCGCAATTGCTCAAAAATTGACATTATATTATATTCCTTAAATCGTTGCCGTCTCACCCTGTTACCTGCTTCAAGAAAAATGCCTACAAACTGCCCTTACGGTTTGTCTAGTACATCTTTACTAATATTATAAATGCGAAAGTGAGTTTGTTTGTTTGTTTGTTTGACTGGCTTTCACGCCTCAACAGCTTAACCAATCAACTTGAAACTTTGCATAGACGTTGCTTGCGGGCCAGAGACGGTTATAGGCTATTTTTTATTTCGGGAAAATATTTCATTCCCGAGGGAAAATGCAATAAATTACAACAGCTGACTATTAAAAAATGGATAAATGATTTCAAACTTTGTATATTGCTAACAGAAGGGATGAGAAAGGACATAAACTACTTTATACCCCGGGAAATTTCTCGTGGGAAATTTCATTCCTGTGGAAAAATATATTTTAAATGAAACAACAAATGATGACAGACAAATATGACGATATACAGCGATAAACATAGATTATTTTTATCCCGATAAAATATCTCATTCCCGAGGGAAAATGTATTTAAAACGAAACAATGAAATAACAACTGACTATTAAAAAAAAGCATGATTAATTTCCAACTTTGCATACTGTTTACAGAGACGATGAGAAAGGACACAGACCACTTTCTATCGCGGGAAAGTATTTAACTCCCGTGGAAAGTCTTATTCCCGTGGGAAAATATTTATTTAAAACAGTATAAAAAAGAATCATTGATTTCATTTAAACTTGGCATGTTGTTAAAGGAATGTTATAGTCTATTTTTTGTCCGGGGAAAATATTGTATTTCTGTTGGAAAAGTCCAAAGAAAAAGTAGCAGTACTCGACGCGCAAAAGCGACGCGATGCAAGTACACATTATACGATTTAACTAGATGTCATAATTTCAAAAGTCACGCGAGCGAAGCTGCGGGTAATAGCTAGTAGTATAATATAATAGGTTTGTTCGTGCAACCAATTTCAAACTAATTAGTGATTTTTCAAACTATGACTACTGCGCATGTTCAACAACAAACTAGTTTCAAATTATTTTGACGCTCGAACGGTGAATTCGAGATTTAGGTTTAATTAAAAACCACCAGATGTCACTCTAATCGTGTCCGGCATGTCTTGGACTCAGGGGCCTCATGGATGTCATACATATTTTATAGTGGTTATAGACTAATAAGGTTATAAAAGATTGACATTTTACGTAACTTAACAATTATGCTTTTGGTTATTAAAATATTTGCAAAATATCCAAAGAAATATTAAAACATTTAATTGCATTTAATTTTCCATTCCAATAAGGACATTTAATTTTCCATTCCCACCCAACTAATGTTTTAAATATTCACTAAGCTGAAAATGTTCTGCTAGACTTTCAGCTACACGTCTATTTATTTTGAAATGCTCAATAAATTTCTTTATTATTATATAATTGAATAGTACTTTCAAAGTAATTTTCATTTTTTGATCGAATTCTATTAATTTCAAAATCAAGTAAATCATCATCGCTCGAATTAGACAAGTCACTGGAACTAAACGTACTGGAGCTGGATGATCTTTCATTCATTTTGTATAATAAGAGAAAGAAAAACTAATGAAAAATATTATGGTGAATTAATTTCTTCTCTCTAAACGATAAAAAGGGCATATTAAAACTGTATTTAAATATGAATATTTCTTTTTAAAATTTATTTACTTGTACCTAGTAAAAAAATATTTCAAAAAAATTTCACAAGAAAAAATAACTGAAATAAAAGTTCCCTAACAATACATCTAACTTAACAGACAATAAAATATTTAAATTTTAAACAGTAATATATTTGAGATCTACTGCGCAAGTACAATCCGACAAATTTGTTAAAAGTTGGTGAACTTTTCTTGCTGTCGTGTATTAGTTCGAAATTTAATTTTTAAGCTGCTAGAACATTAGATTTGCAATCAAATCACAAATTTAGTTTTGCTCGAACGCTCATTTAACAAATACGCATGCTCCGTACAGTTTTGTACTTTCAAAACTGTTGCACGAACAAAGCTAATATTGGTGTTCATTGGTCTATGTTTTTAATATAATTATTACTCATGATATAGAGTACACGTACGAAAGTTTTTTGTCCACAGCTACATATATAGGTAATGAGTACCTGCGAAATATCACATCACGTCAAAAATATTATCAAGAAGTTGGTATTGTTTTTTATAAAACGACGTCAGTGGCAAGACTAGCACGTGCATGTGGCAACTGCGCTAACAATGATAAGATCAACAAATTAAAAAAAAAATAAAAATCATAAAGTACACTTAATAACTTTCTTATCATTATCAATTATCATTAATTTATCACTTATCAGTTATCAATAAAAATTAATAATAATCTATGTACAACGTATTTATTCAAAATCATATTATTTATAATAAAAAAATTTTAATTGTATAGTTTGATATAGATTGTAAATAACCTTTTTGTAAGATTATTCGAAACCACATAAAAAAAGTTTCATCGAAAATACATAGATAACTCAAAACTCTCAAAACCTCACAATTTTCCTTGATGTTGCTTTTCTAAACCCAACAAAAGGAACAGTTTACATATGAAAACACGTTATTTCAATCTTATAATATTACAAAAATTGCAATACATACATGTGCAAAAAAAAATTAAATTATGCTATATGAACTGATTAAATACTTAAAATCAATCAATAAATAACTTTATACCAAATTAATATTTTAATTTCTTACTTTAATGGGCATTCTAAAAACAAAAAGTTGAAAAAATCGTATAAAAAGAAGTCGTACAAAAAAAGTTTTGCGTAGATACAGGAGCGTTAATCACGGAGGGGATGGGTGTCATACGAGTGGTCACTCCTCTATTTTTGATCAGCCTCTGAGGACATTTATTTATATTTTAGCGAATTTTCGAATCGAAAAATCAGCTATTACGGCCACTGTCATGAGACGGGACTTGAGTCCGGGACTATGACAGAAAACTGTTTGAGGTCCCTAGAAACCGAAAATAATATTCACTAAAATTGAATATGTATATATATATATATATATATATATATATATATATATATATATATATATATATATATATATATATATATATGGTTAATTCCATGGTCACTTACATTACAATTGATTTGAAATTGGGATTAAAATGTTTTGATATTTTCGTATTTAATGAGTAAATTCACTAAAATTTAATCACTAAACATTGGTTGAAGTAGCCTCAAGTATATATGCATATTTTTACCGCCTAACTGATAAATTAAAGAAAAATTAAAAAATTAAACTTGGGTAAAAAATTTTTTTGCTCATTTATGTTGTTAATTGATGCATTAGATCAGTTTTATCGAGAAATTAATATATAGTCTCATTTAAAAATCTATAAGTTTGTATCATAGCTCGAAAACCATAAGAGCTATAAAGCTCCTGACTCTAGCAATCGGTTGCCCCCGTCAATATCGACAACTCTTATTTGAACAATTTTTCAATTAAATCAACGGTTTGGCTGTAATAAAAATGGCAACTCTCAAAAAACACACAGTATATACTCGTGTATGTTCGCACGATGACTCTCGAATGAAATGTCCTATTTATTTTTACGAAAATGGTGAAAATGTTAGAAGTCCCAAACCGTTGGACAAGTTCGTTAGTCAGGTATGTTCGATGCCCGGAACATGGTTTCTTTGGCAATTTTCGTGAAAAAAATAGTTTTTTTGACAAAATTCCCACATATTCAAAAACTGACATTTTTTACACCATAGAAAAGAAGAGAAAAAAATCACATAAAAAAGGTCTTTAAATTACTCTATGTCAACTAGTTTCCGAGAAAAACTAATTTTTCTATAAACGGAAATTCGCTATGTTATGCAGGATGCTGCGACAGTGGTATATTTTTTTTATTAAATATGGTAATAATTGATAAACTTATCATACAAACATGTATTATAAGAACGAATAAGATAAAATGATCACTAATTGGCAATTTTTTTAATAGATTAGATTTTTTGGGTCTAATAAAAATGTCCTAATCAATCATGATTAAATTTAGTTTTGGCATCAAAGTAAAAAAAAAAATACAGAAGCCATTTTATATAAGTTTGACACATTTTAATCGGATAACATGAAACTTTGTTTTTAAACATTAAATTATTACCTGATGTGGTTCGAAATTTATTTTACATCTGCAAATGGAATTAAGACATTTTTTAAGTATACCGTTCTTTCGCCAAAACAGAAATAAGTAATTTTTATAAAATTAAATAAATTACTTTGTAATTAAACGCAAGTAAATGTCGGTTCAACGAAAAATCCAAAATAAAATTACTTTTATGAAGTAATTTAATTAAGACTTGATTTACAAAATGTGAGTGAAGCACGCAAAAAAATATTCTCTTACAAAAATATTCGTAAACTCTCAAACACTCGCTAACAAATACTATCATCCCGTTTCAAAGCAGAAGACGACAATTACCTACTGAAACTTTCATACAAAACATTTATACTCGCCGAGAATAAGACTTAAGGGGAGATTCGCTAAAAAGAAAGAAACCGATTTTTTTTTCTTCACAATTACGTTTCTTAAGGTGTTAAAAATATCCTCCTAAAATTTTATCTAAAAAAAAAGTGAAAAATCAAAAGTTATGGGCATTTTAGTGCACGCATGGACATTTTCAATTTAAAAATTTTCTCGAAAGTACATTTTCCGACATGGTTCCTCATGTATCTCAAAAAGTATTTAAGATACTGACATAAATCAAAGTGAATATTATTCCTCGACACTATCATTTTTGCAGGAACTAGGATTTTTTGGTTCCGTAATATATTTTCAAAATGGCGGCTGTTTATAAACGAGTAAAGGCGGTGATTTTTCAAAGTTTATTTTCAAAATGCGATTTTTCGCTGGTTTTTTATATTTTTTTTTTTAGATCCTAGTTAGTACCATAATTGTATATTTTCAGAAAATTCTTGATTTTTTGATTTTGGTTCACTGGGGATTTCAGCACGCGAAGAACCATCAAGGTGGCAAAATCTCGCAGTGTCGACTTCAAAGCCATTTATACTCAGCTCATTTTTGAATTGTATTTTTTATTTTTCTTTTTTTTTGTAATCTCAAGACAAAAAAAAATAATAATAAAAAGAGGTCGATCTTTGATGTTTTTTGCCGAATCTCTCCTTAATTTTGGTAAATGGGAAATGAATGACCTTGAAATCCTACAAGTTGCTTCTAATTTCGTCTCTCTATTATTTTATACAAATGTATCTAGTGAACTTTTAGACGCGTTATCATATAAGCTCCATTTAGCAATTTTCCTAAAAGCTCAATAAAACCTTTCATGATTTAAGAATTTAAGTAAATGGTGTACCTATGGGTACGAAAACTGTTTACAAAGATTATCTGCATACAAAAATAAATGTCTTTCGTTACGTGTACGGAGATCTCAACTTGACAAATTAATTTATTTCAGCTATTTTGTTCGGGAGGGAAAAGAATTATTGCTATTAAGTGACTGAAGCAACATAATTTATTATTACTGTTAAATATATATAGTAAAGATAACTGCTATTAAAATCATTCCGGCGCCTATAGTTTCCCGGAAAATCAAAAAAATTCATTTGAGCAGCATATAAAGACAAAAATTAAAAATATTTAATCTGAACCAACGGCGCTAATTAGATAAAGCTTATATAGGAATTACGCGCTATTTTCGCGCTCATCATAACTGCTATTAAAATCTTTCCAGCGCCTATAGTTTCCCGGAAAATCAACAAAATTCATTTGAGCAGCATATAAAGACAAAAATTGAAAATATCGAAATCTAAACCAACGGCGATAATTAGATAAAACTTATATAGGAATTACGCGCTATTTTGGCGCTCATCATAACTGCTATTAAAATCTTTCCGGCGCCTATATTTTCCCGGAAAATCAACAAAATTCATTTGAGCAGCATATAAAGACAAAAATTGAAAATACCGAAATTTAAACCAACGGCGATAATTAGATAAAACTTATATAGGATTTACGCGCTATTTTGGCGCTCATCATAACTGCTATTAAAATCTTTCCAGCGCCTATAGTTTCCCGGAAAATCAAAAAAATTCATTTGAGCAGCATATAAAGACAAAAATTGAAAATATCGAAATCTAAACCAACGGCGATAATTAGATAAAACTTATATAGGAATTACGCGCTATTTTGGCGCTCATCATAACTGCTATTAAAATCTTTCCGGCGCCTATAGTTTCCCAGAAAATCAAAAAAATTCATTTGAGCAGCATATAAAGACAAAAATTGAAAATATCGAAATCTAAACCAACGGCGATAATTAGATAAAACTTATATAGGAATTACGCGCTATTTTGGCCCTCATCATAACTGCTATTAAAATCTTTCCGGCGCCTATAGTTTCCGGGAAAATCAAAAAAATTCATTTGAGCAGCATATAAAGACAAAAATTGAAAATATCTAAATCTGAACCAACGGCGCTAATTAGATAAAGCTTATATAGGAATTACGCGCTATTTTCGCGCTCATCATAACTGCTATTAAAATCTTTCCAGCGCCTATAGTTTCCCGGAAAATCAAAAAAATTCATTTGAGCAGCATATAAAGACAAAAATTGAAAATATCGAAATCTAAACCAACGGCGATAATTAGATAAAACTTATATAGGAATTACGCGCTATTTTGGCGATCATCATAACTGCTATTAAAATCTTTCTGGCGCCTATAGTTTCCCGGAAAATCAAAAAAATTCATTTGAGCAGCATATAAAGACAAAAATTGAAAATATCTAAGTCTGAACCAACGGCGCTAATTAGATAGAGTTTATATAGGAAATACGCGCTATTTTCGCGTTCATCATAACTGCTATTAAAATCTTTCCGGCGCCTATAGTTTCCCGGAAAATCAACAAAATTCATTTGAGCAGCATATAAAGACAAAAATTGAAAATATCGAAATCTAAACCAACGGCGATAATTAGATAAAACTTATATAGGAATTACGCGCTATTTTGGCGCTCATCATAACTGCTATTAAAATCTTTCCGGCGCCTATAGTTTCCCAGAAAATCAACAAAATTCATTTGAGCAGCATATAAAGACAAAAATTGAAAATACCGAAATTTAAACCAACGGCGATAATTAGATAAAACTTATATAGGATTTACGCGCTATTTTGGCGCTCATCATAACCTCTATTAAAATCTCTCCGGCCCCTATAGTTTCCCAGAAAATCAAAAAAATTCATTTGAGCAGCATATAAAGAAAAAAATTGAAAATATCTAAATCTGAGCCAACGGCGCTAATTAGATAAAGCTTATATAGGAATTACGCGATATTTTCGCGCTCATCATAACTGCTATTAAAATCTTTCCAGCGCCTATAGTTTCCCGGAAAATCAACAAAATTCATTTGAGCAGCATATAAAGAGAAAAATTGAAAATATCGAAATCTAAACCAACGGCGATAATTAGATGAAACTTATATAGGAATTACGCGCTATTTTGGCGCTCATCATAACTGCTATTAAAATCTTTCCGGCGCCTATAGTTTCCCAGAAAATCAAAAAAATTCATTTGAGCAGCATATAAAGACAAAAATTGAAAATATCGAAATCTAAACCAACGGCGATAATTAGATAAAACTTATATAGGAATTACGCGCTATTTTGGCGCTCATCATAACTGCTATTAAAATCTTTCCGGCGCCTATAGTTTCCCAGAAAATCAAAAAAATTCATTTGAGCAGCATATAAAGACAAAAATTGAAAATATCGAAATCTAAACCAACGGCGATAATTAGATAAAACTTATATAGGAATTACGCGCTATTTTGGCCCTCATCATAACTGCTATTAAAATCTTTCCGGCGCCTATAGTTTCCGGGAAAATCAAAAAAATTCATTTGAGCAGCATATAAAGACAAAAATTGAAAATATCTAAATCTGAACCAACGGCGCTAATTAGATAAAGCTTATATAGGAATTACGCGCTATTTTCGCGCTCATCATAACTGCTATTAAAATCTTTCCAGCGCCTATAGTTTCCCGGAAAATCAAAAAAATTCATTTGAGCAGCATATAAAGACAAAAATTGAAAATATCGAAATCTAAACCAACGGCGATAATTAGATAAAACTTATATAGGAATTACGCGCTATTTTGGCGATCATCATAACTGCTATTAAAATCTTTCTGGCGCCTATAGTTTCCCGGAAAATCAAAAAAATTCATTTGAGCAGCATATAAAGACAAAAATTGAAAATATCGAAATCTAAACCAACGGCGATAATTAGATAAAACTTATATAGGAATTACGCGCTATTTTGGCGCTCATCATAACTGCTATTAAAATCTTTCCGGCGCCTATAGTTTCCCAGAAAATCAACAAAATTCATTTGAGCAGCATATAAAGACAAAAATTGAAAATACCGAAATTTAAACCAACGGCGATAATTAGATAAAACTTATATAGGATTTACGCGCTATTTTGGCGCTCATCATAACCTCTATTAAAATCTCTCCGGCCCCTATAGTTTCCCAGAAAATCAAAAAAATTCATTTGAGCAGCATATAAAGAAAAAAATTGAAAATATCTAAATCTGAGCCAACGGCGCTAATTAGATAAAGCTTATATAGGAATTACGCGATATTTTCGCGCTCATCATAACTGCTATTAAAATCTTTCCAGCGCCTATAGTTTCCCGGAAAATCAACAAAATTCATTTGAGCAGCATATAAAGAGAAAAATTGAAAATATCGAAATCTAAACCAACGGCGATAATTAGATGAAACTTATATAGGAATTACGCGCTATTTTGGCGCTCATCATAACTGCTATTAAAATCTTTCCGGCGCCTATAGTTTCCCAGAAAATCAAAAAAATTCATTTGAGCAGCATATAAAGACAAAAATTGAAAATATCGAAATCTAAACCAACGGCGATAATTAGATAAAACTTATATAGGAATTACGCGCTATTTTGGCGCTCATCATAACTGCTATTAAAATCTTTCCGGCGCCTATAGTTTCCCAGAAAATCAAAAAAATTCATTTGAGCAGCATATAAAGACAAAAATTGAAAATATCGAAATCTAAACCAACGGCGATAATTAGATAAAACTTATATAGGAATTACGCGCTATTTTGGCCCTCATCATAACTGCTATTAAAATCTTTCCGGCGCCTATAGTTTCCGGGAAAATCAAAAAAATTCATTTGAGCAGCATATAAAGACAAAAATTGAAAATATCTAAATCTGAACCAACGGCGCTAATTAGATAAAGCTTATATAGGAATTACGCGCTATTTTCGCGCTCATCATAACTGCTATTAAAATCTTTCCAGCGCCTATAGTTTCCCGGAAAATCAAAAAAATTCATTTGAGCAGCATATAAAGACAAAAATTGAAAATATCGAAATCTAAACCAACGGCGATAATTAGATAAAACTTATATAGGAATTACGCGCTATTTTGGCGATCATCATAACTGCTATTAAAATCTTTCTGGCGCCTATAGTTTCCCGGAAAATCAAAAAAATTCATTTGAGCAGCATATAAAGACAAAAATTGAAAATATCTAAGTCTGAACCAACGGCGCTAATTAGATAGAGTTTATATAGGAAATACGCGCTATTTTCGCGCTCATCATAACTGCTATTAAAATCTTTCCGGCGCCTATAGTTTCCCGGAAAATCAACAAAATTCATTTGAGCAGCATATAAAGACAAAAATTGAAAATATCGAAATCTAAACCAACGGCGATAATTAGATAAAACTTATATAGGAATTACGCGCTATTTTGGCGCTCATCATAACTGCTATTAAAATCTTTCCGGCGCCTATAGTTTCCCAGAAAATCAACAAAATTCATTTGAGCAGCATATAAAGACAAAAATTGAAAATACCGAAATTTAAACCAACGGCGATAATTAGATAAAACTTATATAGGATTTACGCGCTATTTTGGCGCTCATCATAACCTCTATTAAAATCTCTCCGGCCCCTATAGTTTCCCAGAAAATCAAAAATATTCATTTGAGCAGCATATAAAGACAAAAATTGAAAATATCTAAATCTGAGCCAACGGCGCTAATTAGATAAAGCTTATATAGGAATTACGCGATATTTTCGCGCTCATCATAACTGCTATTAAAATCTTTCCAGCGCCTATAGTTTCCCGGAAAATCAACAAAATTCATTTGAGCAGCATATAAAGAGAAAAATTGAAAATATCGAAATCTAAACCAACGGCGATAATTAGATGAAACTTATATAGGAATTACGCGCTATTTTGGCGCTCATCGTAACTGCTATTAAAATCTTTCCGGCGCCTATATTTTCCCGGAAAATAAACAAAATTCATTTGAGCAGCATATAAAGACAAAAATTGAAAATATCGAAATCTAAACCAACGGCGATAATTAGATAAAATTTATATAGGAATTACGCGCTATTTTGGCGCTCATCATAACTGCTATTAAAATCTTTCCGGCGCCTATAGTTTCCCGGAAAATCAAAAAAATTCATTTGAGCAGCATATAAAGACAAAAATTGAAAATATCTAAATCTGAACCAACGGCACTAATTAGATAAAGCTTATACAGGAATTACGCGCTATTTTCGCGCTCATCAAAACTACTGTTAAAATCTTTCCAGCGCCCATAGTTTCCCGGGAAATCAACAAAATTCATTTGAGCAGCATATAAAGACAAAAATTGAAAATATCGAAATTGATACCAACGGCGATAATTAGATAAAACTTATATAGGAATTACGCGCTATTTTGGCGCTCATCATAACTGCTATTAAAATCGTTCCGGCGCCCATAGTTTCCCGGAAAATCAAAAAAATTCATTTGAGCAGCATATAAAGACAAAAATTGAAAATATCTAAGTCTGAACCAACGGCGCTAATTAGATAGAGTTTATATAGGAAATACGCGCTATTTTCGCGCTCATCATAACTGCTATTAAAATCTTTCCGGCGCCTATAGTTTCCCGGAAAATCAACAAAATTCATTTGAGCAGCATATAAAGACAAAAATTGAAAATATCTAAATCTGAACCAACGGCGCTAATTAGATAAAGCTTATATAGGAATTACGCGCTATTTTGGCGCTCATCATAACTGCTATTAAAATCGTTCCGGCGCCCATAGTTTCCCGGAAAATCAAAAAAATTCATTTGAGCAGCATATAAAGACAAATATTGAAAATATCTAAGTCTGAACCAACGGCGCTAATTAGATAGAGTTTATATAGGAAATACGCGCTATTTTCGCGCTCATCATAACTGCTATTAAAATCTTTCCGGCGCCTATATTTTCCCGGAAAATAAACAAAATTCATTTGAGCAGCATATAAAGACAAAAATTGAAAATATCGAAATCTAAACCAACGGCGATAATTAGATAAAATTTATATAGGAATTACGCGCTATTTTGGCGCTCATCATAACTGCTATTAAAATCTTTCCGGCGCCTATAGTTTCCCGGAAAATCAAAAAAATTCATTTGAGCAGCATATAAAGACAAAAATTGAAAATACCGAAATTTAAACCAACGGCGATAATTAGATAAAACTTATATAGGATTTACGCGCTATTTTGGCGCTCATCAAAACTACTGTTAAAATCTTTCCAGCGCCCATAGTTTCCCGGGAAATCAACAAAATTCATTTGAGCAGCATATAAAGACAAAAATTGAAAATATCGAAATTGATACCAACGGCGATAATTAGATAAAACTTATATAGGATTTACGCGCTATTTTGGCGCTCATCATAACTGCTATTAAAATCTTTCCAGCGCCTATAGTTTCCCGGAAAATCAACAAAATTCATTTGAGCAGCATATAAAGACAAAAATTGAAAATATCGAAATCTAAACCAACGGCGATAATTAGATAAAACTTTTATAGGAATTACGCGCTATTTTGGCGCTCATCATAACTGCTATTAAAATCTTTCCGGCGCCTATAGTTTCCCGGAAAATCAAAAAAATTCATTTGAGCAGCATATAAAGAAAAAAATTGAAAATATCTAAATCTGAACCAACGGCGCTAATTAGATAGAGTTTATATAGGAAATACGCGCTATTTTCGCGCTCATCATAACTGCTATTAAAATCTTTCCGGCGCCTATAGTTTCCCGGAAAATCAACAAAATTCATTTGAGAAGCATATAAAGACAAAAATTGAAAATATCGAAATCTAAACCAACGGCGATAATTAGATAAAGCTTATATAGGATTTACGCGCTATTTTCGCGCTCATCATAACTGCTATTAAAATCTCTCCGGCGCCTATAGTTTCCCGGAAAATCAAAAAAATTCATTTCAGCAGCATATAAAGACAAAAATTGAAAATATCTAAATCTGAACCAACGGCGCTAATTAGATAAAGCTTATATAGGAATTACGCGCTATTTTCGCGCTCATCATAACTGCTATTAAAATCATTCAAGCGCCTATAGTTTCCCGGAAAATCAACAAAATTCATTTGAGCAGCATATAAAGACAAAAATTGACAATATCGAAATCTAAACCAACGGCGATAATTAGATAAAGCTTATATAGGATTTACGCGCTATTTTCGCGCTCATCATAACTGCTATTAAAATCTTTCCAGCGCCTATAGTTTCCCGGAAAATCAACAAAATTCATTTGAGCAGCATATAAAGACAAAAATTGAAAATATCTAAATCTGAACCAACGGCGCTGATTAGATAAACCTTATATAGGAATTACGCGCTATTTTCGCGCTCATCATAACTACTATTAAAATCTTTCCGGCGCCTATAGTTTCCCGGAAAATCAAAAAAATTCATTTGAGCAGCACATAAAGACAATAATTGAAAATATCTAAATCTGAACCAACGGCGCTAATTAGATAAAGTTTATATAGGATTTACGCGCTATTTTCGCGCTCATCATAACTGCTATTAAAACCTTTCCAGCGCCTATAGTTTCCCGGAAAATCAAAAAAATTCATTTGAGCAGCATATAAAGACAAAAATTGAAAATATCGAAATCTGAACCAACGGCGCTAATTAGATAAAGCTTATATAGGAATTACGCGCTATTTTCGCGCTCATCATAACTGCTGTTAAAATCTTTCCAGCGCCTATAGTTTCCCGGAAAATCAACAAAATTCATTTGAGCAGCATATAAAGACAAAAATTTAAAATATCGAAATCTAAACCAACGGCGATAATTAGATAAAACTTATATAGGAATTACGCGCTATTTTGGCGCTCATCATAACTGCTATTAAAATCTTTCTGGCGCCTATAGTTTCCCGGAAAATCAAAAAAATTCATTTGAGCAGCATATAAAGACAAAAATTGAAAATATCTAAATCTGAACCAACGGCGCTAATTAGATAAAGCTTATATAGGAATTACGCGCTATTTTTGCGCTCATCATAACTGCTATTAAAATCTTTCCGGCGCCTATATTTTCCCGGAAAATCAAAAAAATTCATTTGAGCAGCATATAAAGACAAAAATTGAAAATATCGAAATCTAAACCAACGGCGATAATTAGATAAAACTTATATAGGAATTACGCGCTATTTTGGCGCTCATCATAACTGCTATTAAAATCTTTCCGGCGCCTATAGTTTCTCGGAAAATCAAAAAAATTCATTTGAGCAGCATATAAAGACAAAAATTTAAAATATCGAAATCTAAACCAACGGCGATAATTAGATAAAACTTATATAGGAATTACGCGCTATTTTGGCGCTCATCATAACTGCTATTAAAATCTTTCTGGCGCCTATAGTTTCCCGGAAAATCAAAAAAGTTCATTTGAGCAGCATATAAAGACAAAAATTGAAAATATCTAAATCTGAACCAACGGCGCTAATTAGATAAAGCTTATATAGGAATTACGCGCTATTTTCGCGCTCATCATAACTACTATTAAAATCTTTCCGGCGCCTATATTTTCCCGGAAAATCAACAAAATTCATTTGAGCAGCATATAAAGACAAAAATTGAAAATATCGAAATCTAAACCAACGGCGATAATTAGATAAAACTTATATAGGAATTACGCGCTATTTTGGCGCTCATCATAACTGCTATTAAAATCTTTCCGGCGCCTATAGTTTCCCGGAAAATCAAAAAAATTCATTTGAGCAGCATATAAAGACAAAAATTGAAAATATCTAAATCTGAACCAACGGCGCTAATTAGATAAAGCTTATATGGGAATTACGCGCTATTTTCGCGCTCATCATAACTACTATTAAAATCTTTCCGGCGCCTATAGTTTCCCGGAAAATCAAAAAAATTCATTTGAGCAGCATATAAAGACAAAAATTGAAAATATGTAAATCTGACCCAACGGCGCTAATTAGATAAAGCTTATATAGGAATTACGCGCTATTTTCGCGCTCATCATAACTGCTATTAAAATCTTTCCGGCGCCTATATTTTCCCGGAAAATCAGAAAAATTCATTTGAGCAGCATATAAAGACAAATTGAAAATATCGAAATCTAAACCAACGGCGATAATTAGATAAAACTTATATAGGAATTACGCGCTATTTTGGCGCTCATCATAACTGCTATTAAAATCTTTCCGGCGCCTATATTTTCCCGGAAAATCAAAAAAATTCATTTGAGCAGCATATAAAGACAAAAATTGAAAATATCTAAATCTGAACCAACGGCGCTAATTAGATAAAGCTTATATGGGAATTACGCGCTATTTCCGCGCTCATCATAACTGCTATTAAAATCTTTCCAGCGCCTATAGTTTCCCGGAAAATCAACAAAATTCATTTGAGCAGCATATAAAGACAAAAATTTAAAATATCGAAATCTAAACCAACGGCGATAATTAGATAAAACTTATATAGGAATTACGCGCTATTTTGGCGATCATCATAACTGCTATTAAAATCTTTCTGGCGCCTATAGTTTCCCGGAAAATCAAAAAAATTCATTTGAGCAGCATATAAAGACAAAAATTGAAAATATCTAAGTCTGAACCAACGGCGCTAATTAGATAGAGTTTATATAGGAAATACGCGCTATTTTCGCGCTCATCATAACTGCTATTAAAATCTTTCCGGCGCCTATAGTTTCCCGGAAAATCAACAAAATTCATTTGAGCAGCATATAAAGACAAAAATTGAAAATATCGAAATCTAAACCAACGGCGATAATTAGATAAAACTTATATAGGAATTACGCGCTATTTTGGCGCTCATCATAACTGCTATTAAAATCTTTCCGGCGCCTATAGTTTCCCAGAAAATCAAAAAAATTCATTTGAGCAGCATATAAAGACAAAAATTGAAAATATCTAAATCTGAGCCAACGGCGCTAATTAGATAAAGCTTATATAGGAATTACGCGATATTTTCGCGCTCATCATAACTGCTATTAAAATCTTTCCAGCGCCTATAGTTTCCCGGAAAATCAACAAAATTCATTTGAGCAGCATATAAAGAGAAAAATTGAAAATATCGAAATCTAAACCAACGGCGATAATTAGATGAAACTTATATAGGAATTACGCGCTATTTTGGCGCTCATCGTAACTGTTATTAAAATCTTTCCGGCGCCTATATTTTCCCGGAAAATAAACAAAATTCATTTGAGCAGCATATAAAGACAAAAATTGAAAATATCGAAATCTAAACCAACGGCGATAATTAGATAAAATTTATATAGGAATTACGCGCTATTTTGGCGCTCATCATAACTGCTATTAAAATCTTTCCGGCGCCTATAGTTTCCCGGAAAATCAAAAAAATTCATTTGAGCAGCATATAAAGACAAAAATTGAAAATATCTAAATCTGAACCAACGGCACTAATTAGATAAAGCTTATACAGGAATTACGCGCTATTTTCGCGCTCATCAAAACTACTGTTAAAATCTTTCCAGCGCCCATAGTTTCCCGGGAAATCAACAAAATTCATTTGAGCAGCATATAAAGACAAAAATTGAAAATATCGAAATTGATACCAACGGCGATAATTAGATAAAACTTATATAGGAATTACGCGCTACTTTGGCGCTCATCATAACTGCTATTAAAATCGTTCCGGCGCCCATAGTTTCCCGGAAAATCAAAAAAATTCATTTGAGCAGCATATAAAGACAAAAATTGAAAATATCTAAGTCTGAACCAACGGCGCTAATTAGATAGAGTTTATATAGGAAATACGCGCTATTTTCGCGCTCATCATAACTGCTATTAAAATCTTTCCGGCGCCTATAGTTTCCCGGAAAATCAACAAAATTCATTTGAGCAGCATATAAAGACAAAAATTGAAAATATCTAAATCTGAACCAACGGCGCTAATTAGATAAAGCTTATATAGGAATTACGCGCTATTTTGGCGCTCATCATAACTGCTATTAAAATCGTTCCGGCGCCCATAGTTTCCCGGAAAATCAAAAAAATTCATTTGAGCAGCATATAAAGACAAAAATTGAAAATATCTAAGTCTGAACCAACGGCGCTAATTAGATAGAGTTTATATAGGAAATACGCGCTATTTTCGCGCTCATCATAACTGCTATTAAAATCTTTCCGGCGCCTATATTTTCCCGGAAAATAAACAAAATTCATTTGAGCAGCATATAAAGACAAAAATTGAAAATATCGAAATCTAAACCAACGGCGATAATTAGATAAAATTTATATAGGAATTACGCGCTATTTTGGCGCTCATCATAACTGCTATTAAAATCTTTCCGGCGCCTATAGTTTCCCGGAAAATCAAAAAAATTCATTTGAGCAGCATATAAAGACAAAAATTGAAAATATCTAAATCTGAACCAACGGCTTTAATTAGATAAAGCTTATACAGGAATTACGCGCTATTTTCGCGCTCATCAAAACTACTGTTAAAATCTTTCCAGCGCCCATAGTTTCCCGGGAAATCAACAAAATTCATTTGAGCAGCATATAAAGACAAAAATTGAAAATATCGAAATTGATACCAACGGCGATAATTAGATAAAACTTATATAGGATTTACGCGCTATTTTGGCGCTCATCATAACTGCTATTAAAATCTTTCCAGCGCCTATAGTTTCCCGGAAAATCAACAAAATTCATTTGAGCAGCATATAAAGACAAAAATTGAAAATATCGAAATCTAAACCAACGGCGATAATTAGATAAAACTTTTATAGGAATTACGCGCTATTTTGGCGCTCATCATAACTGCTATTAAAATCTTTCCGGCGCCTATAGTTTCCCGGAAAATCAAAAAAATTCATTTGAGCAGCATATAAAGAAAAAAATTGAAAATATCTAAATCTGAACCAACGGCGCTAATTAGATAGAGTTTATATAGGAAATACGCGCTATTTTCGCGCTCATCATAACTGCTATTAAAATCTTTCCGGCGCCTATAGTTTCCCGGAAAATCAACAAAATTCATTTGAGAAGCATATAAAGACAAAAATTGAAAATATCGAAATCTAAACCAACGGCGATAATTAGATAAAGCTTATATAGGATTTACGCGCTATTTTCGCGCTCATCATAACTGCTATTAAAATCTTTCCGGCGCCTATAGTTTCCCGGAAAATCAAAAAAATTCATTTCAGCAGCATATAAAGACAAAAATTGAAAATATCTAAATCTGAACCAACGGCGCTAATTAGATAAAGCTTATATAGGAATTACGCGCTACTTTGGCGCTCATTATAACTGCTATTAAAATCTTTCCGGCGCCTATATTTTCCCGGAAAATCAACAAAATTCATTTGAGCAGCATATAAAGACAAAAATTGACAATATCGAAATCTAAACCAACGGCGATAATTAGATAAAGCTTATATAGGATTTACGCGCTATTTTCGCGCTCATCATAACTGCTATTAAAATCTTTCCAGCGCCTATAGTTTCCCGGAAAATCAACAAAATTCATTTGAGCAGCATATAAAGACAAAAATTGAAAATATCTAAATCTGAACCAACGGCGCTAATTAGATAAAGCTTATATAGGAATTACGCGCTATTTTCGCGCTCATCATAACTACTATTAAAATCTTTCCGGCGCCTATAGTTTCCCGGAAAATCAAAAAAATTCATTTGAGCAGCACATAAAGACAATAATTGAAAATATCTAAATCTGAACCAACGGCGCTAATTAGATAAAGTTTATATAGGATTTACGCGCTATTTTCGCGCTCATCATAACTGCTATTAAAACCTTTCCAGCGCTTATAGTTTCCCGGAAAATCAAAAAAATTCATTTGAGCAGCATATAAAGACAAAAATTGAAAATATCGAAATCTGAACCAACGGCGCTAATTAGATAAAGCTTATATAGGAATTACGCGCTATTTTCGCGCTCATCATAACTGCTGTTAAAATCTTTCCAGCGCCTATAGTTTCCCGGAAAATCAACAAAATTCATTTGAGCAGCATATAAAGACAAAAATTTAAAATATCGAAATCTAAACCAACGGCGATAATTAGATAAAACTTATATAGGAATTACGCGCTATTTTGGCGCTCATCATAACTGCTATTAAAATCTTTCTGGCGCCTATAGTTTCCCGGAAAATCAAAAAAATTCATTTGAGCAGCATATAAAGACAAAAATTGAAAATATCTAAATCTGAACCAACGGCGCTAATTAGATAAAGCTTATATAGGAATTACGCGCTATTTTTGCGCTCATCATAACTGCTATTAAAATCTTTCCGGCGCCTATATTTTCCCGGAAACTCAAAAAAATTCATTTGAGCAGCATATAAAGACAAAAATTGAAAATATCGAAATCTAAACCAACGGCGATAATTAGATAAAACTTATATAGGAATTACGCGCTATTTTGGCGCTCATCATAACTGCTATTAAAATCTTTCCGGCGCCTATAGTTTCTCGGAAAATCAAAAAAATTCATTTGAGCAGCATATAAAGACAAAAATTTAAAATATCGAAATCTAAACCAACGGCGATAATTAGATAAAACTTATATAGGAATTACGCGCTATTTTGGCGCTCATCATAACTGCTATTAAAATCTTTCTGGCGCCTATAGTTTCCCGGAAAATCAAAAAAGTTCATTTGAGCAGCATATAAAGACAAAAATTGAAAATATCTAAATCTGAACCAACGGCGCTAATTAGATAAAGCTTATATAGGAATTACGCGCTATTTTCGCGCTCATCATAACTACTATTAAAATCTTTCCGGCGCCTATATTTTCCCGGAAAATCAACAAAATTCATTTGAGCAGCATATAAAGACAAAAATTGAAAATATCGAAATCTAAACCAACGGCGATAATTAGATAAAACTTATATAGGAATTACGCGCTATTTTGGCGCTCATCATAACTGCTATTAAAATCTTTCCGGCGCCTATAGTTTCCCGGAAAATCAAAAAAATTCATTTGAGCAGCATATAAAGACAAAAATTGAAAATATCTAAATCTGAACCAACGGCGCTAATTAGATAAAGCTTATACGGGAATTACGCGCTATTTTCGCGCTCATCATAACTACTATTAAAATCTTTCCGGCGCCTATAGTTTCCCGGAAAATCAAAAAAATTCATTTGAGCAGCATATAAAGACAAAAATTGAAAATATCTAAATCTGAACCAACGGCGCTAATTAGATAAAGCTTATATGGGAATTACGCGCTATTTCCGCGCTCATCATAACTGCTATTAAAATCTTTCCAGCGCCTATAGTTTCCCGGAAAATCAACAAAATTCATTTGAGCAGCATATAAAGACAAAAATTTAAAATATCGAAATCTAAACCAACGGCGATAATTAGATAAAACTTATATAGGAATTACGCGCTATTTTGGCGCTCATCATAACTGCTATTAAAATCTTTCTGGCGCCTATAGTTTCCCGGAAAATCAAAAAAATTCATTTGAGCAGCATATAAAGACAAAAATTGAAAATATCTAAATCTGAACCAACGGCGCTAATTAGATAAAGCTTATATAGGAATTACGCGCTATTTTCGCGCTCATCATATCTGCTATTAAAATCTTTCCGGCGCCTATATTTTCCCGGAAAATCAAAAAAATTCATTTGAGCAGCATATAAAGAAAAATTGTAAATATTGAAATCTAAACCAACGGCGATAATTAGATAAAACTTATATAGGAATTACGCGCTATTTTGGCGCTCATCATAACTGCTATTAAAATCTTTCTGGCGCCTATAGTTTCCCGGAAAATCAAAAAAATTCATTTGAGCAGCATATAAAGACAAAAATTGAAAATATCTAAATCTGAACCTACGGCGCTAATTAGATAAAGCTTATATGGGAATTACGCGCTATTTTCGCGCTCATCATAACTACTATTAAAATCTCCAAATCTGAACCAACGGCGCTAATTAGATAAAGCTTACATAGGAATTACGCGCTATTTTCGCGCTCAACATAACTGCTATTAAAATCTTTCCGGCGCCTATATTTTCCCGGAAAATCAAAAACATTCATTTGAGCAGCATATAAAGACAAATTGAAAATATCGAAATCTAAACCAACGGCGATAATTAGATAAAACTTATATAGGAATTACGCGCTATTTTCGCGCTCATCATAACTGCTATTAAAATCTTTCCGGCGCCTATAGTTTCTCGGAAAATCAAAAAAATTCATTTGAGCAGCATATAAAGACAAAAATTTAAAATATCGAAATCTAAACCAACGGCGTAATTAGATAAAACTTATATAGGAATTACGCGCTATTTTGGCGCTCATCATAACTGCTATTAAAATCTTTCTGGCGCCTATAGTTTCCCGGAAAATCAAAAAAATTCATTTGAGCAGCATATAAAGACAAAAATTGAAAATATCTAAATCTGAACCAACGGCGCTAATTAGATAAAGCTTATATAGGAATTACGCGCTATTTTCGCGCTCATCATAACTGCTATTAAAATCTTTCTGGCGCCTATATTTTCCCGGAAAATCAAAAAAATTCATTTGAGCAGCATATAAAGACAAAAATTGAAAATATCGAAATCTAAACCAACGGCGATAATTAGATAAAACTTATATAGGAATTACGCGCTATTTTGGCGCTCATCATAACTGCTATTAAAATCTTTCCGGCGCCTATAGTTTTCCGGAAAATCAAAAATATTCATTTGAGCAGCATATAAAGACAAAAATTGAAAATATCTAAATCTGAACCAACGGCGCTAATTAGATAAAGCTTATATGGGAATTACCCGCTATTTTCGCGCTCATCATAACTATTATTAAAATCTTTCCGGCGCCTATAGTTTCCCGGAAAATCAAAAAAATTCATTTGAGCAGCATATAAAGACAAAAATTGAAAATATCTAAATCTGACCCAACGGCGCTAATTAGATAAAGCTTATATAGGAATTACGCGCTATTTTCGCGCTCATCATAACTGCTATTAAAATCTTTCCGGCGCCTATATTTTCCCGGAAAATCAAAAAAATTCATTTGAGCAGCATATAAAGACAAATTGAAAATATCGAAATCTAAACCAACGGCGCTAATTAGATAAAGCTTATATGGGAATTACGCGCTATTTTCGCGCTCATCATAACTGCTATTAAAATCTTTCCAGCGCCTATAGTTTCCCGGAAAATCAACAAAATTCATTTGAGCAGCATATAAAGACAAAAATTTAAAACATCGAAATCTAAACCAACGGCGATAATTAGATAAAACTTATATAGGAATTACGCGCTATTTTGGCGATCATCATAACTGCTATTAAAATCTTTCTGGCGCCTATAGTTTCCCGGAAAATCAAAAAAATTCATTTGAGCAGCATATAAAGACAAAAATTGAAAATATCTAAATCTGAACCAACGGCGCTAATTAGATAAAGCTTATATAGGAATTACGCGCTATTTTCGCGCTCATCATAACTGCTATTAAAATCTTTCCGGCGCCTATATTTTCCCGGAAAATCAAAAAAATTCATTTGAGCAGCATATAAAGACAAAAATTGAAAATATCGAAATCTAAACCAACGGCGATAATTAGATAAAACTTATATAGGAATTACGCGCTATTTTGGCGCTCATCATAACTGCTATTAAAATCTTTCCGGCGCCTATTTTTTCCCGGAAAATCAAAAATTTCATTTGAGCAGCATATAAAGAGAAAAATTGAAAATATCTAAATCTGAACCAACGGCGCTAATTAGATAAAGCTTATATAGGAATTACGCGCTATTTTCTTGCTCATCATAACTGCTATTAAAATCTTTCCAGCGCCTATAGTTTCCCGGAAAATCAGCAAAATTCATTTGAGCAGCATATAAAGACAAAAATTGAAAATATCGAAATCTAAACCAACGGCGATAATTAGATAAAACTTATATAGGAATTACGCGCTATTTTGGCGCTCATCATAACTGCTATTAAAATCTTTCCGGCGCCTATAGTTTCCCGGAAAATCAAAAAAATTCATTTGAGCAGCATATAAAGACAAAAATTGAAAATATCTAAATCTGAACCAACGGCGCTAATTAGATAAAGCTTATATGGGAATTACGCGCTATTTCCGCGCTCATCATAACTGCTATTAAAATCTTTCCAGCGCCTATAGTTTCCCGGAAAATCAACAAAATTCATTTGAGCAGCATATAAAGACAAAAATTTAAAACATCGAAATCTAAACCAACGGCGATAATTAGATAAAACTTATATAAGAATTACGCCCTATTTTGGCGCTCATTATAACTGCTATTAAAATCTTTCCGGCGCCTATAGTTTCCCGGAAAATCAAAAAAATTCATTTGAGCAGCATATAAAGACAAAAATTGAAAATATCTAAATCTGAACCAACGGCGCTAATTAGATAAAGCTTATATAGGAATTACGCGCTATTTTCGCGCTCTTCATAACTGCTATTAAAATCTTTCCAGCGCCTATAGTTTCCCGGAAAATCAACAAAATTCATTTGAGCTGAATATAAAGACAAAAATTGAAAATATCGAAACCTAAACCAACGGCGATAATTAGATAAAACTTATATAGGAATTACGCGCTATTTTGGCGCTCATCATAACTGCTATTAATATCTTTCCGGCGCCTATTTTTTCCCGGAAAATCAAAAATTTCATTTGAGCAGCATATAAAGAGAAAAATTGAAAATATCTAAATCTGAACCAACGGCGCTAATTAGATAAAGCTTATATAGGAATTACGCGCTATTTTCGCGCTCTTCATAACTGCTATTAAAATCTTTCCAGCGCCTATAGTTTCCCGGAAAATCAACAAAATTCATTTGAGCAGAATATAAAGACAAAAATTGAAAATATCGAAATCTAAACCAACGGCGATAATTAGATAAAACTTATATAGGAATTACGCGCTATTTTGGCGCTCATCATAACTGCTATTAAAATCTTTCCGGCGCCTATTTTTTCCCGGAAAATCAAAAATTTCATTTGAGCAGCATATAAAGAGAAAAATTGAAAATATCTAAATCTGAACCAACGGCGCTAATTAGATAAAGCTTATATAGGAATTACGCGCTATTTTCTTGCTCATCATAACTGCTATTAAAATCTTTCCAGCGCCTATAGTTTCCCGGAAAATCAGCAAAATTCATTTGAGCAGCATATAAAGACAAAAATTGAAAATATCGAAATCTAAACCAACGGCGATAATTAGATAAAACTTATATAGGAATTACGCGCTACTTTGGCGCTCATTATAACTGCTATTAAAATCTTTCCGGCGCCTATATTTTCCCGGAAAATCAACAAAATTCATTTGGGCAGCATATAAAGACAAAAATTGAAAATATCGAAATCTAAACCAACGGCGATAATTAGATTAAACTTATATAGGAATTACGCCCTATTTTGGCGCTCATTATAACTGCTATTAAAATCTTTCCGGCGCCTATAGTTTCCCGGAAAATCAACAAAATTCATTTGAGCAGCATATAAAGACAAAAATTGAAAATATCTAAATCTGAACCAACGGCGCTAATTAGATAAAGCTTATATAGGAATTACGCGCTATTTTCGCGCTCTTCATAACTGCTATTAAAATCTTTCCAGCGCCTATAGTTTCCCGGAAAATCAACAAAATTCATTTGAGCAGAATATAAAGACAAAAATTGAAAATATCGAAATCTAAACCAACGGCGATAATTAGATAAAACTTATATAGGAATTACGCGCTATTTTGGCGCTCATCATAACTGCTATTAAAATCTTTCCGGCGCCTATTTTTTCCCGGAAAATCAAAAATTTCATTTGAGCAGCATATAAAGAGAAAAATTGAAAATATCTAAATCTGAACCAACGGCGCTAATTAGATAAAGCTTATATAGGAATTACGCGCTATTTTCTTGCTCATCATAACTGCTATTAAAATCTTTCCAGCGCCTATAGTTTCCCGGAAAATCAGCAAAATTCATTTGAGCAGCATATAAAGACAAAAATTGAAAATATCGAAATCTAAACCAACGGCGATAATTAGATAAAACTTATATAGGAATTACGCGCTATTTTGGCGCTCATCATAACTGCTATTAAAATCTTTCCGGCGCCTATTTTTTCCCGGAAAATCAGAAAAATTCATTTGAGCAGCATATAAAGAGAAAAATTGAAAATATCTAAATCTGAACCAACGGCGCTAATTAGATAAAGCTTATATGGGAATTACGCGCTATTTTCGCGCTCATCATAACTGCTATTAAAATCTTTCCAGCGCCTATAGTTTCCCGGAAAATCAACAAAATTCATTTGAGCAGCATATAAAGACAAAAATTGAAAATACCGAAATTTAAACCAACGGCGATAATTAGATAAAACTTATATAGGATTTACGCGCTATTTTGGCGCTCATCATAACTGCTATTAAAATCTTTCCAGCGCCTATAGTTTCCCGGAAAATCAAAAAAATTCATTTGAGCAGCATATAAAGACAAAAATTGAAAATATCGAAATCTAAACCAACGGCGATAATTAGATAAAACTTATATAGGAATTACGCGCTATTTTGGCGCTCATCATAACTGCTATTAAAATCTTTCCGGCGCCTATAGTTTCCCAGAAAATCAAAAAAATTCATTTGAGCAGCATATAAAGACAAAAATTGAAAATATCGAAATCTAAACCAACGGCGATAATTAGATAAAACTTATATAGGAATTACGCGCTATTTTGGCCCTCATCATAACTGCTATTAAAATCTTTCCGGCGCCTATAGTTTCCGGGAAAATCAAAAAAATTCATTTGAGCAGCATATAAAGACAAAAATTGAAAATATCTAAATCTGAACCAACGGCGCTAATTAGATAAAGCTTATATAGGAATTACGCGCTATTTTCGCGCTCATCATAACTGCTATTAAAATCTTTCCAGCGCCTATAGTTTCCCGGAAAATCAAAAAAATTCATTTGAGCAGCATATAAAGACAAAAATTGAAAATATCGAAATCTAAACCAACGGCGATAATTAGATAAAACTTATATAGGAATTACGCGCTATTTTGGCGATCATCATAACTGCTATTAAAATCTTTCTGGCGCCTATAGTTTCCCGGAAAATCAAAAAAATTCATTTGAGCAGCATATAAAGACAAAAATTGAAAATATCTAAGTCTGAACCAACGGCGCTAATTAGATAGAGTTTATATAGGAAATACGCGCTATTTTCGCGCTCATCATAACTGCTATTAAAATCTTTCCGGCGCCTATAGTTTCCCGGAAAATCAACAAAATTCATTTGAGCAGCATATAAAGACAAAAATTGAAAATATCGAAATCTAAACCAACGGCGATAATTAGATAAAACTTATATAGGAATTACGCGCTATTTTGGCGCTCATCATAACTGCTATTAAAATCTTTCCGGCGCCTATAGTTTCCCAGAAAATCAACAAAATTCATTTGAGCAGCATATAAAGACAAAAATTGAAAATACCGAAATTTAAACCAACGGCGATAATTAGATAAAACTTATATAGGATTTACGCGCTATTTTGGCGCTCATCATAACCTCTATTAAAATCTCTCCGGCCCCTATAGTTTCCCAGAAAATCAAAAAAATTCATTTGAGCAGCATATAAAGACAAAAATTGAAAATATCTAAATCTGAGCCAACGGCGCTAATTAGATAAAGCTTATATAGGAATTACGCGATATTTTCGCGCTCATCATAACTGCTATTAAAATCTTTCCAGCGCCTATAGTTTCCCGGAAAATCAACAAAATTCATTTGAGCAGCATATAAAGAGAAAAATTGAAAATATCGAAATCTAAACCAACGGCGATAATTAGATGAAACTTATATAGGAATTACGCGCTATTTTGGCGCTCATCATAACTGCTATTAAAATCTTTCCGGCGCCTATAGTTTCCCGGAAAATCAAAAAAATTCATTTGAGCAGCATATAAAGACAAAAATTGAAAATATCTAAATCTGAACCAACGGCACTAATTAGATAAAGCTTATACAGGAATTACGCGCTATTTTCGCGCTCATCAAAACTACTGTTAAAATCTTTCCAGCGCCCATAGTTTCCCGGGAAATCAACAAAATTCATTTGAGCAGCATATAAAGACAAAAATTGAAAATATCGAAATTGATACCAACGGCGATAATTAGATAAAACTTATATAGGAATTACGCGCTATTTTGGCGCTCATCATAACTGCTATTAAAATCGTTCCGGCGCCCATAGTTTCCCGGAAAATCAAAAAAATTCATTTGAGCAGCATATAAAGACAAAAATTGAAAATATCTAAGTCTGAACCAACGGCGCTAATTAGATAGAGTTTCTATAGGAAATACGCGCTATTTTCGCGCTCATCATAACTGCTATTAAAATCTTTCCGGCGCCTATAGTTTCCCGGAAAATCAACAAAATTCATTTGAGCAGCATATAAAGACAAAAATTGAAAATATCTAAATCTGAACCAACGGCGCTAATCAGATAAAGCTTATATAGGAATTACGCGCTATTTTGGCGCTCATCATAACTGCTATTAAAATCGTTCCGGCGCCCATAGTTTCCCGGAAAATCAAAAAAATTCATTTGAGCAGCATATAAAGACAAAAATTGAAAATATCTAAGTCTGAACCAACGGCGCTAATTAGATAGAGTTTATATAGGAAATAC
The DNA here is from genome assembly GCA_035578155.1 of Brachynemurus nebulosus. NCBI lineage: Eukaryota > Metazoa > Arthropoda > Insecta > Neuroptera > Myrmeleontidae > Brachynemurus > Brachynemurus nebulosus. The sequence continues at coordinate 3,064,707 of JAPWDM010000026.1, forward strand.
GCGCTATTTTCGCGCTCATCATAACTGCTATTAAAATCTTTCCGGCGCCTATATTTTCCCGGAAAATAAACAAAATTCATTTGAGCAGCATATAAAGACAAAAATTGAAAATATCGAAATCTAAACCAACGGCGATAATTAGATAAAATTTATATAGGAATTACGCGCTATTTTGGCGCTCATCATAACTGCTATTAAAATCTTTCCGGCGCCTATAGTTTCCCGGAAAATCAAAAAAATTCATTTGAGCAGCATATAAAGACAAAAATTGAAAATATCTAAATCTGAACCAACGGCGCTAATTAGATAAAGCTTATACAGGAATTACGCGCTATTTTCGCGCTCATCAAAACTACTGTTAAAATCTTTCCAGCGCCCATAGTTTCCCGGGAAATCAACAAAATTCATTTGAGCAGCATATAAAGACAAAAATTGAAAATATCGAAATTGATACCAACGGCGATAATTAGATAAAACTTATATAGGATTTACGCGCTATTTTGGCGCTCATCATAACTGCTATTAAAATCTTTCCAGCGCCTATAGTTTCCCGGAAAATCAACAAAATTCATTTGAGCAGCATATAAAGACAAAAATTGAAAATATCTAAATCTGAACCAACGGCGCTAATTAGATAGAGTTTATATAGGAAATACGCGCTATTTTCGCGCTCATCATAACTGCTATTAAAATCTTTCCGGCGCCTATAGTTTCCCGGAAAATCAACAAAATTCATTTGAGAAGCATATAAAGACAAAAATTGAAAATATCGAAATCTAAACCAACGGCGATAATTAGATAAAGCTTATATAGGATTTACGCGCTATTTTCGCGCTCATCATAACTGCTATTAAAATCTTTCCGGCGCCTATAGTTTCCCGGAAAATCAAAAAAATTCATTTCAGCAGCATATAAAGACAAAAATTGAAAATATCTAAATCTGAACCAACGGCGCTAATTAGATAAAGCTTATATAGGAATTACGCGCTATTTTCGCGCTCATCATAACTGCTATTAAAATCATTCAAGCGCCTATAGTTTCCCGGAAAATCAACAAAATTCATTTGAGCAGCATATAAAGACAAAAATTGAAAATATCGAAATCTAAACCAACGGCGATAATTAGATAAAGCTTATATAGGATTTACGCGCTATTTTCGCGCTCATCATAACTGCTATTAAAATCTTTCCAGCGCCTATAGTTTCCCGGAAAATCAACAAAATTCATTTGAGCAGCATATAAAGACAAAAATTGAAAATATCTAAATCTGAACCAACGGCGCTGATTAGATAAACCTTATATAGGAATTACGCGCTATTTTCGCGCTCATCATAACTACTATTAAAATCTTTCCGGCGCCTATAGTTTCCCGGAAAATCAAAAAAATTCATTTGAGCAGCACATAAAGACAATAATTGAAAATATCTAAATCTGAACCAACGGCGCTAATTAGATAAAGTTTATATAGGATTTACGCGCTATTTTCGCGCTCATCATAACTGCTATTAAAACCTTTCCAGCGCCTATAGTTTCCCGGAAAATCAAAAAAATTCATTTGAGCAGCATATAAAGACAAAAATTGAAAATATCGAAATCTGAACCAACGGCGCTAATTAGATAAAGCTTATATAGGAATTACGCGCTATTTTCGCGCTCATCATAACTGCTGTTAAAATCTTTCCAGCGCCTATAGTTTCCCGGAAAATCAACAAAATTCATTTGAGCAGCATATAAAGACAAAAATTTAAAATATCGAAATCTAAACCAACGGCGATAATTAGATAAAACTTATATAGGAATTACGCGCTATTTTGGCGCTCATCATAACTGCTATTAAAATCTTTCTGGCGCCTATAGTTTCCCGGAAAATCAAAAAAATTCATTTGAGCAGCATATAAAGACAAAAATTGAAAATATCTAAATCTGAACCAACGGCGCTAATTAGATAAAGCTTATATAGGAATTACGCGCTATTTTTGCGCTCATCATAACTGCTATTAAAATCTTTCCGGCGCCTATATTTTCCCGGAAAATCAAAAAAATTCATTTGAGCAGCATATAAAGACAAAAATTGAAAATATCGAAATCTAAACCAACGGCGATAATTAGATAAAACTTATATAGGAATTACGCGCTATTTTGGCGCTCATCATAACTGCTATTAAAATCTTTCCGGCGCCTATAGTTTCTCGGAAAATCAAAAAAATTCATTTGAGCAGCATATAAAGACAAAAATTTAAAATATCGAAATCTAAACCAACGGCGATAATTAGATAAAACTTATATAGGAATTACGCGCTATTTTGGCGCTCATCATAACTGCTATTAAAATCTTTCTGGCGCCTATAGTTTCCCGGAAAATCAAAAAAGTTCATTTGAGCAGCATATAAAGACAAAAATTGAAAATATCTAAATCTGAACCAACGGCGCTAATTAGATAAAGCTTATATAGGAATTACGCGCTATTTTCGCGCTCATCATAACTACTATTAAAATCTTTCCGGCGCCTATATTTTCCCGGAAAATCAACAAAATTCATTTGAGCAGCATATAAAGACAAAAATTGAAAATATCGAACTCTAAACCAACGGCGATAATTAGATAAAACTTATATAGGAATTACGCGCTATTTTGGCGCTCATCATAACTGCTATTAAAATCTTTCCGGCGCCTATAGTTTCCCGGAAAATCAAAAAAATTCATTTGAGCAGCATATAAAGACAAAAATTGAAAATATCTAAATCTGAACCAACGGCGCTAATTAGATAAAGCTTATATGGGAATTACGCGCTATTTTCGCGCTCATCATAACTACTATTAAAATCTTTCCGGCGCCTATAGTTTCCCGGAAAATCAAAAAAATTCATTTGAGCAGCATATAAAGACAAAAATTGAAAATATGTAAATCTGACCCAACGGCGCTAATTAGATAAAGCTTATATAGGAATTACGCGCTATTTTCGCGCTCATCATAACTGCTATTAAAATCTTTCCGGCGCCTATATTTTCCCGGAAAATCAGAAAAATTCATTTGAGCAGCATATAAAGACAAATTGAAAATATCGAAATCTAAACCAACGGCGATAATTAGATAAAACTTATATAGGAATTACGCGCTATTTGGCGCTCATCATAACTGCTATTAAAATCTTTCCGGCGCCTATATTTTCCCGGAAAATCAAAAAAATTCATTTGAGCAGCATATAAAGACAAAAATTGAAAATATCTAAATCTGAACCAACGGCGCTAATTAGATAAAGCTTATATGGGAATTACGCGCTATTTCCGCGCTCATCATAACTGCTATTAAAATCTTTCCAGCGCCTATAGTTTCCCGGAAAATCAACAAAATTCATTTGAGCAGCATATAAAGACAAAAATTTAAAATATCGAAATCTAAACCAACGGCGATAATTAGATAAAACTTATATAGGAATTACGCGCTATTTTGGCGCTCATCATAACTGCTATTAAAATCTTTCTGGCGCCTATAGTTTCCCGGAAAATCAAAAAAATTCATTTGAGCAGCATATAAAGACAAAAATTGAAAATATCTAAATCTGAACCAACGGCGCTAATTAGATAAAGCTTATATAGGAATTACGCGCTATTTTCGCGCTCATCATATCTGCTATTAAAATCTTTCCGGCGCCTATATTTTCCCGGAAAATCAAAAAAATTCATTTGAGCAGCATATAAAGAAAAATTGAAAATATTGAAATCTAAACCAACGGCGATAATTAGATAAAACTTATATAGGAATTACGCGCTATTTTGGCGCTCATCATAACTGCTATTAAAATCTTTCTGGCGCCTATAGTTTCCCGGAAAATCAAAAAAATTCATTTGAGCAGCATATAAAGACAAAAATTGAAAATATCTAAATCTGAACCTACGGCGCTAATTAGATAAAGCTTATATGGGAATTACGCGCTATTTTCGCGCTCATCATAACTACTATTAAAATCTCCAAATCTGAACCAACGGCGCTAATTAGATAAAGCTTACATAGGAATTACGCGCTATTTTCGCGCTCAACATAACTGCTATTAAAATCTTTCCGGCGCCTATATTTTCCCGGAAAATCAAAAACATTCATTTGAGCAGCATATAAAGACAAATTGAAAATATCGAAATCTAAACCAACGGCGATAATTAGATAAAACTTATATAGGAATTACGCGCTATTTTCGCGCTCATCATAACTGCTATTAAAATCTTTCCGGCGCCTATATTTTCCCGGAAAATCAAAAAAATTCATTTGAGCAGCATATAAAGACAAAAATTGAAATTATCAAAATCTAAACCAACGGCGATAATTAGATAAAACTTATATAGGAATTACGCGCTATTTTGGCGCTCATCATAACTGCTATTAAAATATTTCCGGCGCCTATAGTTTCTCGGAAAATCAAAAAAATTCATTTGAGCAGCATATAAAGACAAAAATTTAAAATATCGAAATCTAAACCAACGGCGTAATTAGATAAAACTTATATAGGAATTACGCGCTATTTTGGCGCTCATCATAACTGCTATTAAAATCTTTCTGGCGCCTATAGTTTCCCGGAAAATCAAAAAAATTCATTTGAGCAGCATATAAAGACAAAAATTGAAAATATCTAAATCTGAACCAACGGCGCTAATTAGATATAGCTTATATAGGAATTACGCGCTATTTTCGCGCGCATCATAACTGCTATTAAAATCTTTCTGGCGCCTATATTTTCCCGGAAAATCAAAAAAATTCATTTGAGCAGCATATAAAGACAAAAATTGAAAATATCGAAATCTAAACCAACGGCGATAATTAGATAAAACTTATATAGGAATTACGCGCTATTTTGGCGCTCATCATAACTGCTATTAAAATCTTTCCGGCGCCTATAGTTTTCCGGAAAATCAAAAATATTCATTTGAGCAGCATATAAAGACAAAAATTGAAAATATCTAAATCTGAACCAACGGCGCTAATTAGATAAAGCTTATATGGGAATTACCCGCTATTTTCGCGCTCATCATTACTATTATTAAAATCTTTCCGGCGCCTATAGTTTCCCGGAAAATCAAAAAAATTCATTTGAGCAGCATATAAAGACAAAAATTGAAAATATCTAAATCTGACCCAACGGCGCTAATTAGATAAAGCTTATATAGGAATTACGCGCTATTTTCTCGCTCATCATAACTGCTATTAAAATCTTTCCGGCGCCTATATTTTCCCGGAAAATCAAAAAAATTCATTTGAGCAGCATATGAAGACAAATTGAAAATATCGAAATCTAAACCAACGGCGCTAATTAGATAAAGCTTATATGGGAATTACGCGCTATTTTCGCGCTCATCATAACTGCTATTAAAATCTTTCCAGCGCCTATAGTTTCCCGGAAAATCAACAAAATTCATTTGAGCAGCATATAAAGACAAAAATTTAAAACATCGAAATCTAAACCAACGGCGATAATTAGATAAAACTTATATAGGAATTACGCGCTATTTTGGCGATCATCATAACTGCTATTAAAATCTTTCTGGCGCCTATAGTTTCCCGGAAAATCAAAAAAATTCATTTGAGCAGCATATAAAGACAAAAATTGAAAATATCTAAATCTGAACCAACGGCGCTAATTAGATAAAGCTTATATAGGAATTACGCGCTATTTTCGCGCTCATCATAACTGCTATTAAAATCTTTCCGGCGCCTATATTTTCCCGGAAAATCGAAAAAATTCATTTGAGCAGCATATAAAGACAAAAATTGAAAATATCGAAATCTAAACCAACGGCGATAATTAGATAAAACTTATATAGGAATTACGCGCTATTTTGGCGCTCATCATAACTGCTATTAAAATCTTTCCGGCGCCTATTTTTTCCCGGAAAATCAAAAATTTCATTTGAGCAGCATATAAAGAGAAAAATTGAAAATATCTAAATCTGAACCAACGGCGCTAATTAGATAAAGCTTATATAGGAATTACGCGCTATTTTCTTGCTAATCAAAACTGCTATTAAAATCTTTCCAGCGCCTATAGTTTCCCGGAAAATCAGCAAAATTCATTTGAGCAGCATATAATGACAAAAATTGAAAATATCGAAATCTAAACCAACGGCGATAATTAGATAAAACTTATATAGGAATTACGCGCTATTTTGGCGCTCATCATAACTGCTATTAAAATCTTTCCGGCGCCTATAGTTTCCCGGAAAATCAAAAAAATTCATTTGAGCAGCATATAAAGACAAAAATTGAAAATATCTAAATCTGAACCAACGGCGCTAATTAGATAAAGCTTATATGGGAATTACGCGCTATTTCCGCGCTCATCATAACTGCTATTAAAATCTTTCCAGCGCCTATAGTTTCCCGGAAAATCAACAAAATTCATTTGACCAGCATATAAAGACAAAAATTTAAAACATCGAAATCTAAACCAACGGCGATAATTAGATAAAACTTATATAGGAATTACGCCCTATTTTGGCGCTCATTATAACTGCTATTAAAATCTTTCCGGCGCCTATAGTTTCCCGGAAAATCAAAAAAATTCATTTGAGCAGCATATAAAGACAAAAATTGAAAATATCTAAATCCGAACCAACGGCGCTAATTAGATAAAGCTTATATAGGAATTACGCGCTATTTTCGCGCTCTTCATAACTGCTATTAAAATCTTTCCAGCGCCTATAGTTTCCCGGAAAATCAACAAAATTCATTTGAGCAGAATATAAAGACAAAAATTGAAAATATCGAAATCTAAACCAACGGCGATAATTAGATAAAACTTATATAGGAATTACGCGCTATTTTGGCGCTCATCATAACTGCTATTAAAATCTTTCCGGCGCCTATTTTTTCCCGGAAAATCAAAAATTTCATTTGAGCAGCATATAAAGAGAAAAATTGAAAATATCTAAATCTGAACCAACGGCGTTAATTAGATAAAGCTTATATAGGAATTACGCGCTATTTTCTTGCTCATCATAACTGCTATTAAAATCTTTCCAGCGCCTATAGTTTCCTGGAAAATCAGCAAAATTCATTTGAGCAGCATATAAAGACAAAAATTGAAAATATCGAAATCTAAACCAACGGCGATAATTAGATAAAACTTATATAGGAATTACGCGCTATTTTGGCGCTCATCATAACTGCTATTAAAATCTTTCCGGCGCCTATTTTTTCCCGGAAAATCAAAAAAATTCATTTGAGCAGCATATAAAGAGAAAAATTGAAAATATCTAAATCTGAACCAACGGCGCTAATTAGATAAAGCTTATATGGGAATTACGCGCTATTTTCGCGCTCATCATAACTGCTATTAAAATCTTTCCAGCGCCTATAGTTTCCCGGAAAATCAACAAAATTCATTTGAGCAGCATATAAAGACAAAAATTTAAAACATCGAAATCTAAACCAACGGCGATAATTAGATAAAACTTATATAGGAATTACGCGCTACTTTGGCGCTCATTATAACTGCTATTAAAATCTTTCCGGCGCCTATATTTTCCCGGAAAATCAACAAAATTCATTTGAGCAGCATATAAAGACAAAAATTGAAAATATCGAAATCTAAACCAACGGCGATAATTAGATAAAACTTATATAGGAATTACGCGCTATTTTGGCGCTCATCATAACTGCTATTAAAATCTTTCCGGCGCCTATTTTTTCCCGGAAAATCAGAAAAATTCATTTGAGCAGCATATAAAGAGAAAAATTGAAAATATCTAAATCTGAACCAACGGCGCTAATTAGATAAAGCTTATATGGGAATTACGCGCTATTTTCGCGCTCATCATAACTGCTATTAAAATCTTTCCAGCGCCTATAGTTTCCCGGAAAATCAACAAAATTCATTTGAGCAGCATATAAAGACAAAAATTTAAAACATCGAAATCTAAACCAACGGCGATAATTAGATAAAACTTATATAGGAATTACGCGCTATTTTGGCGCTCATTATAACTGCTATTAAAATCTTTCCGGCGCCTATATTTTCCCGGAAAATCAACAAAATTCATTTGAGCAGCATATAAAGACAAAAATTGAAAATATCGAAATCTAAACCAACGGCGATAATTAGATTAAACTTATATAGGAATTACGCGCTATTTTGGCGCTCATCATAACTGCTATTAAAATCTTTCCGGCGCCTATAGTTTCCCGAAAAATCGTCAAAATTCATTTGAGCAGCATATAAAGACAAAAATTGAAAATATCGAAATCTAAGCCAATGGCGATAATTAGATAAAACTTATATAGGAATTACGCGCTATTTTGGCGCTCATCATAACTGCTATTAAAATCTTTCTGGCGCCTATAGTTTCCCGGAAAATCAAACAAATTCATTTGAGCAGCATATAAAGACAAAAATTGAAAATATCGAAATCTAAACCAACGGCGATAATTAGATAAAACTTATATAGGAATTACGCGCTATTTTGGCGTTCATCATAACTGCTATTAAAATCTTTCCGGCGCCTATAGTTTCCCGGAAAATCAAAAAAATTCATTTGAGCAGCATATAAAGACAAAAATTGAAAATATCTAAATCTGAACCAACGGCGCTAATTAGATAAAGCTTATATAGGATTTACGCGCTATTTTCGCGCTCATCATAACTGCTATTAAAACCTTTCCAGCGCCTATAGTTTCCCGGAAAATCAACAAAATTCATTTGAGCAGCATATAAAGACAAAAATTGAAAATATCGAAATCTAAACCAACGGCGATAATTAGATAAAACTTATATAGGAATTACGCGCTATTTTGGCGCTCATCATAACTGCTATTAAAATCTTTCCGGCGCCTATAGTTTCCCGGAAAATCAAAAAAATTCATTTGAGCAGCATATAAAGACAAAAATTGAAAATATCGAAATCTGAACCAACGGCGCTAATTAGATAAAGCTTATATAGGAATTACGCGCTATTTTCGCGCTCATCATAACTGCTGTTAAAATCTTTCCAGCGCCTATAGTTTCCCGGAAAATCAACAAAATTCATTTGAGCAGCATATAAAGACAAAAATTTAAAATATCGAAATCTAAACCAACGGCGATAATTAGATAAAACTTATATAGGAATTACGCGCTATTTTGGCGCTCATCATAACTGCTATTAAAATCTTTCCGGCGGCTATAGTTTCCCGGAAAATCAAAAAAATTCATTTGAGCAGCATATAAAGACAAAAATTGAAAATATCTAAATTTGAACGAACGGCGCTAATTAGATAAAGCTTATATAGGAATTACGTGCTATTTTCGCGCTCATCATAACTGGTATTAAAATCTTTCCGGCGCCTATAGTTTCCCGGAAAATCAACAAAATTCATTTGAGCAGCATATAAAGACAAAAATTGAAAATATCGAAATCTAAACCAACGGCGATAATTAGTTAAAACTTATATAGGAATTACGCGCTATTTTGGCGCCCATTATAACTGCTATTAAAATCTTTCCGGCGCCTATTTTTTCCCGGAAAATCAAAAAAATTCATTTGAGCAGCATATAAAGAGAAAAATTGAAAATATCTAAATCTGAACCAACGGCGCTAATTAGATAAAGCTTATATGGGAATTACGCGCTATTTTCGCGCTCATCATAACTGCTATTAAAATCTTTCCGGCGCCTATAGTTTCCCGGAAAATCAAAAAAATTCATTTGAGAAGCATATAAAGACAAAAATTGAAAATATCTAAATCTGAACCAACGGCGCTAATTAGATAAAGCTTATATGGGAATTACGCGCTATTTTCGCGCTCATCATAACTGCTATTAAAATCTTTCCGGCGCCTATAGTTTCCCGGAAAATCAACAAAATTCATTTGAGAAGCATATAAAGACAAAAATTGAAAATATCTAAATCTGAACCAACGGCGCTAATTAGATAAAGCTTATATGGGAGTTACGCGCTATTTTCGCGCTCATCATAACTGCTATTAAAATCTTTCCAGCGCCTATAGTTTCCCGGAAAATCAACAAAATTCATTTGAGCAGCATATAAAGACAAAAATTTAAAAACATCGAAATCTAAACCAACGGCGATAATTAGATAAAACTTATATAGGAATTACGCGCTATTTTGGCGCTCATTATAACTGCTATTAAAATCTTTCCGGCGCCTATAGTTTCCCGGAAAATCAACAAAATTCATTTGAGCAGCATATAAAGACAAAAATTGAAAATATCTAAATCTAAACCAACGGCGCTAATTAGATAAAGCTTATATAGGAATTACGCGCTATTTTCGCGCTCATCATAACTGCTATTAAAATCTTTCCAGCGCCTATAGTTTCCCCGGCAAATCAACAAAATTCATTTGAGCAGCATATAAAGACAAAAATTGAAAATATCGAAATCTAAACCAACGGCGCTAATTAGATAAAGCTTATATAGGATTTACGCGCTATTTTCGCGCTCATCATAACTGCTATTAAAACCTTTCCAGCGCCTATAGTTTCCCGGAAAATCAAGAAAATTCATTTGAGCAGCATATAAAGACAAAAATTGAAAATATCTAAATCTGAACCAACGGCGATAATTAGATAAAACTTATATAGGGATTACGCGCTATTTTGGCGCTCATCATAACTGCTATTAAAATCTTTCCGGCGCCTATAGTTTCCCGGAAAATCAAAAAAATTCATTTGAGCAGCATATAAAGACAAAAATTGAAAATATCTAAATCTGAACCAACGGCGATAATTAGATAAAACTTATATAGGAATTACGCGCTATTTTGGCGCTCATCATAACTGCTATTAAAATCTTTCTGGCGCCTATAGTTTCCCGGAAAATCAAAAAAATTCATTTGAGCAGCATATAAAGACAACAATTGAAAATATCGAAATCTGAACCAACGGCGCTAATTAAATAAAGCTTATATGGGAATTACGCGCTATTTTCGCGCTCATCATAACTGCTATTAAAATCTTTCCAGCGCCTATAGTTTCCCGGAAAATCAACAAAATTCATTTGAGCAGCATATAAAGACAAAAATTTAAAACATCTAAATCTAAACCAACGGCGATAATTAGATAAAACTTATATAGGGATTACGCGCTATTTTGGCGCTCATCATAACTGCTATTAAAATCTTTCCGGCGCCTATAGTTTCCCGGAAAATCAAAAAAATTCATTTGAGCAGCATATAAAGACAAAAATTGAAAATATCTAAATCTGAACCAACGGCGCTAATTAGATAAACTTTATATAGGAATTACGCGCTATTTTCGCGCTCATCATAACTGCTATTAAAATCTTTCCGGCGCCTATAGTTTCCCGGAAAATCAAAAAAATTCATTTGAGCAGCATATAAAGACAAAAATTGAAAATATCTAAATCTGAAACAACGGCGCTAATTAGATAAAGCTTATATAGGAATTACGCGCTATTTTCGCGCTCATCATAACTGCTATTAAAATCTTTCCAGCGCCTATAGTTTCCCGGAAAATCAACCAAATTCATTTGAGCAGCATATAAAGACAAAAATTGAAAATATCGAAATCTAAACCAACGGCGATAATTAGATAAAACTTATATAGGAATTACGCGCTATTTTGGCGCTCATCATAACTGCTATTAAAATCTTTCCGGCGGCTATAGTTTCCCGGAAAATCAAAAAAATTCATTTGAGCGGCATATAAAGACAAAAATTGAAAATATCTAAATCTGAACCAACGGCGCTAATTAGATAAAGCTTATATAGGAATTACGCGCTATTTTCGCGCTCATCATAACTGCTATTAAAATCTTTCCGGCGCCTATAGTTTCCCGGAAAATCCACAAAATTCATTTGAGCAGCATATAAAGACAAAAATTGAAAATATCTAAATCTGAACCAACGGCGCTAATTAGATAAAGTTTATATAGGAAATACGCGCTATTTTCGCGCTCATCATAACTGCTATTAAAATCTTTCCGGCGCCTATAGTTTCCCGGAAAATCAACAAAATTCATTTGAGCAGCATATAAAGACAAAAATTGAAAATATCGAAATCTAAACCAACGGCGATAATTAGATAAAACTTATATAGGAATTACGCGCTATTTTGGCGCTCATCATAACTGCTATTAAAATCTTTCCGGCAGCTATAGTTTCCCGGAAAATCAAAAAAATTCATTTGAGCGGCATATAAAGACAAAAATTGAAAATATCGAAATCTAAACCAACGGCGCTAATTAGATAAAACTTATATAGGAATTACGCGCTATTTTGGCACTCATCATAACTGCTATTAAAATCTTTCCGGCGCCTATAGTTTCCCGGAAAATCAACAAAATTCATTTGAGCAGCATATAAAGACAAAAATTGAAAATATCGAAATCTAAGCCAACGGCGATAATTAGATAAAACTTATATAGGAATTACGCGCTATTTTGGCGCTCATCATAACTGCTATTAAAATCTTTCTGGCGCCTATAGTTTCCCGGAAAATCAAAAAAATTCATTTGGGCAGCATATAAAGACAAAAATTGAAAATATCGAAATCTAAACCAACGGCGATAATTAGATAAAACTTATATAGGAATTACGCGCTATTTTGGCGTTCATCATAACTGCTATTAAAATCTTTCCGGCGCCTATAGTTTCCCGGAAAATCAAAAAAATTCATTTGAGCAGCATATAAAGACAAAAATTGAAAATATCTAAATCTGAACCAACGGCGCTAATTAGATAAAGCTTATAAAGGATTTACGTGCTATTTTCGCGCTCATCATAACTGCTATTAAAACCTTTCCAGCGCCTATAGTTTCCCGGAAAATCAACAAAATTCATTTGAGCAGCATATAAAGACAAAAATTGAAAATATCGAAATCTAAACCAACGGCGATAATTAGATAAAACTTATATAGGAATTACGCGCTATTTTGGCGCTCATCATAACTGCTATTAAAATCTTTCCGGCGCCTATAGTTTCCCGGAAAATCAAAAAAATTCATTTGAGCAGCATATAAAGACAAAAATTGAAAATATCGAAATCTGAACCAACGGCGCTAATTAGATAAAGCTTATATAGGAATTACGCGCTATTTTCGCGCTCATCATAACTGCTGTTAAAATCTTTCCAGCGCCTATAGTTTCCCGGAAAATCAACAAAATTCATTTGAGCAGCATATAAAGACAAAAATTTAAAATATCGAAATCTAAACCAACGGCGATAATTAGATAAAACTTATATAGGAATTACGCGCTATTTTGGCGCTCATCATAACTGCTATTAAAATCTTTCCGGCGGCTATAGTTTCCCGGAAAATCAAAAAAATTCATTTGAGCAGCATATAAAGACAAAAATTGAAAATATCTAAATTTGAACGAACGGCGCTAATTAGATAAAGCTTATATAGGAATTACGCGCTATTTTCGCGCTCATCATAACTGCTATTAAAATCTTTCCGGCGCCTATAGTTTCCCGGAAAATCAACAAAATTCATTTGAGCAGCATATAAAGACAAGAATTGAAAATATCGAAATCTAAACCAACGGCGATAATTAGTTAAAACTTATATAGGAATTACGCGCTATTTTGGCGCTCTTCATAACTGCTATTAAAATCTTTCCGGCGCCTATTTTTTCCCGGAAAATCAAAAAAATTCATTTGAGCAGCATATAAAGAGAAAAATTGAAAATATCTAAATCTGAACCAACGGCGCTAATTAGATAAAGCTTATATAGGAATTACGCGCTATTTTCGCGCACATCACAACTGCTATTAAAATCTTTCCAGCGCCTATAGTTTCCCGGAAAATCAACAAAATTCATTTGAGCCGCATATAAACACAAAAATTGAAAATATCGAAATCTAAACCAACGCCGATAATTAGATAAAACTTATATAGGAATTACGCGCTATTTTGGCGCTCATCATAACTGCTATTAAAATCTTTCTGGCGCCTATAGTTTCCCGGAAAATCAAAAAAATTCATTTGAGCAGCATATAAAGACAAAAATTGAAAATATCGAAATCTGAACCAACGGCGCTAATTAAATAAAGCTTATATGGGAATTACGCGCTATTTTCGCGCTCATCATAACTGCTATTAAAATCTTTCCAGCGCCTATGGTTTCCCGGAAAATCAACAAAATTCATTTGAGCAGCATATAAAGACAAAAATTTAAAACATCGAAATCTAAACCAACGGCGATAATTAGATAAAACTTATATAGGAATTACGCGCTATTTTGGCGCTCATCATAACTGCTATTAAAATTTTTCCGGCGCCTATAGTTTCCCGGAAAATCAAAAAAATTCATTTGAGCAGCATATAAAGACAAAAATTGAAAATATCTAAATCTGAACCAACGGCGCTAATTAGATAAACTTTATATAGGAATTACGCGCTATTTTCGCGCTCATCATAACTGCTATTAAAATCTTTCCGGCGCCTATAGTTTCCTGGAAAATCAAAAAAATTCATTAGAGAAGCATATAAAGACAAAAATTGAAAATATCTAAATCTGAACCAACGGCGCTAATTAGATAAAGCTTATATGGGAATTACGCGCTATTTTCGCGCTCATCATAACTGCTATTAAAATCTTTCCAGCGCCTATAGTTTCCCGGAAAATCAACAAAATTCATTTGAGCAGCATATAAAGACAAAAATTTAAAACATCGAAATCTAAACCAACGGCGATAATTAGATAAAACTTATATAGGAATTACGCGCTATTTTGGCGCTCATTATAACTGCTATTAAAATCTTTCCGGCGCCTATATTTTCCCGGAAAATCAACAAAATTCATTTGAGCAGCATATAAAGACAAAAATTGAAAATATCTAAATCTGAACCAACGGCGCTAATTAGATAAAGCTTATATGGGAATTACGCGCTATTTTCGCGCTCATCATAACTGCTATTAAAATCTTTCCAGCGCCTATAGTTTCCCGGAAAATCAACAAAATTCATTTGAGCAGCATATAAAGACAAAAATTGAAAATATCGAAATCTAAACCAACGGCGCTAATTAGATAAAGCTTATATAGGATTTACGCGCTATTTTCGCGCTCATCATAACTGCTATTAAAACCTTTCCAGCGCCTATAGTTTCCCGGAAAATCAAGAAAATTCATTTGAGCAGCATATAAAGACAAAAATTGAAAATATCTAAATCTGAACCAACGGCGATAATTAGATAAAGCTTATATGGGAATTACGCGCTATTTTCGCGCTCATCATAACTGCTATTAAAATCTTTCCAGCGCCTATAGTTTTCCGGAAAATCAACAAAATTCATTTGAGCAGCATATAAAGACAAAAATTGAAAATATCGAAATCTGAACCAACGGCGCTAATTAGATAAAGCTTATATAGGAATTACGCGCTATTTTCGCGCTCATCATAACTGCTATTAAAATCTTTCCGGCGCCTATATTTTCCCGGAAAATCAAAAAAATTCATTTGAGCAGCATATAAAGACAAAAATTGAAAATATCGAAATCTAAACCAACGGCGATAATTAGATAAAACTTATATAGGATTTACGCGCTATTTTCGCGCTCATCATAACTGCTATTAAAACCTTTCCAGCGCCTATAGTTTCCCGGAAAATCAAGAAAATTCATTTGAGCAGCATATAAAGACAAAAATTGAAAATATCTAAATCTGAACCAACGGCGATAATTAGATAAAGCTTATATGGGAATTACGCGCTATTTTCGCGCTCATCATAACTGCTATTAAAATCTTTCCAGCGCCTATAGTTTTCCGGAAAATCAACAAAATTCATTTGAGCAGCATATAAAGACAAAAATTGAAAATATCGAAATCTGAACCAACGGCGCTAATTAGATAAAGCTTATATAGGAATTACGCGCTATTTTCGCGCTCATCATAACTGCTATTAAAATCTTTCCGGCGCCTATATTTTCCCGGAAAATCAAAAAAATTCATTTGAGCAGCATATAAAGACAAAAATTGAAAATATCGAAATCTAAACCAAGGGCGATAATTAGATAAAACTTATATAGGAATTACGCGCTATTTTGGCGTTCATCATAACTGCTATTAAAATCTTTCCGGCGCCTATAGTTTCCCGGAAAATCAAAAAAATTCATTTGAGCAGCATATAAAGACAAAAATTGAAAAAATCTAAATCTGAACCAACGGCGCTAATTAGATAAAGCTTATATAGGATTTACGCGCTATTTTCGCGCTCATCATAACTGCTATTAAAACCTTTCCAGCGCCTATAGTTTCCCGGAAAATCAACAAAATTCATTTGAGCAGCATATAAAGACAAAAATTTAAAACATCGAAATCTAAACCAACGGCGATAATTAGATAAAACTTATATAGGAATTACGCGCTATTTTGGCGCTCATCATAACTGCTATTAAAATTTTTCCGGCGCCTATAGTTTCCCGGAAAATCAAAAAAATTCATTTGAGCAGCATATAAAGACAAAAATTGAAAATATCTAAATCTGAACCA
Organism: Brachynemurus nebulosus; assembly: GCA_035578155.1. NCBI lineage: Eukaryota > Metazoa > Arthropoda > Insecta > Neuroptera > Myrmeleontidae > Brachynemurus > Brachynemurus nebulosus. Next base: position 3,081,150 of record JAPWDM010000026.1, read on the forward strand.
ACGGCGCTAATTAGATAAACTTTATATAGGAATTACGCGCTATTTTCGCGCTCATCATAACTGCTATTAAAATCTTTCCGGCGCCTATAGTTTCCTGGAAAATCAAAAAAATTCATTAGAGAAGCATATAAAGACAAAAATTGAAAATATCTAAATCTGAACCAACGGCGCTAATTAGATAAAGCTTATATGGGAATTACGCGCTATTTTCGCGCTCATCATAACTGCTATTAAAATCTTTCCAGCGCCTATAGTTTCCCGGAAAATCAACAAAATTCATTTGAGCAGCATATAAAGACAAAAATTTAAAACATCGAAATCTAAACCAACGGCGATAATTAGATAAAACTTATATAGGAATTACGCGCTATTTTGGCGCTCATTATAACTGCTATTAAAATCTTTCCGGCGCCTATATTTTCCCGGAAAATCAACAAAATTCATTTGAGCAGCATATAAAGACAAAAATTGAAAATATCTAAATCTGAACCAACGGCGCTAATTAGATAAAGCTTATATGGGAATTACGCGCTATTTTCGCGCTCATCATAACTGCTATTAAAATCTTTCCAGCGCCTATAGTTTCCCGGAAAATCAACAAAATTCATTTGAGCAGCATATAAAGACAAAAATTGAAAATATCGAAATCTAAACCAACGGCGCTAATTAGATAAAGCTTATATAGGATTTACGCGCTATTTTCGCGCTCATCATAACTGCTATTAAAACCTTTCCAGCGCCTATAGTTTCCCGGAAAATCAAGAAAATTCATTTGAGCAGCATATAAAGACAAAAATTGAAAATATCTAAATCTGAACCAACGGCGATAATTAGATAAAGCTTATATGGGAATTACGCGCTATTTTCGCGCTCATCATAACTGCTATTAAAATCTTTCCAGCGCCTATAGTTTTCCGGAAAATCAACAAAATTCATTTGAGCAGCATATAAAGACAAAAATTGAAAATATCGAAATCTGAACCAACGGCGCTAATTAGATAAAGCTTATATAGGAATTACGCGCTATTTTCGCGCTCATCATAACTGCTATTAAAATCTTTCCGGCGCCTATATTTTCCCGGAAAATCAAAAAAATTCATTTGAGCAGCATATAAAGACAAAAATTGAAAATATCGAAATCTAAACCAACGGCGATAATTAGATAAAACTTATATAGGAATTACGCGCTATTTTGGCGTTCATCATAACTGCTATTAAAATCTTTCCGGCGCCTATAGTTTCCCGGAAAATCAAAAAAATTCATTTGAGCAGCATATAAAGACAAAAATTGAAAAAATCTAAATCTGAACCAACGGCGCTAATTAGATAAAGCTTATATAGGATTTACGCGCTATTTTCGCGCTCATCATAACTGCTATTAAAACCTTTCCAGCGCCTATAGTTTCCCGGAAAATCAACAAAATTCATTTGAGCAGCATATAAAGACAAAAATTGAAAATATCGAAATCTAAACCAACGGCGATAATTAGATAAATCTTATATAGGAATTACGCGCTTTTTTGGCGCTCATCATAACTGCTATTAAAATCTTTCCGGCGCCTATAGTTTTCCGGAAAATCAAAAAAATTCATTTGAGCAGCATATAAAGACAAAAATTGAAAATATTGAAATCTGAACCAACGGCGCTAATTAGATAAAGCTTATATAGGAATTACGCGCTATTTTCGCGCTCATCATAACTGCTGTTAAAATCTTTCCAGCGCCTATAGTTTCCCGGAAAATCAACAAAATTCATTTGAGCAGCATATAAAGACAAAAATTTAAAATATCGAAATCTAAACCAACGGCGATAATTAGATAAAACTTATATAGGAATTACGCGCTATTTTGGTGCTCATCATAACTGCTATTAAAATCTTTCCGGCGGCTATAGTTTCCCGGAAAATCAAAAAAATTCATTTGAGCAGCATATAAAGACAAAAATTGAAAATATCTAAATTTGAACGAACGGCGCTAATTAGATAAAGCTTATATAGGAATTACGCGCTATTTTCGCGCTCATCATAACTGCTATTAAAATCTTTCCGGCGCTTATAGTTTCCCGGAAAATCAACAAAATTCATTTGAGCAGCATATAAAGACAAAAAATGAAAATATCGAAATCTAAACCAACGGCGATAATTAGTTAAAACTTATATAGGAATTACGCGCTAGTTTGGCGCTCATCATAACTGCTATTAAAATCTTTCCGGCGCCTATTTTTTCCCGGAAAATCAAAAAAATTCATTTGAGCAGCATATAAAGAGAAAAATTGAAAATATCTAAATCTGAACCAACGGCGCTAATTAGATAAAGCTTATATAGGAATTACGCGCTATTTTCGCGCATATCATAACTGCTATTAAAATCTTTCCAGCGCCTATAGTTTCCCGGAAAATCAACAAAATTCATTTGAGCCGCATATAAACACAAAAAATGAAAATATCGAAATCTAAACCAACGGCGATAATTAGATAAAACTTATATAGGAATTACGCGCTATTTTGGCGCTCATCATAACTGCTATTAAAATCTTTCTGGCGCCTATAGTTTCCCGGAAAATCAAAAAAATTCATTTGAGCAGCATATAAATACAAAAATTGAAAATATCGAAATCTGAACCAACGGCGCTAATTAAATAAAGCTTATATGGGAATTACGCGCTATTTTCGCGCTCATCATAACTGCTATTAAAATCTTTCCAGCGCCTATAGTTTCCCGGAAAATCAACAAAATTCATTTGAGCAGCATATAAAGACAAAAATTTAAAACATCGAAATCTAAACCAACGGCGATAATTAGATAAAACTTATATAGGGATTACGCGCTATTTTGGCGCTCATCATAACTGCTATTAAAATTTTTCCGGCGCCTATAGTTTCCCGGAAAATCAAAAAAATTCATTTGAGCAGCATATAAAGACAAAAATTGAAAATATCTAAATCTGAACCAACGGCGCTAATTAGATAAACTTTATATAGGAATTACGCGCTATTTTCGCGCTCATCATAACTGCTATTAAAATCTTTCCGGCGCCTATAGTTTCCCGAAAAATCAAAAAAATTCATTTGAGCGGCATATAAAGACAAAAATTGAAAATATCTAAATCTGAACCAACGGCGCTAATTAGATAAAGCTTATATAGGAATTACGCGCTATTTTCGCGCTCATCATAACTGCTATTAAAATCTTTCCAGCGCCTATAGTTTCCCGGAAAATCAACAAAATTCATTTGAGCAGCATATAAAGACAAAAATTGAAAATATCGAAATCTAAACCAACGGCGATAATTAGATAAAGCTTATATAGGAATTACGCGCTATTTTGGCGCTCATCATAACTGCTATTAAAATCTTTCCGGCGGCTATAGTTTCCCGGAAAATCAAAAAAATTCATTTGAGCGGCATATAAAGACAAAAATTGAAAATATCTAAATCTGAACCAACGGCGCTAATTAGATAAAGCTTATATAGGAATTACGCGCTATTTTCGCGCTCATCATAACTGCTATTAAAATCTTTCCGGCGCCTATAGTTTCCCGGAAAATCCACAAAATTCATTTGAGCAGCATATAAAGACAAAAATTGAAAATATCTAACTCTGAACCAACGGCGCTAATTAGATAAAGTTTATATAGGAAATACGCGCTATTTTCGCGCTCATCATAACTGCTATTAAAATCTTTCCGGCGCCTATAGTTTCCCGGAAAATCAACAAAATTCATTTGAGCAGCATATAAAGACAAAAATTGAAAATATCTAAATCTGAACCAACGGCGCTAATTAGATAAAGCTTATATAGGATTTACGCGCTATTTTCGCGCTCATCATAACTGCTATTAAAACCTTTCCAGCGCCTATAGTTTCCCGGAAAATCAACAAAATTCATTTGAGCAGCATATAAAGACAAAAATTGAAAATATCGAAATCTAAACCAACGGCGGTAATTAGATAAAACTTATATAGGAATTACGCGCTATTTTGGCGCTCATCATAACTGCTATTAAAATCTTTCCAGCGCCTATAGTTTCCCGGAAAATCAACAAAATTCATTTGAGCAGCATATAAAGACAAAAATTGAAAATATCTAAATCTGAACCAACGGCGCTAATTAGATAAAGCTTATATAGGATTTAGCGCTATTTTGGCGCTCATCATAACTGCTATTAAAATCTTTCTGGCGCCTATAGTTTCCCGGAAAATCAAAAAAATTCATTTGAGCAGCATATAAAGACAAAAATTGAAAATATCTAAATCTGAACCAACGGCGCTAATTAGATAAAGCTTATATAGGAATTACGCGCTATTTTCGCGCTCATCATAACTGCTATTAAAATCTTTCCGGCGCCTATATTTTCCCGGAAAATCAACAAAATTCATTTGAGCAGCATATAAAGACAAAAATTGAAAATATCTAAATCTGAACCAACGGCGCTAATTAGATAAAGCTTATATAGGAATTACGCGCTATTTTGGCGCTCATCATAACTGCTATTAAAATCTTTCTGGCGCCTATAGTTTCCCGGAAAATCAAAAAAATTCATTTGAGCAGCATATAAAGACAAAAATTGAAAATATCTAAATCTGAACCAACGGCGCTAATTAGATAAACTTTATATAGGAATTACGCGCTATTTTCGCGCTCATCATAACTGCTATTAAAATCTTTCCGGCGCCTATAGTTTCCTGGAAAATCAAAAAAATTCATTAGAGAAGCATATAAAGACAAAAATTGAAAATATCTAAATCTGAACCAACGGCGCTAATTAGATAAAGCTTATATGGGAATTACGCGCTATTTTCGCGCTCATCATAACTGCTATTAAAATCTTTCCAGCGCCTATAGTTTCCCGGAAAATCAACAAAATTCATTTGAGCAGCATATAAAGACAAAAATTTAAAACATCGAAATCTAAACCAACGGCGATAATTAGATAAAACTTATATAGGAATTACGCGCTATTTTGGCGCTCATTATAACTGCTATTAAAATCTTTCCGGCGCCTATATTTTCCCGGAAAATCAACAAAATTCATTTGAGCAGCATATAAAGACAAAAATTGAAAATATCTAAATCTGAACCAACGGCGCTAATTAGATAAAGCTTATATGGGAATTACGCGCTATTTTCGCGCTCATCATAACTGCTATTAAAATCTTTCCAGCGCCTATAGTTTCCCGGAAAATCAACAAAATTCATTTGAGCAGCATATAAAGACAAAAATTGAAAATATCGAAATCTAAACCAACGGCGCTAATTAGATAAAGCTTATATAGGATTTACGCGCTATTTTCGCGCTCATCATAACTGCTATTAAAACCTTTCCAGCGCCTATAGTTTCCCGGAAAATCAAGAAAATTCATTTGAGCAGCATATAAAGACAAAAATTGAAAATATCTAAATCTGAACCAACGGCGATAATTAGATAAAGCTTATATGGGAATTACGCGCTATTTTCGCGCTCATCATAACTGCTATTAAAATCTTTCCAGCGCCTATAGTTTTCCGGAAAATCAACAAAATTCATTTGAGCAGCATATAAAGACAAAAATTGAAAATATCGAAATCTGAACCAACGGCGCTAATTAGATAAAGCTTATATAGGAATTACGCGCTATTTTCGCGCTCATCATAACTGCTATTAAAATCTTTCCGGCGCCTATATTTTCCCGGAAAATCAAAAAAATTCATTTGAGCAGCATATAAAGACAAAAATTGAAAATATCGAAATCTAAACCAACGGCGATAATTAGATAAAACTTATATAGGATTTACGCGCTATTTTCGCGCTCATCATAACTGCTATTAAAACCTTTCCAGCGCCTATAGTTTCCCGGAAAATCAAGAAAATTCATTTGAGCAGCATATAAAGACAAAAATTGAAAATATCTAAATCTGAACCAACGGCGATAATTAGATAAAGCTTATATGGGAATTACGCGCTATTTTCGCGCTCATCATAACTGCTATTAAAATCTTTCCAGCGCCTATAGTTTTCCGGAAAATCAACAAAATTCATTTGAGCAGCATATAAAGACAAAAATTGAAAATATCGAAATCTGAACCAACGGCGCTAATTAGATAAAGCTTATATAGGAATTACGCGCTATTTTCGCGCTCATCATAACTGCTATTAAAATCTTTCCGGCGCCTATATTTTCCCGGAAAATCAAAAAAATTCATTTGAGCAGCATATAAAGACAAAAATTGAAAATATCGAAATCTAAACCAACGGCGATAATTAGATAAAACTTATATAGGAATTACGCGCTATTTTGGCGTTCATCATAACTGCTATTAAAATCTTTCCGGCGCCTATAGTTTCCCGGAAAATCAAAAAAATTCATTTGAGCAGCATATAAAGACAAAAATTGAAAAAATCTAAATCTGAACCAACGGCGCTAATTAGATAAAGCTTATATAGGATTTACGCGCTATTTTCGCGCTCATCATAACTGCTATTAAAACCTTTCCAGCGCCTATAGTTTCCCGGAAAATCAACAAAATTCATTTGAGCAGCATATAAAGACAAAAATTGAAAATATCGAAATCTAAACCAACGGCGATAATTAGATAAATCTTATATAGGAATTACGCGCTTTTTTGGCGCTCATCATAACTGCTATTAAAATCTTTCCGGCGCCTATAGTTTTCCGGAAAATCAAAAAAATTCATTTGAGCAGCATATAAAGACAAAAATTGAAAATATTGAAATCTGAACCAACGGCGCTAATTAGATAAAGCTTATATAGGAATTACGCGCTATTTTCGCGCTCATCATAACTGCTGTTAAAATCTTTCCAGCGCCTATAGTTTCCCGGAAAATCAACAAAATTCATTTGAGCAGCATATAAAGACAAAAATTTAAAATATCGAAATCTAAACCAACGGCGATAATTAGATAAAACTTATATAGGAATTACGCGCTATTTTGGTGCTCATCATAACTGCTATTAAAATCTTTCCGGCGGCTATAGTTTCCCGGAAAATCAAAAAAATTCATTTGAGCAGCATATAAAGACAAAAATTGAAAATATCTAAATTTGAACGAACGGCGCTAATTAGATAAAGCTTATATAGGAATTACGCGCTATTTTCGCGCTCATCATAACTGCTATTAAAATCTTTCCGGCGCCTATAGTTTCCCGGAAAATCAACAAAATTCATTTGAGCAGCATATAAAGACAAAAAATGAAAATATCGAAATCTAAACCAACGGCGATAATTAGTTAAAACTTATATAGGAATTACGCGCTAGTTTGGCGCTCATCATAACTGCTATTAAAATCTTTCCGGCGCCTATTTTTTCCCGGAAAATCAAAAAAATTCATTTGAGCAGCATATAAAGAGAAAAATTGAAAATATCTAAATCTGAACCAACGGCGCTAATTAGATAAAGCTTATATAGGAATTACGCGCTATTTTCGCGCATATCATAACTGCTATTAAAATCTTTCCAGCGCCTATAGTTTCCCGGAAAATCAACAAAATTCATTTGAGCCGCATATAAACACAAAAATTGAAAATATCGAAATCTAAACCAACGGCGATAATTAGATAAAACTTATATAGGAATTACGCGCTATTTTGGCGCTCATCATAACTGCTATTAAAATCTTTCTGGCGCCTATAGTTTCCCGGAAAATCAAAAAAATTCATTTGAGCAGCATATAAATACAAAAATTGAAAATATCGAAATCTGAACCAACGGCGCTAATTAAATAAAGCTTATATGGGAATTACGCGCTATTTTCGCGCTCATCATAACTGCTATTAAAATCTTTCCAGCGCCTATAGTTTCCCGGAAAATCAACAAAATTCATTTGAGCAGCATATAAAGACAAAAATTTAAAACATCGAAATCTAAACCAACGGCGATAATTAGATAAAACTTATATAGGGATTACGCGCTATTTTGGCGCTCATCATAACTGCTATTAAAATTTTTCCGGCGCCTATAGTTTCCCGGAAAATCAAAAAAATTCATTTGAGCAGCATATAAAGACAAAAATTGAAAATATCTAAATCTGAACCAACGGCGCTAATTAGATAAACTTTATATAGGAATTACGCGCTATTTTCGCGCTCATCATAACTGCTATTAAAATCTTTCCGGCGCCTATAGTTTCCCGAAAAATCAAAAAAATTCATTTGAGCGGCATATAAAGACAAAAATTGAAAATATCTAAATCTGAACCAACGGCGCTAATTAGATAAAGCTTATATAGGAATTACGCGCTATTTTCGCGCTCATCATAACTGCTATTAAAATCTTTCCAGCGCCTATAGTTTCCCGGAAAATCAACAAAATTCATTTGAGCAGCATATAAAGACAAAAATTGAAAATATCGAAATCTAAACCAACGGCGATAATTAGATAAAACTTATATAGGAATTACGCGCTATTTTGGCGCTCATCATAACTGCTATTAAAATCTTTCCGGCGGCTATAGTTTCCCGGAAAATCAAAAAAATTCATTTGAGCGGCATATAAAGACAAAAATTGAAAATATCTAAATCTGAACCAACGGCGCTAATTAGATAAAGCTTATATAGGAATTACGCGCTATTTTCGCGCTCATCATAACTGCTATTAAAATCTTTCCGGCGCCTATAGTTTCCCGGAAAATCCACAAAATTCATTTGAGCAGCATATAAAGACAAAAATTGAAAATATCTAACTCTGAACCAACGGCGCTAATTAGATAAAGTTTATATAGGAAATACGCGCTATTTTCGCGCTCATCATAACTGCTATTAAAATCTTTCCGGCGCCTATAGTTTCCCGGAAAATCAACAAAATTCATTTGAGCAGCATATAAAGACAAAAATTGAAAATATCTAAATCTGAACCAACGGCGCTAATTAGATAAAGCTTATATAGGATTTACGCGCTATTTTCGCGCTCATCATAACTGCTATTAAAACCTTTCCAGCGCCTATAGTTTCCCGGAAAATCAACAAAATTCATTTGAGCAGAATATAAAGACAAAAATTGAAAATATCGAAATCTAAACCAACGGCGGTAATTAGATAAAACTTATATAGGAATTACGCGCTATTTTGGCGCTCATCATAACTGCTATTAAAATCTTTCCAGCGCCTATAGTTTCCCGGAAAATCAACAAAATTCATTTGAGCAGCATATAAAGACAAAAATTGAAAATATCTAAATCTGAACCAACGGCGCTAATTAGATAAAGCTTATATAGGAATTACGCGCTATTTTGGCGCTCATCATAACTGCTATTAAAATCTTTCTGGCGCCTATAGTTTCCCGGAAAATCAAAAAAATTCATTTGAGCAGCATATAAAGACAAAAATTGAAAATATCTAAATCTGAACCAACGGCGCTAATTAGATAAAGCTTATATAGGAATTACGCGCTATTTTCGCGCTCATCATAACTGCTATTAAAATCTTTCCGGCGCCTATATTTTCCCGGAAAATCAACAAAATTCATTTGAGCAGCATATAAAGACAAAAATTGAAAATATCTAAATCTGAACCAACGGCGCTAATTAGATAAAGCTTATATAGGAATTACGCGCTATTTTGGCGCTCATCATAACTGCTATTAAAATCTTTCTGGCGCCTATAGTTTCCCGTAAAATCAAAAAAATTCATTTGAGTAGCATATAAAGACAAAAATTGAAAATATCTAAATCTGAACCAACGGCGCTAATTAGATAAAGCTTATATAGGAATTACGCGCTATTTTCGCGCTCATCATAACTGCTATTAAAATCTTTCCGGCGCCTATAGTTTCCCGGAAAATCAACAAAATTCATTTGAGCAGCATATAAAGACAAAAATTGAAAATATCGAAATCTAAACCAACGGCGATAATTAGATAAAACTTATATAGGAATTACGCGCTATTTTGGCGCTCATCATAACTGCTATTAAAATCTTTCCGGCGGCTATAGTTTCCCGGAAAATCAAAAAAATTCATTTGAGCGGCATATAAAGACAAAAATTGAAAATATCTAAATCTGAACCAACGGCGCTAATTAGATAAAGCTTATATAGGAATTACGCGCTATTTTCGCGCTCATCATAACTGCTATTAAAATCTTTCCGGCGCCTATAGTTTCCCGGAAAATCCACAAAATTCATTTGAGCAGCATATAAAGACAAAAATTGAAAATATCTAACTCTGAACCAACGGCGCTAATTAGATAAAGTTTATATAGGAAATACGCGCTATTTTCGCGCTCATCATAACTGCTATTAAAATCTTTCCGGCGCCTATAGTTTCCCGGAAAATCAACAAAATTCATTTGAGCAGCATATAAAGACAAAAATTGAAAATATCTAAATCTGAACCAACGGCGCTAATTAGATAAAGCTTATATAGGATTTACGCGCTATTTTCGCGCTCATCATAACTGCTATTAAAACCTTTCCAGCGCCTATAGTTTCCCGGAAAATCAACAAAATTCATTTGAGCAGCATATAAAGACAAAAATTGAAAATATCGAAATCTAAACCAACGGCGGTAATTAGATAAAACTTATATAGGAATTACGCGCTATTTTGGCGCTCATCATAACTGCTATTAAAATCTTTCCAGCGCCTATAGTTTCCCGGAAAATCAACAAAATTCATTTGAGCAGCATATAAAGACAAAAATTGAAAATATCTAAATCTGAACCAACGGCGCTAATTAGATAAAGCTTATATAGGAATTACGCGCTATTTTGGCGCTCATCATAACTGCTATTAATATCTTTCTGGCGCCTATAGTTTCCCGGAAAATCAAAAAAATTCATTTGAGCAGCATATAAAGACAAAAATTGAAAATATCTAAATCTGAACCAACGGCGCTAATTAGATAAAGCTTATATAGGAATTACGCGCTATTTTCGCGCTCATCATAACTGCTATTAAAATCTTTCCGGCGCCTATATTTTCCCGGAAAATCAACAAAATTCATTTGAGCAGCATATAAAGACAAAAATTGAAAATATCTAAATCTGAACCAACGGCGCTAATTAGATAAAGCTTATATAGGAATTACGCGCTATTTTGGCGCTCATCATAACTGCTATTAAAATCTTTCTGGCGCCTATAGTTTCCCGTAAAATCAAAAAAATTCATTTGAGTAGCATATAAAGACAAAAATTGAAAATATCTAAATCTGAACCAACGGCGCTAATTAGATAAAGCTTATATAGGAATTACGCGCTATTTTCGCGCTCATCATAACTGCTATTAAAATCTTTCCGGCGCCTATAGTTTCCCGGAAAATCAACAAAATTCATTTGAGCAGCATATAAAGACAAAAATTGAAAATATCGAAATCTAAACCAACGGCGATAATTAGTTAAAACTTATATAGGAATTACGCGCTATTTTGGCGCTCATCATAACTGCTATTAAAATCTTTCCGGCGCCTATTTTTTCCCGGAAAATCCAAAAAATTCATTTGAGCAGCATATAAAGAAAAATATTGAAAATATCTAAATCTGAACCAACGGCGCTAATTAGATAAAGCTTATATAGGATTTACGCGCTATTTTCGCGCTCATCATAACTGCTATTAAAACCTTTCCAGCGCCTATAGTTTCCCGGAAAATCAAAAAAATTCATTTGAGCAGCATATAAAGACAAAAATTGAAAATATCGAAATCTGAACCAACTTATATAGGAATTACGCGCTATTTTGGCGCTCATCATAACTGCTATTAAAATCTTTCCAGCGCCTATAGTTTCCCGGAAAATCAACAAAATTCATTTGAGCAGCATATACAGACAAAAATTGAAAATATCGAAATCTAAACCAACGGCGATAATTAGATAAAACTTATATAGGAATTACGCGCTATTTTGGCGCTCATCATAACTGCTATTAAAATCTTTCCGGCGCCTATTTTTTCCCGGAAAATCCAAAAAATTCATTTGAGCAGCATATAAAGAGAAATATTGAAAATATCTAAATCTGAACCAACGGCGCTAATTAGATAAAGCTTATATAGGATTTACGCGCTATTTTCGCGCTCATTATAACTGCTATTAAAACCTTAGTTTCCCGGAAAATCAAAAAAATTCATTTGAGCAGCATATAAACACAAAAATTGAAAATATCGAAATCTAAACCAACGGCGATAATTAGATAAAACTTATATAGGAATTACGCGCTATTTTGGCGCTCATCATAACTGCTATTAAAATCTGTCCGGCGCCCATAGTTTCCCGGAAAATCAAAAAAATTCATTTGAGCAGCATATAAAGACAAAAATTGAAAATATCTAAATCTGAACCAACGGCGCTAATTAGATAAAGCTTATATAGGAATTACGCGCTATTTTCGCGCTCATCATAACTGCTGTTAAAATCTTCCCAGCGCCTATAGTTTCCCGGAAAATCAACAAAATTCATTTGAGCAGCATATAAAGACAAAAATTGAAAATATCGAAATCTAAACCAACGGCGATAATTAGATAAAACTTATATAGGAATTACGCGCTATTTTGGCGCTCATCATAACTGCTATTAAAATCTTTCTGGCGCCTATAGTTTCCCGGAAAATCAAAAAAATTCATTTGAGCAGCATATAAAGACAAAAATTGAAAATATCTAAATCTGAACCAACGGCGCTAATTAGATAAAGCTTATATAGGAATTACGCGCTATTTTCGCGCTCATCATAACTGCTATTAAAATCTTTCCGGCGCCTATATTTTCCCGGAAAATCAACAAAATTCATTTGAGCAGCATATACAGACAAAAATTGAAAATATCGAAATCTAAACCAACGGCGATAATTAGATAAAACTTATATAGGAATTACGCGCTATTTTGGCGCTCATCATAACTGCTATTAAAATCTTTCCGGCGGCTATAGTTTCCCGGAAAATCAAAAAAATTCATTTGAGCAGCATATAAAGACAAAAATTGAAAATATCTAAATCTGAACCAACGGCGCTAATTAGATAAAGCTTATATAGGAATTACGCGCTATTTTCGCGCTCATCATAACTGCTATTAAAATCTTTCCGGCGCCTATAGTTTCCCGGAAAATCCACAAAATTCATTTGAGCAGCATATAAAGACAAAAATTGAAAATATCGAAATCTAAACCAACGGCGATAATTAGATAAAACTTATATAGGAATTACGCGCTATTTTGGCGCTCATCATAACTGCTATTAAAATCTTTCCGGTGCCTATTTTTTCCCGGAAAATCCAAAAAATTCATTTGAGCAGCATATACAGAGAAATATTGAAAATATCTAAATCTGAACCAACGGCGCTAGTTAGATAAAGCTTATATAGGAATTACGCGCTATTTTCGCGCTCATCATAACTGCTATTAAAATCTTTCCAGCGCCTATAGTTTCCCGGAAAATCAACAAAATTCATTTGAGCAGCATATATAGACAAAAATTGAAAATATCGAAATCTAAACCAACGGCGATAATTAGATAAAACTTATATAGAAATTACGCGCTATTTTGGCGCTCATCATAACTGCTATTAAAATCTTTCTGGCGCCTATAGTTTCCCGGAAAATCAAAAAAATTCATTTGAGCAGCATATAAAGACAAAAATTGAAAATATCTAAATCTGAACCAACGGCGCTAATTAGATAAAGCTTATATAGGAATTACGCGCTATTTTCGCGCTCATCATAACTGCTATTAAAATCTTTCCGGCGCCTATATTTTCCCGGAAAATCAAAAAAATTCATTTGAGCAGCATATAAAGACAAAAATTGAAAATATCGAAATCTAAACCAACGGCGATAATTAGATAAAACTTATATAGGAATTACGCGCTATTTTGGCGCTCATCATAACTGCTATTAAAATCTTTCCGGTGCCTATTTTTTCCCGGAAAATCCAAAAAATTCATTTGAGCAGCATATACAGAGAAATATTGAAAATATCTAAATCTGAACCAACGGCGCTAGTTAGATAAAGCTTATATAGGAATTACGCGCTATTTTCGCGCTCATCATAACTGCTATTAAAATCTTTCCAGCGCCTATAGTTTCCCGGAAAATCAACAAAATTCATTTGAGCAGCATATATAGACAAAAATTGAAAATATCGAAATCTAAACCAACGGCGATAATTAGATAAAACTTATATAGGAATTACGCGTTATTTTGGCGCTCATCATAACTGCTATTAAAATCTTTCCGGCGCCTATAGTTTCCCGGAAAATCAAAAAAATTCATTTGAGCAGCATATAAAGACACAAATTGAAAATATCTAAATCTGAACCAACGGCGCTAATTAGATAAAGCTTATATAGGAATTACGCGCTATTTTCGCGCTCATCATAACTGCTATTAAAATCTTTCCAGCGCCTATAGTTTCCCGGAAAATCAACAAAATTCATTTGAGCAGCATATAAAGACAAAAATTGAAAATATCGTAATCTAAACCAACGGCGATAATTAGATAAAACTTATATAGGAGAGACGCGCTATTTTGGCGCTCATCATAACACCTCTGTGAACCTGGCACCCCACTTTTACTAAATAAAATTTTTAAAATATAAACTGATAGTATGACGTTTGTAGTTGTTTGTAGTAACAATATTTTCGTTTGCAGTTGAACCCATTGGAGTATAAAAAATTTCTAAAAAATGGCTGCACCCCACTTTATGATAAACAATTTTTTAAAATATTTCCTAATTTAGAATCGTTTGTAGTTGTTTGTAGTAACTTTCTTTTCGTTTGTAGTTGTACAGTTTCAAAGTTACAACAATGGATATCTTTTGCAACAATTAAGTAACGGGTCTTCGTCATCTATAAAGATATTTGAAATTCACTTGTTCCGTTAGTTCCAGAATTGTTTGTAGTTGTTTGTAGTAATTTTCCTTTCTTTTGTAGTTGAACAGTTTCAAAGTTACAACAATAGATATCTCTTGCAAAAATTAAGAACTGAGTCTTTGTCATTTATAAAGATGTTTGAATTCTGTTTTTTCCGTCAGTTCCACAATCGTTTGTAGTTGTTTGTAGTAATTTTCCTTTCGTTTGTAGTTGAACAGTTTAAAAGTTACAACAATAGATATCTTTTGCAACAATTGAGTAACGATACTTTGTCATTTATAAAGATATTTGAATTCTGCTTTTTCGGTCAGTTCCACAATCGTTTGTAGTTGTTTGTAGTAATTTTCCTTTCGTTTGTAATTGAACAGTTTCAAAATTACAACAATAGATATCTTTTGCAACAATTGAGTAACGATACTTTGTCATTTATAAAGATATTTGAATTCTGCTTTTTCGGTCAGTTCCACAATCGTTTGTAGTTGTTTGTAAAAGATATCTATTATTGTAACTTTTAAACTGTACAACTACAAACGAAAGGAAAATTACTACAAACAACTACAAACGATTCTGGAACTGACGGAACAAGTGAATTTCAAATATCTTTATAAATGACAAAGTATCGTTACTCAATTGTTGTAAAAGATATCTATTGTTGTAACTTTGAAACTGTTCAACTACAAACGGAAGGAAAATTACTACAAACAACTACAAACGATTCTGGAACTAACCGAAAAAATAGAATTCAAATATCTTTACTAATGACAAAGTATAGTTACTTAATTGTTGCAAAAGATATCTATTGTTGTAACTTTGAAACTGTACAACTACAAACGAAAGGAAAATTACTACAAACAACTACAAACGATTGTTGAACTAACCGAAAAAGTAGAATTCAAATATCTTTACTAATGACAAAGTATCGTTACTCAGTTGTTGCAAAAGATATCTATTGTTGTAACTTTGAAACTGTTCAACTACAAACGAAAGGAAAATTACTACAAACAACTACAAACGATTGTGGAACTGACCGAAAAAGCAGAATTTAAATATCTTTATAAATGACAAAGTATCGTTACTCAATTGTTGCAAACGATATCTATTGTTGTAACTTTGAAACTGTTCAACTACAAACGAAAGGAAAATTACTGCAAGCAACTACAAACGATTGTGGAACTGATGGAACAAGTGAATTTCAAATATTTTTATAAATGACAAAGACCCGTTACTTAATTGTTGCAAAAGATATCTATTGTTGTAATTTTGAGACTGTACAACTAGAAACGAAAGGAAAATTACTACAGACAACTGCAAACGATTCTGGAACTGACCGAAAAAGCAGTAATCAAATATCTTTATAAATGACAAAAAAACCGTTATTTAATTGTTGCAAAAGATACTTATTGTTGTATCTTTGAAACTGTTCAACCACAAACGAAAAGAAAGTTACTACAAACAACTACAAACGATTCTAAATTAGGAAATATTTTAAAAAATTTTTTATCTTAAAGAGGGGTGCAGCCATTTTTTAGAAATTTTTTATACTCCAATGGGTTCAACTACAAACGAAAATATTGTTACTACAAACAACTACAAACGTCATACTAACAGTTTATATTTTAAAAATTTTATTTAGGAAAAGTGGGGTGCCAGGTTCACAGAGGTAAAGAAATATATATTTTTTTTGGTAAACCAAATAAATATTAAATCGCGTACTTACAAATATTTAGATACCCCTGTCGCAGCATCTTGTATAACATAGCAAATTTTCGTTTATAAAAGTTGGTTTTTCTCGGAAACCAGTTTATATCATATTAGCTGTACCCGCGACGTTGTTCGCGCAAAGCATTGTTATAAACTCAATGAGAAGTATGTAAGTGTAATATAATCATACAGAACTTGCAAAGAATAATAATTTTTGTGTAATGCATGCACACGCTCGAAATGGTTTTTCTATTTTCCCGGAGTAAAAAGTATCTTAAATGTTGACCCAGGTAATAGATTATCACCACACCAAATTTCATCAAAATCCGCCCAATAGTTTTTGCGTAATACGTGCACATGCACAAAATAGTTTTCCTATTTTCCCGTGGGAAGGAGGCGTTTTCCCGGAGTAAAAAATATCTTGTATGTTGCCCTAGGTAATAAGTTATCACCACACCAAATTTTATTAAAATCCATCCAATAGTTTTTGCCTAATGTGTGCACATGCTCAAAATGGTTTTTCCATTTTCTCGTGGGAATGAGAAATTTTCCCGGAGTAAAAATTATTTTAGATGTTGACCCAGATAATAAGTTATCATCACACCAAATTTCATTAAAATCCGTCCAATAGTTTTTGCGTGATGCGTGAACAAACAGACAGATAGACAGACAAAAATTCTAAAAATAGCTGTTTTGGTATCTACATCGATAACTATTTACAGTATCAGTGCAATTTTCAAAAAATAATCCATGTAGAGAAATGGTCTCGTTACAATTTTATTATATGTATAGATAAATGGTTTAAAAACCTTTGTTATGTGATTTTTTCTCCCCTTTCTAATGGTGTCGCAAAAAGTTTTGAACTTCGGAAAATTTTATGCAAAAAACTAATTTTTTTCACGATTCATGTTTCCGACATCGGACTCAAGTCGCGTCATGACAGTGGTTGGTGGTAATAGCTGAATTTTCGATTCAAAAATTCGTTAAAAGTGAACATTTCAAGCATTTGAAACCATTATCGGACTATTTTTGACTGAAATACATACATCCACTTGAAAACAGTGCAACAACTTTCAAAAATTCTTCCCGTCTCTAATTTTTTTTTGATAAATATACTACATTTATTTAAACAAAAATTCCGTTGTGTTTTTCTTTTTTTGTGGCTTGTTAAAACTAACGTATTGTCAATAGAAATCCATTAATTATTCAAATATACTTAAAGAGCCTAATTATAATAATTGTGAATGTTACCGCTATTAATAACTAAATAGGCACCTTCACTATGTTGCTTGTTTCCTTGTAATACCACGTTTTGTACCGTAATATGTGTACAAATTAATGGAAGTGATTATTTCGTAAATAAAACTCCGATAAGTAGAGGTACCTACATATATGTACCTATACTAATTGAAAGAAAAATATTTCGTTAATTACCTGCTTATAACTGTATAGAAGAACAGACAAGATTTCATATATCTACAGATTTTTTTTCACAAAATAAATCTTTGATGTAACCTACTGGACTATAGCCTGGCTAGATCGTACATAATATTATACTCTATGCCATCGAATATTATATATGAGACCCATAGACAATGCGGCCCATACACAGTTCAACTTGTTGTACAACTTGGTTGAGTTGTACAACATGTTGAATCGTGTGTGGGGCAGTTGGTCAACTATTTTGATGGTTGCATAAACGGTTGAAGTAAAATCAAAATATTTTGATTTTACGTGGGCGGAACAAATGGTCTATGAACATGTTGTACTGTGTGTGAGGTAGTTGAACAACAAAACCAGTACATATATGCTGTAAATAGTGTAATCAACAAAATATTTACAGCGGTAACAATTTGGAAAGTTTAAATATTTAATTTTGTTTGTTATTTCCAATAGCTTGCGGTGATACCGCACTTGAAAATTTTAAATCTTCAAAAGAGTTTCCCGTTACAACAAGCCTTGAATGAACAGTATTATAAATATTTTAAAATGCAGCCCATACACGGTTCAACTTGTTGTAGTACCTTGTTGTACTACAAGTTGAACTGTTTGCCATATACTGTTAAACTATTCATTCAACTTGTTGTCCAACTTCAATTATTCACAATGTTTGAAAAAGAGAACTTCGTTAAAATTATGGATAAAATTCTTGCCTTAGCAGTAATTGCAGAAATTAGTAAAGAAAAGAAAATAGAGCAAAGAGCGGTTGGAAAAAAAATTTTCTAATGAAAAACTATTTAAAAAAATTAGTGAATGTGAACCAGACGATTACAAAAATTATATACGAATGAACGAAGAAATTTTTAATGATATTTTAGTAAAAATAACACCTTTAAGAAGCAAAGAAGATACGTTTATGCGTGATGCAATTTCTGCAAAAACACACTTGGAAATTACATTAAGGTTTCTTGCAGCGGGTAATTCTTTCAAAAATTTAAAATTTTCAAATGCGGTATCACCGCAAGCTATTGGAAATAACAAATAAAATCAAATATTTACACTTTCCAATTGTTACCGCTGTAAATATTTTGTTGATTTACACCCTTTACACCATATATGTACTGGTTTTGTTGTTCAACTACCCCACACACAGTACAACATGTTCATAGACCATTTGCTCCGGCCACGTAAAATCAAAATATTTTGAATTTACTTCAACCGTTTATGCAACCATCAAAATAGTTGACCAACTGCCCCACACACGATTCAACATGTTGTACAACTCAACCAAGTCGTACAACAAGTTGAACCGTGTATGGGCCGGGCCGCATAATATACTAGCCGCATATCCACCCGATGGGATTTACCATCGGCAACATCTCAGGATGTCAATCAGTATCACAAATATTATATTATATAGACAGTATCACATATTATATTATATAGACTAATTATATAAATCTATAATTGAGACAGACAGATACGACCAGGATACGACCTAATAGTATTCTGTAATATAGTAATCAATGCAATAACCGATGGTATCCGTAGTAACTTTTTCAAATAATTATTGTCAAAATATAATATTGATAATAAAATTTTACTGTTTTGAGAAGAAATTTTTGAAAGAAAGAAAGTGGTAGTCGTATTCGTTTTATTTTCAAAATACGTAGGTACGTATACAAATTATGTCCTGCAATAATTCTAGTCGCACTTGCTCAAAAATTGACATTACAGGGTAAGTGCGGGAGAGATGCTGCGTCGGGAGAGATGCCGCAGTAGCCATAACTCGTCCGTTAATTGATAGATGGCGCTATTAATGGATTATATGTTTAAAATAAGTTATTTATTTAAGCTGTATATGGTAACATTTATGATTTAGTAATTATTCAACTTTTTAATATTGAAAAGTATCTAAGTTTTTTAACATAATATTTTATCAAGCATTTAATTCATTAAAATTTAAGAATGTATATTTCAATGTTTTAATGAAAATGAGTTTTTTTATTAATTTAGGTATATTTTAAAAGTACTGTATAAAATTTTAGGTTAGAATTCCGCACTATGCTTGCTATACAAAAAGGAGAGATGCCGCATTTAAAGTTCGTATAGATGCCGCATCATATTACATGTTAAAAACATAGACTTATATACCTTAATTATGCAATTTTTTTTGGACTGTAAATTATACCACGTAAATATAAAAGATCCATTAATGGATCAGGAAGAGCTCTCATATTAGTGAAGATAACGAAAATAATGATGATTGCCTGTGTATTGAATGTTTTGAAGAGTACTCAGAAACAAAAAAAAAGTTGACTGGTTAAGATGTATAAAGTGCCAAAAATGGTTACATATGGCATGCATCATGTATGGAGATGTGTGTAAAATGCAAAATTTTTAATATAAACTATGCGGCGTCTCTCCTTCTTTGATGCGGCATCTCTCCCATAGGTATGGGAGAGACGCCGCTTTGCAGGCTCTACAAAAATGTTAATTATGAACCTTTTATGACTCAAAATTTAAAATTATTTATAAATAATTTTAAAGAACACAGTTTACATTTATTGTGTACCAAATTTCAAATCAATTAAATGCATACTTTAAGAATTATCAAATGTATTCAAAATGTGCGGCATCTATCCCGCATTCACCCTACATCAAACCTGATAATGACAGGAATTGAGGAATAGTGTTAAAATATTGTTTGATGTGACTTGAAAACTATTAGCCCGATAACTCGAAGACTGTCTGTACCTGAATTATTGAAATAGAGTATCTTGCAGCCTCTGAAACTACATATATATGTAATACCCGTACCTATATGACTTTTAATAAATCACCGTAAACTTACACGCATATGGTGCCTGGTAATATGTTTTTTAAACAGAAACAAATATTCTTTTTGTATTTTTAATATACACAAGTAGATAGGGGAATGGCGGGTGACAGAATCCGTACAGAGTGATTACAGATTCCGTCTATTGTTTTTTATGTGTCAAAGGATTAATAACACTAGAAATTTGATTTGAATCTATTTTGCGAACGTTGATCGTCATAGTCCTGTCAGTAGCAAATGACTGCATTCCCCTAGTTTTTTTTTTTTTATTTAAGTTTGAACGGCGGATAATGCCCGCTACTCCCCTACGTTACTTACTTTGTATGTTGATATCGCGCAAGAGTCCATTGACTACAACACAAAGGTGTTGGAAGTCTAACAAACGAATATTAAAAAAAAAACTGGTAATGTAATTTAACTAATTATCACGGTAATAACAACATTTTATTAATGTCCGTCCGTCCATCCGTTTGTCTGTCTAGCGGTCCATCCAGTGTCCGTCTGTGTCTGTGTCTTGACGACCTCTCGACTCTTTATAACCAATTATATTTTACGATATGTTTGTAACAATTATTAATATATTTAAGTAATTTTAAGAAATACAAGTATTAAGTTACTTTACAGCGAAGGCGACTACTTCAGTGTCAGGTGATTTCTCCTCTCTTGTGATTGATAAATGAATAAAAGCAGTATATTATGTGAAGGAAGCAGTGAAGTACTCGCAGGTTCAAGAGGTCGCCGCGTCTTTGGATGAAATTTTTGAGGCGTGTTGCATTTTAATGGATATTTTTGTGTGTTGCGCATTAAAATCGACAAAACGGAATATCTATGAAATTATTGCTTAAAGACCGGTTGACGTAGAAAGTTAGCGTTTGGCTCAAATACTGAGGGCAGTAGAAAATACTGAGGGCAATTGCCGGCGTTTAAGAGAAAAAGCTGAACGTTGTTTTTGGAAGGTTATTGTTTTGGAGATTAAAATGGGGAGTTAAAAATTAATTATGTTTCAAAATTTTTTTGTAAAGAATCAAATAGAAGCTTTATAGAAAAGTATCTTGAATAAATTAAAGTAAAAAAGATGTTTTTTAAGAAAAAGCTTTTATTTAAAAATGGGCTAAAAAAAATAAAATAACTTTTGAGTGAAGTTTGAAGCAATATGCAACATAATTTATAAAAGCTTGAGGCGTTATCATTAATTATTTCTGTTTTGGATATAAGTGTAGCTATTTTACTTTTCAGTACTTACCAAACTTAATTAAACGCCTTAAGCTTTTATAAATTATGTTGCATATTACTTCAAACTTCACTCAAAAGATATTTTATTTTTTTTTAGCCTATTTTTAAATAAAAGCTTTTTCTTAAAAATCATTTTTTTTACTTTATTTTCTACTTTTGAGTTTGATTACAATTAATTTAAAAAAAAAAAATTAAAGAAGTAATTTTTTTACCTATATTTTAATCGGTTAATTTATCCTAATCAGACATAATTATGGAAACAAAAAATTGCAATGTAAAATCAATGGACAATATCTGACAATTCGAAATGTGAAAAAGTTGCACAGGGCTAAAAATCAACAATTTTGGTTTGGGGCGATTTAGGGAAAAACTAATTATACAATATTGCATTGTCATCAAGGTGAGACACGTATGCAAAATTTGAAACCTCTAGCTCAATTAGAACCTGTCTAAATTTTGATTCCAAGATTTGATCTAAACCAAGATACTAACATAACAAGTTAAATAAAAGCTTTTAAAAATTGCAAGCGCCATATCCTGTTTAGTTACGAAAATTTAAAATTATTTAGTACATAAAAAGAAAGCTTAATGAAAAGTTTGCTTTGATCAAAATAAGCATATTAAGCGTGCAATTTGATAAATTTTTCAGACACGATTTACATATTTATCTGAACTACATATTCTGAATTGTCTAAAAAAATATATTTTGATAAATTCAATAAATATCACTACTCCTTTTTAAAATTTGTTAGTACATCTAAACCTTTTTTATGCGGTCCTTTTTTGTGCGATTTTTTTATGCGGTATTTAAAAAAAATGGTCATTAAAATGCATAATGTGAATTAAAATCAAGAGAAACTAAGAAACTTTAACGTTAACTATAATAACTTTCTTTGATAAAAATACTTTTTAATGGTTTTTAAGCATTTAATCAATACATTGCATAAGAACATAAAGTTATTGCATCATTTAATTTTTTTACAGATGTATTTTTCAAAATTTTCATAATATTATAAATATGAAATAAAATGTTCCACGTGTAAATTAAAATGCTTTATCTTGTTTAGAAAAGCAATCTAAGAAAATCGTGAGGTCTTGAGCGTTTTGAGTTATAAATTTTCGATGAAACGGTCCCGATCCACCGCATAAAAAAAGTTTTTTTTTTACAATCTAGACCGAACTAATCTTTTTATAGCTATTTATGATATTTTTGAATATATTTTTTTTTGTGATATTTTTTTATGTGGTCCCTATCCACCGCATAAAAAAAGGTTTCACTGTATTTATAAATTTCTTTTAACTGAGCGAAGTTAAGTAGGTTAGCTAAAGTTACATAATCCTACTTTTTGCTATCCTACTTTGCACCACATAAAAGTTTTAATCGACCGAAGCAAAAAAATTTGTAAAAATATGACTAATAGGGTAAAAGCCCCCTTTGTGGAACGGTATCTAATTATGAACATTTACATATTAATGAAGTTATTTCTGAAAGAAACGTCTGATAACAAAAATTATTATTAATAGAATGATTGTTTTTCAATTTAAATTCACCTCACATTTAAAGTTTCCTTACTTAATTAAAGAAATAAATATGTAAATGTCAAAACTGTTCCAGTATTAGATACCGTTCCACAAAGGGGGCTTTTACCCTATTGAAGAATTTAATTATTTGTAGTAAAAAAAAATTATCTTTATGATATTATGTGAAAGCCGCTATATTAATAATATTTACATATTTATTAATTGCGTATTTGTGTAAGAATGTCTCTGTGATCAAACAACACATGTGCCCTAATTAGATTCCTTTGAAAAAATTTCACCTTGGACGTTGGTGGGCATATTCAGGAAATTTTTACCGCCCCCCACCTTACCCTCTAGATTGATTTGTTTGAAGAATCATTGAAATGAAATATGTAATTATTGAATTTGTTGCACAATATAGTTATTGAGAATAAAGCTTAGTCATGTCCTGGTCTGTGGTTACCCACTTTCAAACACCTTTTTGTTAGCAACCGTTGTGAAATTTAATTTCCGTTTATAAAAATTCCTTGCATATTTCACCAAAAAAAAATATTTACAAGCAAACAATTTTTGGAAATCTGGATTTAGGTAAATATGATTTGATTATTCGTTACAAAAGAGAGATTGTAAAATTAGTCAATTTTTCTGCCAAAGAACGAGTGGTAAAAGTTTTGACGCGTAGACGATCTTTTTTTCTCGAATTTCTTCTTATTGTACGACAGAAAAAGACTTGGCTGTGGAAGTGACATTGTGTAAATATCTACTTAGATAGTCAGACCGTTATTAACGGCCTCAAGGTAGTGATGAGCAAATGCAAGATCAAGACCAAGACTGCCAAGTCTTGGTCTTGATCTTACATTCACACCAAAAGGGATACAAAAAAAAGGATGAAACTCCGAGGTTCTATGGTACAGTGTGTGATGATATTTATAGTTTAAAATGAAAACAAATCTATGGAATGTTTGATGACAGTTATAAATTTCACCACATGGAAACGAATTTATTTAAAAAGTTGGGTTATGAAGGTTAAAATAAAAAAAGGATTAAATAAATTGTGAAATATTTAAAGAAAGGGGTAGATAATGAATAAAAATGTGAGTAAGGATAAAATAAAGGTAAAATGAAAATGTAGTATGATTGTGATTAAAAATAAAATACGTATTGCTGTGTTTTCTTCAGATGATGAAGGTTACGAATTTCGATTGTTTTAAAGGAAATAAAAAGATTTAATTTACATTTATTTTTTTTACAAACAATTAATACAATTATTGAAGACTGTTTTCTTGAACGGTATCGCGGAAAAAGAGACTGAGTAGAATTCCAGGAACACCGTTTTCACCTCGGTGAAACGATCATGCCGTTATATAACAATTATGTAATATTGTTATAAATACACTTACTCAAACATGACACCTGGAATTGGTGCTGGGCAACAATCAGGTCACAAAAATCTAAAGCAGAAATTTCGAAAAGATTAGTTCACGTATAAAAGCGCATATTTATGAGAACTTAATTGCAAAGAAACAATCATTAGTTTACTCATTGCCAATGGGTAACAATTAACTACTTTCTTACAGTCTATCATCGGTTGGAATCTCTTGATTTTAATTTTTTTTGAAACAGTAGTACCAATAAATTTTGAAGGTATGTTGTGTTAATTGAGACCAACGGACTAATTGAAAGTATCAAATTTACATTTTTTGAATTTTAAATTTCACTTAATTTAAATATTTGGTTACGGAAACTGGATCGATTGATCGATCAGTTGTTTACATTAACATTTTTTTTGTCTCTAAACGGACTCTAAAACATTCTAAACTTACAATTAAGCGTTCTTTGTTCGTCGTATGTATTTACAGGCTCAGTCATATATGACATTTATAATAAATGTATTCTAATAGATTTACATTGAAAGCCCCGGGGACATTAAGCGATTAACAGCAAATTACAAAGAAATATGTGTTTTTTTGTGTATGTCATTAAATCATCGCTTTTTTAAATCTTTATAGTCCCGGCCCAGCCAGTCAAGCCATGCACAGCCATGCCGTACGATATATTTATTATGTAACAACATGAAATCATTCGAACACAAAAAAATTAATGTTTGGCACTGTACGACAACTCTGAGGGGATAGTAAGCCCAGTGTTAAATTCCATTTGCACTGAATATCGTTTAAATTTCTATTGAGTAGTGGTATCGAGTGGCGTGATGCGTGAACAGACAGACAGACAGACAGACACAAATTTTAAAAATCGCTGTTTTGTTATCTACATCGATAATTATTCACAGTACTAGTACAGTTTTCAGAAAATATTCCATGTACAGAAACGGTCTCGTTACAGTTTTATTATACCTGTAGAGGGCCGGATTTAAACTAAGTGCCGCCCTGCAGGACACTGTCAAAAATGGCGCTCCTGGAAAGGAATCAACTTTTCCTTAAAAAAATAAATGATGAGCAGCAAAAAATTTTTTTTACTAACTTTTTAAGAAAAAAATTGTCATATTGTGTTCCAGTTTTTGCCGCCCTCGGCACTAGCCCCGCGTGCCCCTAATGATCATTTTATTTACCTATTTACAGTCGAATTGCGTTTTAAGTCCGCCAATTTTATTTCTATTGTAAACATTCCCACTCCATGACCGAAAAAAAATTCATTTCAGTTTCTCACTACGATGCCGGAACATTGGTGTTGATGTTTAATAAGCTAGCAAGCGTACGATTAGTGCAACTCATAAATTATCCTGTCAGAATTCTTTTTATAGGTCCATGTTTACATAATACACGTGTATAGTTGACCAACGCAAGTTTTGTTCGTTCATCGCGCGGATTATATTACAAACTTTGTTTGACTAGCAATACTATTTACAATTTTTACAATAGAAATCATTTAAACTCCTGTCACACAAACTATAGAACGCATTTAGAAAATATTAGTAAATGTATTTATTAAAAATAGGTAGATTTTGTGTCGCTTCTAACAAATGGTAACACTGCACTATACGTCCGGGCACTCACACGCTTGAAAAGTAGGGGAAGCGCAAATTACGGCGGTCGACTACTAAGCGTAAGTCGGGATATAGGAATTCTTGGAATTATATTCTCCTACAGCCCCGAAGCAGACTTATTACGCGATTCGACTGTACTTACCATCAGTCTCTATGGACTCTTCTACTCGGCAAACGCGAGTAGCGAGTACTAGTGATTAGTAGTACTAAGTTCGTGTAAATAGGGCCTTAGGGAAATTCAATAATCAGTTTGTTCGGTTTGTGGTAAAATTAGTTTTTATTAAAATAAGAATCATCCACAACATATTTTATGATCTTATGAAATATTTATTATGACCTCTGTAGGTATATTATGTACGAATTCCCACTCAAGATTGTCGCATAGTAAATAAGTACATCCGTTTAAAATTTCATCCATATGGCTTTCTGGTTTTCTCCATACGCATTTCTCTGGTTAATATACGCAGTATTAGTATGTAATCGTAATACCATATTAATTTAATGGGTGTTACATTTAAATTCCTAAAGCATTTAAAAAATACAATTAATGAGCACAATTAGACATTATTTTATGACAGGTGAAAAATTATTATCAAAAACATAATATTGGACCGGATAAAAGTATTTTTGGACGAAAAGTATATTTTTACTTGAGAGCATTAAGGGGAGAAATACCTTTAAACAGGCGAATATAAAGAGCAGTTTCGGGAATTTTTTTAATAAGGAAAAAATTGATGTGTAGTTTTGGGGTCTGGTATTTTATTGGTGCGTGTCACTCCAGAAGTTCCCAAATGGAAGGTACTCTGGTAACCGTCATTATTAACTGAAAAATTCAAAAAATTTTTTTCCATGTTATGTAATTATATATAATTATACATAAAGAACGTCCATGAATCAAAAAAAATTTCAAAAAAGTAAAAAATTTATGAAATTTTATCTACAGGAAAATCTTATTTATGCGGTGGGATCGCATAAAAAAATAGCACAAAAAAAAATTTATTCAAAAATATCATAAATAGCTATAAAAAGTTTAGTTCGGTCCAGATTGTAACAGAAACTTTTTTTGTGCGATGGATCGGGACCGCATAAAAAAAGTTCTATCGAAAATACATAACGCAGAACGCTCAAAACCTCACGATTTCCTTAAAAGTTGCTTTTCTAAACAAGATAAAGCATTAATTTACACGTGCAAATGTACTGATTAAATGCTTAAAAACCATTAAAAAGTATTTTTACCAATTAAAGAAAGTTATTATAGTTAACGTTTAAGTTTCTTACTTTCTCTTGATTTTGGTTCACATTATGCATTTTAATGACCATTTTTTAAAAAATTGCACAAAAAAGGATCGCATAAAAAAAATTTTTTGCTGTATTTTTGCATCAAAAAAAATCCTTTTATTCAGATATATTGACATCAAAGTTTGGTTCACATAAAGGGTAATAATATAAAGTATAGGTATATCTGGTATAAATTTCAAAAAAATCGGTTTTTGAGTAAGAGCTCCCACCAATTTTAAAAGTGTTTTGAGGAAAACATGTTTAAAATTTTGATATGTAATAATACAAAACGAAACTACTTCGGCACACAATAATTGTACACTCTTATTCGAATAAGCCAGAAATGCTATTACACACTTCCAAGCACATTTTATGTCTAGAGGCTAAAATATACGAAGGGTTTCGACGAATATCGTTCTGAAAATTTGGTAGCATATTCTTGAGATGTTTTATTAGTAAGTATTTTATAAAAAAAAAAATTTTCAAATATTTTTTTTGGTTCTAAAAGTATTTTTCCCCTTAAAAAATAGAAAAGTAGTTTTGTTGGTAGCAAATTTTTATGACTTGCGGCGTTATTAATTAAAAAAAAATTATTTCATTTAATTGTTGATTAATGTGATCAATCAAAGATAATTAGTGTTTTTTTTTTTTTGAAATTTTAAAAAATTTACATTCAAATAATTAGTTTCTGTGTTTTGAATATTTAAATGTAGAAAATGATTATTATGTAAAAAGGTGATATAATTAATATAATATAAAATCTAGTTCAATTTATTATAAATAAAATAAAAAAAAATTATTTAAGGCCTATAATTTGTGTTGTAATGACTTAATTAAAATGACAAAACGTTTTAATATATTTAAAAAAGAAATAATGTCAACAGAATTTTCTTAAACTAGTTTCTCTATTATTTTTAATATCAAACTCCTACGAGATTTCATCATAGTATTTACTTGACGCAAATAAACTTCTTAAAGAGGAGATTCGCTCAAAAAAAAATAAAATAAATTGATTTTTTTCTACATAATTATGTTCCTTAAGGTGTTAAAAATATTCCCCTAAAATTTTATTTAAAAAAATGAAAAATCAAAATAGTCCAAGCTTCGATAGCACAAAATCATACCTGATAAAACACCTCAAATTAAAAAAAGCTAAATGTCCGCCAGATCTTTAAGTTTTTGTTAAATTCTATTTTTAAAGAATTTTTAAAATGGCCGAAAAAAACGTCAAATCTACCTCACATAACACCTTGCTGAAATTTACATATGTTATAGCAAATTATATATATTTTACTGAACAGTCGGTCTGTCTGGCATATTTTGATAATTAATGTCTGACAGACCTATTTTAATTAGTGAAAATTTAAATGCTTAAAAATCATTAAAAAGTATTTGTATCAAAAAAAGTTATTATAAGTAGTTATTGTTTAAGTTTCTTACTTTGTCTTGATTTTGACTCACATTATGCGTCTTAATGACCATTTTTTTTTAAAACCGCATAAAAGAGGACCGCATAAAAAAAAATCCCATAAAAAAAAATATATTCAAAAATATCATAAGTAGCTATAAAAAGTATAGTTCGATCCAGATTGTACAAAAAGCTTTTTTTGTGCGGTTGGTCGGGACCGCATAAAAAAAGTTTCATCGAAAAAACATCACTTAAAACTCTCAAAACTTAGAAATTTCCTTAGAAGTTGCTTCTATAAAAAAGATAAAGCATTTATTTACACGTGGAAACATTTTTTTCATTTTTATATCTACTCTTATGAAATTTGTGAAAAATACATCTTTAAAAAAACTAAATGTTGCAATAACGTATATTTTATGCAATGTAGGTACTGATTAAATGCTTAAAAACCATTAAAAAGTATTTGTATCAGAAGAAGTTATTATAGTTAATATTTCAATTTCTTACTTTCTCTTGATTTTAATTCACATTATGCATTTTAATGATCATTTTTTTTTTAAAAAAAACCGCATAGAAAAAATCGCATAAAAAAGGACCGCATAAAAAAAAATTAGCTGTAAACAGTATATACCTATATGAATAATTTAATAAATGTAGCAAAATATTTATTATTAAAGCTATTTGTCTCGCTAACACAAAGGAATCTTTTAAAAAGAACATGATTAGCTAATAAATAAATTAAAAATTGATACTCCCATCGAAAATTAAAACACTATTGTTCGTTAATAGACTACATACTATCGTATCGTCTGCGTATTAGACTGTCTACGGTCTCTGTGTATAGAGTTATAGACAATCGCATAACAGGTATCTTTGGATGTTTGGATATCTCATACAGACGTTTTGATACCACCTGATCCGATCTGATATGTAAGTTATAAATTTATAATTAATAACTAAAACTAATTAATGACTCAACAGAAAAAATACGATCTGCATTTTCGACGACTCCCAGACAAAATTATTTTACCTAATGAATGTAGCTTTCATTTATGAAGGCCAGACGGTCAGCTATATTACCGGTCATAAACGTTGTTTTCCCTCAAAGGAGAATATCGCGTTTTTATTTGAAGCCGCGGGTGTTGTAGGTTTGCTGAGGGGTACGGGTCTGTGTCAGTAAACTGACAAAGGATTGAATAGCCAAGAAAAAGAAAAAACTAATAGAAAAGACTATTCCATTCAAAAATTACAAAGATTTTTCAGGGGTAGATGGAGGCATTCGTAAAGGAAGCTGTCAGGAGCAAAATTGTTGGAAATTGGAATATCTTCCTTGGTCCCTGGTTCCTCTCAGTTGTAAAAATTCATATTTCAAACCATCCTCACCCAGTGTTATGTCGATTGAAAGTATATACTACAACGTCTACTTTGCTGTAAAGTATCAAAAATTTTTCAATTTTCGTAAGGAAAACAGTGGTTTTTTGAATGTTTTATCGAGAAAATATTGTCTTTAAAATAACGGAGACCTTTTATAATAACAGCTTTTGCCTAAATTTAATCGATTTTCATAAAAAAATGTTAGGAGAAAATCGAAAAAGATCGAAATTTTCTGATTTTTCTGAACTGAAAATTGAAAAAGTGTTCAGCCTACTCAAATTCTTTTGTCACTTATGAATAAATTTGTATTTCTGTAATATATAACGAAAATTTGTTGCCTAGCAATTTAAAGAGAAAAACCACAGACCAATGAACACTATTATATTATACTACTAGACAAAGCGTAAAGCCAGTTTCTAGGCATTTTGCTTGAAGCAGGTAACAGAGTGAAACGAGTAAGATTCAAGGAATATAATACAATGTCAATTTTTGAGCAAATGCGACTATAATTATTGCAGGACATAATTTTTATATGTACGTATTTTGAAAATAAAGCGAATACCATTTTCTTTCTTTCAAAATTTTGCAGTTTCTTCCTTCTCAAAAAAGTAAAATTTTTGTTATCAATATTATATTTTTACAATAATTATTTGAAAGCGTTACTACGGATACTATCGGTTATTGTATTGAATACTATGTATATTACAGAATACTATTAGGTCGTATCCTGGTTGTATCTGGCTGCCTCAATTATATATTGAATGTTCATTGGTCTGTGGCTGAAACATTTTTGGATTGATAATTCTACGATTTAATTTATTTTTTGGCAACAAATCTGAGTTGTAGAAAACACAAATTTATTCAGTAAAAAAATATAAAACCTCAGTGTAATACTGTAAGACAATTTAGTGAATAAAATAAGTTAGCAGCAATTCATATTATTATTAAATATTTCGTTACTATGGTTTTGAAATTAGTTAAATTTACCAATAAAAATTTTTGTTTCATTTTTACCATTGTTTCATTTTTACATGGTTTCTGACCATGTTTTTTGCTGTAAAGCTCTGTCCTAACACATTAATTAATTAAATTGCCATAAAAGAAAAATTCACTCTCATGCACAGACCGTGCCTAGTAAGTCAGTTTGGCTATCGTGTACGAAGTCGTCTGTATCGACACAAGTCGTCTGTGTTGATAGCGCGAAATAATTGGACGATAAAAAAAAACTCTAATTAGTTATTGGAATATAATCTGGACATTGTTATAAAATATTGTTTGGGGTGGTATTTTTTATTAAATTTTTTTTATTTTGGACCGCCTCTATGTTATGGATACTACTCAAAAACATGACAAAGGACTTTTAATTTCTTCGAACGCGTCAGAAAACGGGGCAATTGTGGATACTCATTAGTTCTATGTAAATATATTATGTAGATATGTGTCAGTTATTTGTTTTTACAAATTTTTTGAGTTTTTTGTGCTGATAATTTAACTCATGTGTATCAAGTCCCATAAGAATATTGTAGTTATTTTCATTTTTACCATTAAAAAAAAAGTTAGAACAAACTTTTGGAGCGAAAAAAATGGTACAAAACATCTTATTGATCATTTCACTGTAGGTAAACACGATAAAAACGAAACAAAAATTCGTATTGGTAAATTTAACTGATTTCAGAACCATAGTAACAATGTATTAACTAATAATATGAATTATACTAATTTATTTTAGTCGTTAAATTGTCTTACCGTATTACACTTGACTTTTATATTTTTTCTGAATAAATTTGTGTTTTCTACAACTCAAATTTCTTGCTTAAAAGCAATTTAACTCCACGAACTGTCAACTAACAAAAAAGCTTCAGCTTCGCTGTCGTGTTAGCTAGGCTAACTAGCTAGGCAACAAATTTTCGTTAGATAAACCCAAATTTATTCGAAAAAATACAAACCGCTCGTGTAATAATAAGTGATAAAATTTTACTGCAAGGGTAAGGCGGCCACCTTTTTCACTATAGTCCATGCAGGACAATATATAGCAATCTTAGACCTTATATTTTGTGTTCGTGTGATATTTTGAAAAATTCCAAAATTTTTTTTTTCAAAAATACAATTAATGGTCCCGAGACCGAACCGGACAATACGATACAGTATTTTTTGTCTGCAAATAAGAAAACAGCGAGGCTAGCTTGACGGGATGATATGGTCAACTAAATGGTCGGAAACCGACCTTTCATATTACACCAACGCAATGTTGTTCCAACTAATAGCGGCAATGATTCCTCTCTACAAGAATTCGATTTAAAATTAAAGAACGACTTTTAAACATTCCTCTAATGCTTAAGAAAGTGTCGATATGTATCTAAATTAAATGGTTGACGATGTGGTCGGAAAACGACATTTCATATTACACAACCCAATGTTATTACAACTGATAGAGGAAATGATTAAAGGCCGCAAGAAATCTGTCTAGAGTTAAAGAATTGCTTTTAACTGATCTGACAGAAGTCTTTTTTATGGTGGTTTTACGTGCCCAATTTTGTTAAAAAAAAAAAAAAACTTCAAAAACTTGTAATCCATTCGCAGTTTCATTATTCTGTTATTTTTTTTTAGGGAGTTTGTCGACAAAACGATTTTTTCGCAGGATTTTAACGAAACTTCTCTAGATATTTATTTAATTCAATACCAATAATACGAGCCCTTACCGAAAAAAAAAACTGACCACCCCAGTTTTGAGAAAAACGGTTTCAAAGTTTTGTAATTTTAACACGGGCTCTTATGTAAAAATTCTTTTTTTTTTTTTGAATAAAATGAAAACATGTCAAAGGAATTTGATAAAAAAATTTAATATGTTATAAAATACAAAGTTACAAACCATATTTAATAAAAAATAAAAATTCACTACGCCGTTTTTGAAATATAATTTATAAACATCATTTTACGTTTTTATAACGCTTTTTCAACAATATTTTTATATTGCTACAACATAAGCGTGCGCAAATTAAAAAAAAAAAAACAAGTGGTATACAAATATAATCACTGAAGAATATTAATACATTATTTAATTATTAATAAAAGAAAATTTTTTTTGAGATATACATATTTTTGTACTTCTTGACTATTTGAGAGCAACTATACGTTAAGGTTTTTAAATCACTGAAAATTTTTAATAAACGAATTTTGTATTTTAAAATGATTTTCAGTGTGAAAAGATTCACCCAAAACCTTATTCTTTGATAGTTTATTTATTCGAACCTGAATGATGAATCATCCTGTATATATTAATTAACAATTTAGGTAGCAACTAATTGGTCTTAATTTTTAATAATCTTTAATTATCAAAAGTATTTTGTGACGAGACACTAATCAACAGAAAGTTATAAACTAGGGCACACCAATATTTTTATATACATGTTTATATAAAGTTGGTATTGGACAATTAACAGTTTAACAAGAAAATGGAAGAAAATATATGTTTATTGATAATAATTTCAAATGTTGCTTACAACATTATCGATACATGAACAGAACACCATTAAATCATTAAGATAATAGGATACATTTAATGACGTTAATTGACATAAAGAATCAATTTTATTTCGTAAACGAACCAAAAAAATAAAATAAAATTAAACCCTTTCTGTTTCGCTCGACGATAATCCCAACAGAAATATAATAATATTTTTTTAAAAGCACTTAATGCTTATAGCCAAATAATTTGGGTTCCGAAGAAAAATACCCTTTATGTATAATTCTCACATCTTTATCGAGTTTTATTAAAGTGATGTTACATTGGACTTCCAGCCTAATGGGGAAATAAGTACCTATCTATAGGAATATTTATGACTGAGAAATCTCACATTCTGTAAAGTCACACATGTCCACTGACTCATAATAGTTCATAAATTAATTATTTGAAAGACATGTTTTACGATGCAATTGATGTATTTATCTATTTTTTAATTTTTATCGTGAAAATATGCTTTGATAAAAAGATTAAAAAAATTAATAAATATTTATATTAAGAAATTTTTCCAAACCCAATTTTTTTAAATATTTTGTTCGCTTTTGTAGTATTGTTATGTAAAAAAAAATGTTTTTTGCAAATAAACTCTAAAACTCCCCGTAAAAAGACCATTCGTCGAAACGACGCCGATGTATGATTAACTTGACTCGTAGACCAACGTATGATTCTAGGGTTTTAATCTTGAGAGCTGTGATAAACTGTAGCTACTAAAGAACTCTGATTTAATACGTGTCCAACACGTACTCGGTTAATTTTTTTTTATTTTTGTGGTCCATTTACATAGCTAGAAAGGTTTTCAACGATTGTCAAATAATTATTATTTTTCGATTAGACCCACTATAAAACGAATGTGTTGGGTGTGTAGGCGTGACTGACCCACAGACGTGTAGACCCTTTTCACATCATAAGTGATTTGTTGGACGAAAAAAAAAAAGAAGAGTTAAATAATCCATTTACACTTGTGATTATTATTGGGTACAGAACAAATCGTCTGGTTGGATCCATTTTTATTGTAATTTGTACTTGTGTCTGACATTTTTGACAGATTCTTTTAATCAAAATCAACAAATTTCATTTTATGTTTTTGTTTTTTTTCTTTTTTTGGGTGCATTAGTGAAACAAAATGTTCGATCAGACCTTTGTAGTAATGGCTTCATTTAGGTAGAAAACAATATTAATTGCTGGCCAAGTTATTATTTTTTTTTGGAATAGTTTAGTTTTTATGGGGAAGTTTGTTCGAGAGTCCTTAAAAATTATGTATTTTTCTAGAATTTTTTTCTCACGAACGGAAGTAAATATCAATTTCAAATTTTGTACACATATTTATTAAGTATTAAACTATACCAAAAAAATTTTTCAAGGAAAAATATAAAAGATTGTCCATTTTATAGATAGTGCAGTGTGACGATCCGAAAATCCAATGCCTTGTTGGTGGACATCCTAGCGCCGGTAATAAACCACCGAAATCCAAAAACAAAAAAGATTTATAAAATATATGAAGAGTACCGGCATCTCTACCTATAATATCAATAAATTGCTGAAAGAAAAGAAAATGGCGGATATGTGAACTTTTGATTACGATTTTTATCTTATTTTTCGCTCTTTAAAGTAAACTTAAAAATAAAAAAAAATATTGAAAGTGTATCGAACTTAGGTAGAGGTGCCGAAGAATTAAATTATCTTTAAAATGAAAAGTTAAAAAAAAGGGTCCATCGAATAGTTTTTGAGTTATCGTGTCCACCAGTTCCAAAAATGTAGCTCCGAGATATTATAAAATATATATATAAAGAAACGTATTTTCAAAATTTTATATTTAATACTCATTATTGCGTGAACTACGTTTTTTGATTTTTTTTTTGTAGAAAGCTGAATTCGGTTAATGTGCAAGAATCTTGTTTTTAAATTATTTTCAGTAAAATCACTTTGGCAACATATTCTACACATAATTTGCTATCAATTTCGGCAAAAAAATCAATTTTTTTTATCAAATCTCAAGTAAACCTTCCCTTAAAGTACTATCAGCAAAATCACTTTGGAAACATATTCTACACATAATTTGCTACCAATTTCTGCAAAAAAAAAAAAAACGATTTTTTTTAACGCCTCTCAAGTAAACCTCCCCTTAAATACCTACAAGGTATGTTACGAAGGTAAACATGAAACGGACACGACGGAGGTCTTATACCAATTCCCTGAAATTGGAAGTGGTCAGGACCGGTGACAGAAACTCAAGCCCCTGGGACAATGACGGGCCCCCGAACACAATAAAAAGTTTTCAAACATTTTTACTCCAAAAATATACAATTTTCGAAAAAAAAAAACATCTTCTTACCTCTTCTGGGTCCCTAATCGAGGCTGCGGGCCCCCGGACAATTACCCTACCTACCCCATCCTCTCTCTGGCCCTGGAAGTGGTAGAACAAAATAGACAAAATGTAAAGTTAACAGAAAACCAGGTGTGGCTTGTGGTCTCACCTACGTAAAATTATTTTAATTTTAGATTGGATATACCGAAATTCTGTACAAAATTAGTTATTTATAGTACTTCGCTTCGCTCGCGAAACGACTCTAAAGTAACCATTTTATATTTTAATAGCATAGCTAATTTGCTCACCTCAGGACCTCTGTGTTGATATCCGTAGCAATAACTTTAGGAATATTTCTATTTTAGGTCTTTCTTAGAACATTTAGGAGACAATCGATCTTAGGGATCTCATTAGTATTTGAGTAAAATTTTTTGAATGTCATATGGTTTCACTATGTTCGTCCAATGACTGTAAATTAGCTATTACATTCATATTTTAACAGCGTATCTTATTTTCACACCTGAAGACCTTTTAAGAACATTTTAATTTCGAACCGTTTTTGAGGTCCCAAGATTCTGGAGAACAATTCTGAGCTCGCATTAATTAGTCCCAATAATATTTTAGCCATTGATCACGATCCGTCTAGTCGTTTGTTTTTAGCCTTTTTGGGGGGTTTCAAGACCTTCGAGGCAATATTCATTTTTCACATATCTCAACATTATTTTGAATGTTTTTTTAGTATTCTGAAACCTGTGGGGCAGTTAAATTGTTTACTTTGGATCCTTTTTGGGACGCTGGAACTTTAAAGATCAATTTACCTAATCCTAAGATCAATTTATCTAATTTACAATTTTTACATTTTGCTCAATATAGTATTTGAGCAAAATTTGGTGACGATACCTCCAGTCATTTACTTTAGGTCCTTTTTGTGATCCTAATTAGTGATGAGCAAATGCAAGACCAAGACCAAGATTTAGCAGTCTTGATCTTGGTCTTGTTCTTGCATTAAGAATCTTGGTCTTGGTCTTGCTAGAGCAGTTTGAGTCTTGGTCTTGGTCTTGTTCTTGCAAAATGCAGTCTTGGTCTTGGTCTTAGTATTGCTAAAAATCTTGCACTTTCTTGCATCTTTTTATTAGCGAATTTTTTCCTTCTAAAATCAGAATTTTCTCTCTTTTTGCGGTATTAATTATACTTTCAAACTATCATATTTAAATAGTTTAGCAAGAGTTTTGCTTTTTTCTTGCTTTTGTCTTGGTCTTGCTCACTTGAGTCTTGGTATTGGTCTTGCAACCATACTTATAGTCTTGGTCTTGGTCTTGCTCTTGGTATACATAATCTTGGTCTTGGTCTTGGTCTTGCAAAAAAATGCAAGACCAAGAGAAGACTGCAAGACCAAGACTAATTTTGCTCATCACTAATCCTAATGCCTTGCAGGACAATTTTAACTTTTGTAATGTAGCCAATATTAGAACTGAAGGTATTTTTGATGCACTAGTGAAAGACTTTTTGAAATCGATTGGGTATTTTTCGAGATTAGCTATAGAATTAACAAAGTGACAACTTTAATTCTCTATTATGTTAGTCTAATTAGTAACGTAGGCCCAGATACCCGAATGGCTTCCCTTCGGTCAGTTTAGAAATAATTTCTTGCCAAATTCTGTTCAGAAGTTCCCGCCGTTCAGTGTTGAAGTCATAACTTGCTAACATCCCTCTTTAAAGCGAAAAAAAATAAAACTTGTAAATAATAAACAAATATTTTACTTTGCAAAATACCACTTTTATTTTGAAACTGTGACAATATTGTTTCGAACCGTTAGTTCATTTTCAAGTTCATTCTGTTTGAAAATGAACTAACGGTTCGAAACAATATTGTCACAGTTTTAAAATAAAAGTGGTATTTTGCAAAGTAAAATATTTGTTTATTATTTACAAATATGGAATACCATAAAGTAACGCTCAAATCTATTAATATTATAAAACTTGTAGCCTAAAATTTTACTTTTTAGGATTTCGTCGTTGTAAATTTAAATGTTCAACTGTCGTTTTATAACTAAAATTCACGAGATAACATTTGGAAAATAAAATCGCTGATCAATAACCATTTATTCAAAAATTACACTATTTAATAATAACAATAATAATAATAACAATAATCGTTAAACTGATAAAAATTTAATCGCAGAGGCCGTTCGTTCCAGTTTAATTACATCGAGTAAATTCCAGTTAATTAATGATAAACGATTATTGATGATATTTTTTAAGACAACCAGAGCCTACTGTATATATAGCCGCGGTATACAACAGTTGTTGTAAACCCACGCAACAGACCGAAAGTTGGTTTCCATATTTGGTTTTGGGTGAGCGAACTTGGGACCCAAACGGCCTGCAGTAGTTAGTTACCGTAGGGTGGGATGAATCGGGACAGGTAAGTGAATAGGGACGAAACGAAAAATGTGATTCATAAACTTAATTTAAAAATACTAAATGTAAATGTGAACATATATCTTACTTAACTTATAGTAACTAGGCTTGAAGTTGAATAAAAAATATTAAAAATTGCGTTTATATTGACGTCTTCAAACAGTGCTTAAAACTTTATCTTAAAATGATTTATTTCGGTGTTCTTATGAATAAATTGTTGTTTAATCGAAAATTTAATTATTTTGGAACATATCTGGAAAAAGAGGACTGCAGACTTTTAGTTGTTTTTATCTTTTTTAAGAGGAAATAATGAGGACTTAACATTTGGGCTAGGTTCGAAGTTAATAGGGACGGAAAAGGTGTGAATAGGGACACTGTAAAGGTTAATAGGGACGTTATATAAGAGTATAAAGCGACGAATGTGGGGTGATTAGGGACGGATGTAGCATGTATTGGAACATAGAAGAGAACACTTTCAAGGTTATCAAGTCATTCAATATTTTATACGCATATTCAGGTATAACATTTCTATGCTTTATAAACTTTATTTTAGATTCTACGTTTGTTTCTATAGAAAATCATCAAGTATTATTTCTTTTTTGAATGTATAGATACAAAAAATTCGAAATTATGTTATATTTTAATTTCAATTTTGGTCGGCCCTACGGGTTGTCCCGTACCCATTCACCCTTTTATCGTCTCTTTTGACCCCAATTTTTCATAGAGAAGATATTATATGATTTTTGTTATTTTTTCAAAAACCACCGATATTTTCAAAATTTTTTCGATACTGTGATAAAGTGACCATCCTCGCATACATCTATACATATAATAAAATTGTAACGAGACCATTTCTGTACATGGAATATTTTTGGAAAATTGTACTGGTACTGTAAATAGTTATCGATGTAGATATCAAAACAGCAATTTTTAGAAGTTTTGTCTATCTGTCTGTCTGTCTGTGTGTGTGTTCACGCATCACGCAAAAACTGCTGGACGGATTTTAATGAAATTTGGTGTGATGATAACTTATTACCTGGGCAACATCTAAAATACTTTTTACTCCGGGACAATTTCTCATTTGCACGGAAAATTGGAAAAACCATTTTGAACATGTGCACACTTTAGGCAAAAACTATTGGACCGATTTTAATAAAATTTGGTGTGGTGATAACTTATTACTTGGGTCAACATTTAAGATACTTTTTACTCCGGGAAAATTCCTCATTCCCACGGAAAAGTAGAAAAACCATTTTGAGCATGTGCAAACATTACACAAAATTTATTACTCTTTGCAAGTTCTGTATAATTATTGCACTTACATATACATATACTTCTTATTGAGTTTATAACAATTCTTTGCGCGAACGAGGTCGCGGGTACGGCTAGTTTTTAATATATCAAAGATTAGGTACTCATAAAATAAATACAAACAAATACGGTGTGAAGTCTGAATTCGTGCATATTCATCCCGCTCTACGGTATGTATTTATTGACTTCTTGTGTTTTATGTTGTTCACTGAGGCTGTATCTATTTGTGTCCGTTTCAATAACTTATTATCATCAACGATTGATTAGAATTTGATATGACTACATACTATGGTAATTAAAATCACAAGAGAAACGCTACAAGACCAGTTCATCATTCCAAATTTTCGTGTTATTAACACTATAGTTTGTTGATCTATGATACAAAATGATCATTGATCATACTTGTATAAATATGATTTCGTATAATAAGTGTATATTCACGGATAATTATTTTTGAGGGGACATTCCCCAAAACAACATCGAAAATCTACCTTTTTTATTAATTTTTTTTTTTTTATACAAATAAATGTTTTTTTTTTTTTTTAAAATGAGCTGAGTATAAATGGCTTTGAAATCGACACTGCGAGATTTTTCCACCTTGATGGTTCCTCGCGTTCTGAAATCCCCAGTGAATCAAAATCAAAAAAAAATAAAATAAAATAAAAAACCAGCGAGAAATTGCATTTTGAAAATAAGTTTTCAAAAATCACCGCTTTTTCTCGACTATAAACGACCGTCATTTTGAAAATACATTACGGAACCAAAAGATCCTAGTTTCTGCCAAAATGACGGTGCCGAGGAATAATATGCACTTGAATTTATGTCGATATCTCAATTAATACTTTTTGAGATACATGAGGAACCATGTCGAAAAACGTAATTTCGAGAAAACAGCATCTAGTTTTTTTTTCTCTTTCCTTTTTTCTCTTTTTTTTTTAAAATAAAATTTTAGGAGAATACTTCTGACACCTTAAGGAACATAACTATGAAGAAAAAAAAATCGATTTCTTTTTTTTAGCGAATCTCTCCTTAAAGACAAAAGTTGTTCTTTATCTACACTCTGAGAAATATTTTTTGTCGGAAAACATTTCCTCTAAAACCAATGGTTCAGCAGTTATCAGAAAATTTTTCAGTCCTGATAATTTTGGCTCAAATCTGAACATCATTTTCAACGTTTCTGGTTTGTTTCAGATATTTCTGAGCAATTCTTTTGCCGACAAGAATTGAAGGTAGAAACTTTTAAGTGCTTTTCTTGAAATTTCCGTGTTTGCCCCTTAAAATTAATCCCCCATCCATCTGTTTGTCAAATTTCTAAATTTTATATCGAATAATTTCATAGAAAATCGTTTTTGTGAATATAAGACGAACACCAAAATCATTTTATAAATATTTCGTTCATTGGTATTTAAAGGCTCGACTTGATCAGTACAAATGCCCTTACTATTGTCCGAATTGGTTGTAAAACTATAAAGTAACTGTGGATGTACTTGACATAAAAGTAAAATCAATATGATTTTGATTTAAATAGTACTAAAAGTGAGATTTAAAACTATTTTGGACAACAAGTACGGTCATCCATATTGGTCAGACTGAGCCTTAACACCTAAATGTAATTTAGAAAAAGTCATTTTTCAAATCGGAATAATAAAATCTTATTAATTTTATTTGATTTCAAATTTTATTATGCTAACAACATACTCAAAAAATTTTAATATTTATTTTTTTATTTAAATTTTCAAAACAAGCCGCAAACTACACTAATCTGACTCATCAATTAGTAAATAATATGATTTTTATACCAATTATAGAAAAAAAATTTTTGAAACCTTTTGAAAAAACCAATAATATGATAAAATTTTAATTAACGTCTCAATAGAGAATTTATTGTAACCTGCTCAAAAGTACTGTTAAAGTATTTTTTTTTAAATATTTTTCATAAATTTTATCAATTTCCAATTACAAATTAGATATTTAAGAAGGACCAGGTGTTTTAATACAGTAAAGGTCCGGATAACTGGATACTTTGGTGTTAGGTATCTATATAAAAATTATATAGATATTGTAATTTACGGTCCTGTTGTATTATTATGTTCTCCCTGGGATCGTTTTATATACTTAGGTACAAAAAGAAATATAACTTCATATTCCATATTTAAGCCGGAATTCATAAAAAAATATTTTTAAAATAAAAATTGTAACGTTTACATTAGTTGAAGTAAGACTCGTTATTAAAAAAATTTGTTTTTAAGGGGAGATTCGCCAAAAAAACATTAAAAATCGACCTTTATTATTACTATTTTTTTTTTTTTATACAAATAAATATTTTATTAAGGGGATGGTAACGTTAATTCGGCATAAAAAAGATCCATTTTTAAGAATTTTTTCAGACGTTACAGGTAAAACAAATTTAATTAATCGATCGTAGCATTATAGTACAACATACGAACATTTCCTTAATTTTTTAAAACAAAATATAAATAATTAAGCCAACGGCAGCAAATCTTCGGAGGCGCCTCGAAAAAAAGTTGTTTGTCGGTGAACAATATAACTCATGAGTGGATCATACGAAATAAAAAAAATATGATATCATTAGATAACCTCTTTCCTAAGGTATCCCTGGGAAGAATTTTTATTTTTTCGATTTTTTAATTTTTGGTGACACTTAGAAGTGAAAACACCGATTTTCGTCTAAAAAATTGACCTATTTGTTAATGTAAAATTAATAATTATGAAAAATAAAAAAAAAGCTCCCAGGGATACCTGGTTTATAATGTA
Organism: Brachynemurus nebulosus; assembly: GCA_035578155.1. Lineage (NCBI taxonomy): Eukaryota > Metazoa > Arthropoda > Insecta > Neuroptera > Myrmeleontidae > Brachynemurus > Brachynemurus nebulosus. The sequence continues at coordinate 3,124,068 of JAPWDM010000026.1, forward strand.
AGTAAGTTGTATACAGAATTTCAATATAATCAGTCGAGTAGATTTTGATTTAAAATGTTCACCGGTTTCAAAAATGACAAGTGTCAGAAAATCGCTTTAAAGTTTCGCATACCTGAAAATGCAATATTGAATATGATGTTATAGTATACATTAGTATACTTAACAAAGACCCGTCCATGAATAAAAGAATTCAGGGATTCCGAGAGCCCAAAGCTACGTACCTGCTGGGCAGGGATACGAAAACGTATCGGAGCAATAAACGCTCAAAGTTCTATGTCTTAGTTAGTTTTGCTCCGATTTGTTTAAAATTTTGACACAACAATCTTAAGATATTGTACAATTATATGAGACAAAAAAATAATGAGAAAAAAAATTTTAATACGTTACCATCCCCTTAAGAAACTAAATACTAATTGTTTCTACAGGTCTTGAGATTACAAAAAAATTAAAAAAAATAAATAAAAAATGAGCTGAGTATAAATGGCTTTGAAGTCGACACTGCGAGATTTTTCCACCTTGGTGGTTCCTCGCGTTCTCAATCCTCAGTGAACCAAAATCAAAAAGTCAATAATTTTCTGAAAATATACATATACAGTTATGGCACTAACTAGGATCTAAGAAAAAAATAAAGCGCATTTCGAATTTAAATTTTTAAATACCACCACTTTTTTCCACTATATACAGCCGCCATTTTGAAAATATATTACGGAACCGAAAAGTTCCTAGTTCCTGCCAAAATCACGGTTATGAGGAATAATATGCACTTTGATTTATGTCGATATCTCAAGTGCATTTTGAGATACACGTGGAACCATGTCTAAAAATGTACTTTTGAGAAAAAAGCATTTAAAGTTTGCGTGCACTAAAATGCCCATAACTTTTTGATTTTTCATTTTTTTTTTTAAATAAAATTTTAGGGGAATATTTCTAACACCTTAAGAAACATAGTTATGAAGAAAAAAACTTCGATTTTATTTTTCTTTTTAAGCGAATCTCGCCTTAATATATTTCTTTGGAATAATAATTTTCATACTATAAAAATATTTAGACACAAAAATCAATTAACTTTGTGTACTTTACAGCAATGTTTATATTTTTTTTTTTTGGTACGTTTTAACATCATAATTTTTTCATTATAGAATTTATTTGTCCCAACAATAAATTAAACATGTAATTTAAATTTTCGAACAATTTTGATTAAATTTTTATTAATAAATACAAACCTAAGTATGGTCCACACCAAGCCATGTTTTGTATGATTCACGCACGGGTCTATGAATGCGTGTGGCATCCAAAAACAAGTCACATAAAATATAATTATAAATTAAATCATAACGTAACAGTTGTTTCTTTCATTTTTTTTCTCTCTGGTTAATAGTAACAAAAACCTGTAATTTTTAACGCTTATAATGTTACCTTAAGGTTATTTATTAAATTTGTATATTCAAAAAAAAAAAAGTATTATGTATACTTAATTAATTCCAAATTGGCTTTAAACGAGTTAACATGTAAAAATATTTGCGTAAAAAACCGATTAGCTTATTAAAATTTATTAAAAATTTACGTACTGTTGAAAATTTGAGGAATTTTCTAAATTGCTGTTTAAATTTCAAAATTCAACGCCTACGAACGCAGGTGAATTCGGATATTTAAAAGATTTTGTTTTCGTTTTTACCAGGTGCGTGTCCAACTCTTTTGACACTCTTGTACAATTTAATATATCTTGTCCACCAATCAGGGCCGGATCTAAGGGGGGCAGCCGGGGCATGTGCCGGGGCAGAGCAAGTTCGGGGGCGTCAAATGTTGACTTTGAGCTTTTTTTTGCTCGTCACTTGTTTTTTGCAATTTTGAATTTTGAAATTTTAATTTTTCTCGGGAAGGGCGCCAGCAGTAAAGTTTGCCCCCCTCATAATAATTGTAGGTCCGGCTCTGGGATCAATACTTACGTAAAGATATAGCTAACGTTTTTTCTTCAAATAACTTGTTATACTACACGGAGAGAAAATTCCTATAAAAATTACTGTGCTCATACTACAATCGACGTGTAACAGGCGAACATATCCAATTTTTGTATGGTAAAATTATAAAAATTATAGTTATATTATTGTAATTTTTATTGTATAGTTATATTATAGTTTATTATTGTATTTTAATGTGGAATATTGTTAGTGAAACGTGAAAACACTACGCAACAAAAATGTATTCCAGAAGACGAATTATCAATCGTCTTCTGGAATCAGGCTTAGAATGTGCAAAGATTCAGCTCGGCGTCACCGAGAGCCGAGACCTCAGCGCTTATGTATGTCGTGGCCCTGCATGCTGTGTGGTCCCCGTTGTCCATGTGAATTTCAAGGGACGCTTACAACATTCCTTTTGAAAAAAACAGATGGTCTACTTCTTGGTTTTTTTTTTTATTCCTGTCTCATGAATTTTTGCTTCGTAATGATTCTACATGAAGAATCCTTGTGTGTAATCAATTTTATTAAAAATTAATTACATATTGTACTAATTAAAAAAAAAGTTCTTAATGAATGCCCCTATCTGTCCACAAAACAAAATAAGAACAAAATCAAAACAAACATTTTCTTGGGTGGTTTTATTATTAATTAAACAAAACAAAAACAAAAAAATCAATGTAATAATTAAACCGCCTTCTTGATGTAATATTAATTAATTATTTGAATCAGAATTTGATCAGCAACCCTTTATCAAAAACATAGGCATAGATTGGTGGAAGAATTTTGGGTGGCTGTAGTTTGTGTGGACTTGCATTATTAATCACTCTGATGAATATTGAAATTAAGTTTAATAATAAATGTAATATTACACAAAATTAATGTAATATTACCAAAAAAAAATATATATATTTTTCTTACTAAATGATGTGAATCGAATGCATTTTATTAAAATAATAAAGAAGATTGATCTGTTATTATACGAAAATATCATTTTTATATGCTCAAGTACAGTACCTAACAAAAGTTCAGGTTATGTTAGAGTTACTTGTACGACAAAAAGTGGTAGTCCAGAGTCCCCCACCTTACATAATTCATTTAAGTTGGTAGTTATTTTTTACAGTAAACTACGGTACGGTAGAGTAAACAGCATTTAAGGCATTTGGAGCGAGATAGGTACAAAAGTAGTTCAACGAAAAAATTTTCTTTTAACAAAAATTTTGAATTTCCGCGCTCTTGTTGTAGCAATATAAAAGCATTGTTGAAAAAGTGTTGTAAAAGCGTTGTAAAATGATGTTTATAAATTATATTTAAAAAACGGCGCGGCCAAAAATTAGTACCTATTTCTTATTAAAGATGGTTTGTAATTTTGTATTTTATAACATATTAAATATTCATCAAATTCCTTTGACATGTTTTCATTTTATTCAAACAAATCGTGTGAATATGTCAACTTCCCATAAGAGTCCGTGCTAAAATTACAAAACTTTGAAACCGTTTTTCTCAAAATTGGAGCAGTCAATTTTTTTTCGGTATAGGTTCGTATTATTCGTATTGAATTAACTAAATGTCTAAAGAGTTTCATTAAAATCCTTTGAAAATCGTTTTTCGGACCAACTAACTTAAGAATGCATCCATATTACCACTAAAAGGTCAAAATACATTTTGATTCTTTGTAACCTTTCAACGGAATGGCCTTTATCATCAGGGTTTTTTCAGCTGTTCTTTATAAATATTTATATACCTATCAATTCTTTATCAGTTACTGATTCCAACCCCTCTCCCTCAGCAGATTTTGGGAAATCAAAACGGGACTAAAAAGTCTGACAACTACATTGTCAACCTTTTTTTTAAATTTTAATATCATTTTAAACGAAATGACCCATCATTTTTATACTTTACTGTACTTATATAGGCCCTTTTTATCGAATAGGTATATATATTGTGGTTCTAATATAAATTTTTTGTTAATACTCAATGATAACCTTATTAGTATAAATGAATTAGCTCGTATATTATAATGTAAGTTAATAATATAAATTATTTTAATAATAATTTTTTTCTGTATATACATTACAGTGTAAACTCTATATAACGAACTTCTATTTAACGAAAAACTCTTTAAAACGTAGAAATTGCAAAGATTTGTTTGGTTTACATTATCATCCGTATATTGAAACACTCTTTATAACGTAATAGCCACTCTCAATAACGAAAAATACGTCATTTTTTAAGCCAAAAAAATTTTATTTCACTGACCTTCAAACACAATAGTGATACAGAGTCGTAAATATTTCGTACGCACAAAGGGATTCTTAGAAATCCGTTTATTTGTTTGTGAAAATTGCCTAGCACATGTTTTTGCCTACTGTACTTCCGTACTATTGTCTTATTGCTGTCTTTACTTTATCAAATTCTTAGTTGCTTTCAAACTTTTTAACTGTAAACATGGTGAGTAAAAGAAAGAGTTTGTGTATTGACGAAAAAGTGTCATTTAATTCAGTCAAAATTAAAACCACTTACTAAACGTAAGTTGTATTCGTAAAATTTATTGTTTTCTTTTACTTTCCATATAACGAAAACTCTTTAAAACATAATAAAAAACCCGGTCCCTTCAATTTCGTTATATGGAGTTTACACTGTATATGAAGCTCAATAAAGGTATTATAAGTTCCTTTTTTTCAAATTATTATATGTGTATTAGTATAGTGTATACAGTTAAGTCTCCTATAACACGGTCTCTATGGAAATTTATCTATAGCAGCATTTATGTTTGATGTATTAAATTTTCGAAGTGCATCTGAAGTCGGCCTATCATAAAATGTATCTGTTTTTAAATGATACTTTTCGTTATCGAAAACTTTGATCGTAAATATCTCCTAAATGGTTTCTTGTATTTCTGAGATTTCACATAACGTGGTGGTTTCCATATAACGTGTGGTACAAATTTATCGTGTTATAGAAGACTTAACTGTAGTGCCTATTTGGGCTGTATACATATATCGTCTGGACACAATCTCAAATCATTAGATCCGTGGAGTCAGCCAACAAATGTGTGAGAATATAAATCTATTTTTAATTAGTTTTTAGTAATGTATTGTTATTAGATTGATACACGCATATTGTCTTGCTCTATTTAAATGAATTGGAAAAAGATGGTAGGTATATGAAGACTCGAAATGAATATTCGAAAATTAATAATTAACAAATGAGTAATGCTTTTTTTGTTTTATTAATAAAACAAAAGATTTGATTATTGAAAAACAATCTAAGAATTATTTTTTAGAATGTTTTGTTCTATTAAATCATTTTTAAAATTTCAGTTTGTTCAACCAATTTATTGTATACCTAATTACGTACATTCTTTTATATGTGAAGTAACCCGGCAAGTACGTGTTAGACTCACATTTTGTTAGAAATCCTCAGTGGCTAGAGTTTTCCACAGTTTTCGGGAGAATTTTCGTGCAAATTCTTTAAGGGCGGAGTAAGGTATTAAAATAATTTTTTTTTTGCTTTTTTTATTTTTTTAACTAAATGCATAATACCTCAAGAATATTGTCTCAAAATTTCAAGTTGATTGCAGCAAAACTGACGAAGTTATAAGCATTTTTATTGTTACCTGGCAGATGTTTCGCTCTTTATATCTCTCTCTCTCTCTCTCTCAGTTATATAATAAAAATTTCAATGCAAGTACTAACGTGTTTATACCTGTACTGTATATTTTGTCAGTGTAGGGTACAAAATTTAGTTTATCAGTAAGTATTCTATAGCAGTTTTATACAAGAATTTTTAAGTGTTCAAAACTTTAAAGCGTTTTCCCCACAGCTCACGTTTTCAAAGTCGGTGCCCCTCATAACTTCAAAACTACAGTACCGATCCTTTTGAAATTTTGAACACTATTTCTGTACATAATTTACGAGGCAACGCTGGAGATTTTTTTCAAATTTGTTAATTTTTATTTTACAATAACATATTAGCCGATTTTTTCCGCAAAAAAGTGAAAAATTGAAATTTCGAAAAATCTTCCCAGCGTTACCTGAGGAAAACTATTATCTAACGAATGAACTTTAATTTTTTTATTTCGGATGATCCAGCACCAAGTTATGAGGGGCATCGCAATTCTACTTTTTTCCGAGACACGTTCGAATAATTGCTGCCATTACTGTATTTTTTAATATTTCTTCGTGAAAATTTTATAAAATATTCTTCGAATGTCATACAACGTACTTTAATGTACCACTGGTTTTAATAAAGAGATTTTAATTGTGTCGTCACAAAAAAATAACAAAAACATGCCTTTTTTTGTACGAATTATTCTTACCCCCTCTCAGACTCCTTTGACACGTTTTCATATTATTAAAAGAAAAGAAAAATATAATTGTCCCATAAGAGCCCGTGTTAAAATTACAAAACTTTGAAATCGTTTTTCTCAAAATTGGGGTAGTCAATTTTTATCGAAATAGGCTGGTATTACTAGTATCGAATTAAATAAATATTTAGAGAAGTTTCGTTAAAATCCTTTGAAAAAATCGTTTTATCGACCAACTACCTTAAGAAATCTAGAGTAATTTAAAAATTTCATGGAAATAGAAACGCCTCCTGCGCAGCTCTTATGAAATATTTGCCCAAAAACTTTTGAAAAATTTGAAATTATTATTAACTATGCTATTAAGAATAAAATATCGACTCATCTAATGTTACAAATTTTTGACAAAATTATAGTATATCATTTGATCGCCTCAAAACATAAATAACTAATTTAAAAAAAAAAATACCTATATAACTTAATCCGCGCATGGTCTAAATACTATGAAATCTATATTTTTATGGTTTCAAATTCTGGGAGAGTCTCTCCAGAGGCAGTTTCATTATATTTTTGAATTTTTTAAAAGATACAAAATAAAATAATTATGATTATTAAAAGAACTAATTAGTAATGGATAACCTATATTTTGTTGTTTTGGGTCTAGATACGGTTTTGATGATTAAATTTTATTTGCCATCTGCTCGACTCGACTTTGCTCTCTTTTTACGTGTTAACAAAAATGATACGTATAGCTTGCTTATTACATATTTTATTTACGAAAACAAATTATTCCTAATTATAATCAAGTGGGCCAGTTGTTTTTTTTTTTTAATTTCGGTATAAAACATGCTAATTAAAATATAAACTTTAAATTAGATCAAAATAACCGGCTCCGTGGTTTTAATGTAAATATTTACGGTAAATGTAAGAAAGATATTTGAAACTATTTGGTTGGGTTCTTCGTCCCGTTCGGATTAGAAACTAATAAGATACATCTTAAGGGGGTATTCTAGTCTGGAGGGTCGATTTTGAGGTGATTTTACGGGCGTAGGTAATAAAAAAAAAATACAGTAAACATTTTTAGTATCCATTTTTTAATAGTCTTTTATTGACATTTGAAAAGTATAATAATGTATAAAAATTTAAAAAAAAATTCAAAATTGAAATCCGTACAGGCTGGCAAAGTGGAGACTCAAGAAAAAGGTGTCTCCAACCCTCCTGGTGATCTGAAACATAAAATTTTAGTTAATTCTTAATAAACAAGGATGTAGAATTATCTGGACGTAGCCGATTTGAAAAAATAAATTTTTTCACAAAATGACGACCATTTAAAAAAAATCATTTTTTCGCCTCCTTTTTTCAACTTTGGGAATTTTTTTGAAAATAGTTAAAAAAAAATTCCAAAACCCCCGCTAATTCTGATAGTATTAAGAAGGTCTGCACCAAATCTCAAGTAAATCGATGCATTAGAACTCCAAAGATCCCAAGAGATCCATAGCAACCAAAAAAAAACCTAAGAAGAAAGATTATTTCGTTTAAGGGGTACAAAGAATCAAAATATATCTTGAGATTTTTGGGGCAGATTTATACATTTTTAGGGAAAGCTTTCGGAAACAAAGTTATTACAAATATATTTTATAAAAATTTTTGTAACTTATCCCCTCTCCCAAAAATTGAAACATAATCTATTAATACACGTTCTATAATATAAACAGTGTCGCTAAATGAGCAGTGTGCTTTGATATATTCGGAAAAGTATCTGCGTTTCGTTTCGGTAAGGCTAAGAAAGCTAAAATTAAGATACGATTGTTTTTAAGGCCGCAAATCGAGAATTATAGTTTAATTCCGGCAAGACCACATTTTCTTTTCTGAAGACCCTGGGACACTTTTCATGTGGAGGCCCCTTATAACAAGACGGTAAGAAAATTTCCTAAATTTTTTTTAAATTTTCTGGGAAAAATAAAATTGACGAGCAGGAGAAAACGCTTATACTTTCAACATATTTTTAACTATTCTACTCTTTAAGAAATTTATTATTACTTTTGTGCAGACCCTGGGGCATGCGCACCAAGTGCCCTTATGTAAATCCAGCTCTTATTTCAGAAATAAAATGTATTCATCAGGAAAAATATTTTGTCTATCCTCATTATGCTGTTATATCAAATCCATAATAATAACTGATAGTACGGAACACTATTTACACAAGTACAACTTGCACTTGACAACCTGTTTTAACTATAAAATGAGCTTTCTCAATTATGTAAAAAAATTTTAAATTATTAAAGAAATTTCACAACTAAACAATATTAATTTTCTAATACTTAAGGTCTAGCGAATCAACCACATTAAAGTCGCAGTCTCGCACCAGTACGGCTCCCCGAATCACTGTCCGCAATGATTGTAAAATTCAATTTAGACGCTAGTATGGAGTATAATTTCTGAATATGTATACCTACCTATGTTAAAAAAAGTTAATGCGTATTTTTTTTCTTGACTCAATTTTTTACTAACTAGATAATAGTTTTATAACCATTGCGAGCAATAATACGGGCGCTCGGACTGATGCGATCACGTCTCAATTTTTCAATGAAAATTTTGCAATACTGTATAACAAAATTGCAAAATATTTCTCCGTGCAAAACCATTAATACCGCAATTAAACTGATAAGTATCCTCGCATTCCCATAAAAGTAGCAATTAAATCAATGCGCAATATTATTTATATTTAAGTACAAAGTACTTAAGATACCCCGAGTACATTCAAAACCAATAATCATTAATTCGTTATCAAAAAAAAAAATTGATCCAACCCATTCAAATGAGAGACGATTTTAGTAGTCAATAACAAACAGAAATCATTATAGTTCGCAAGTTTACCGTGCTGACAGGACCGTACTTATATTTTAAACCGACTGACTGTAACTTAAAACTTGTTAATAAAAAAATAAGTTGTCATTTAAAAAAATATTTTTAAGAAAACAAAACAATATGTTGTCTCTCTCACATTTTACTGGAAGAAAAAAGACAATTGATACACACAAATCATTTATTTTATTTGCAACATCAAAAAATACATTTGATAGATTTGAGCGTTTCTTTATGGTATTCCATTTTAAAATAAAAAGACAATTTTTTACTTTACTAATACCACTTCATTTAGAGTTTTAATTGTCTGTGACATGTTTCGGCCGATATAGATAAAGTGGTATTAGTAAAGTAAAAAATTGCCTTTTTATATCAACATATATGTACACAAGACATATATGTACCTATTTGAAATAAAGTTACACAAACAAGTTTTGACAAGAAATGTATGCATATACAGGCTGTTAGTGAAGAAGTGCGAAAGATTTTAACAGGTGATTGCTGAGGTTCTATTATGTAGAAAAGTTCATATAAACCCAGGTCCGAAAACGCTTTGTTTCCAAGATAGAGAGAAGATGGGCTGTTAGATAGTCCATACCGGTTTTGTGGTAGGAACAGTAACTGGAAATTATTTTTTATCTTGACAACGGCTACATAAGCGACAAAATACTAAGAGGTCATTTTTGTCAACAACTTATGGCAAAGACATTTTCAAATTCGAAAAAATCATTGGCATGCCTTTTTTTCTTCAAAAATATATCATCACATGGTTATCCGGACGCCACTGGTTTGAGTGAAAATATTCTGCCTACTTCAGAATATGGGTACTTATCCTGTCATAGCGTGTCCCAAATTTTGTGTCAATATCTCAAAACGGTTTTATAATATTTTTTTAGGAAAATATTAAAAAAGACAAAAAACAGAACAGCCTGTATCTTAGAAATTAAGAGTTTTTGGACCTGGGTTTATGTGAACTTTTTTACACAAAAGAGCCTCAGCAATCACCTGTTAAAAAATCTTTCGCACTTATTCACTAACACCCTGTATATCTAAAATATATTCAAAATACACAAATGTAAAACGGTATATTATTTATTTCTAAAATCGCATCAAAATGTTTTATCTAAAAAGAAAAAAAAATTTTTTAATACCTTAAAAAAATAAAGACAATACTGTCAGCCCCGTTACTTCTACGATCAATGGTCAAATCATCAAAATGAAGTCGAAAACGGATTTATTTTGCATAAAACACAATTATATTTTTCAAAAACCAGTTTTATAATTAATTTTAATTCAATTTTTTCCTTTGATTTGATTTGAAGCCGTCAACTGCTTCGCCGCGCTGCGCCGAGCCATACTTTGGCGCAGCGCAATGAAAGAAATAATTTATTTATATTAAGCCAATAAATAAAATACGGCAGAATTAATAAATAAAAAACGCATTATTTGTGAATAATTAAATTTGTACATGAAAAGAATCAGTCAAAATGAATGGATGGATGGATATCTTCTGTATGAGTGCTTCTGTGTGGTCCATTTGAAACCAACGAGTGTAGGTAAGTGGTCAGGCGAGCGACCAGAGAGAGCTCTAAAAAAATACAAGCCAAATGTAAATTTAGAGATCATAGATATAATATGTATATCATGTATGAAACTACCGGACTTACATGGACTTGCAAATCAAATAATTAATTCTACGATAAATAAATTCCACACGACTCTAAATTATAGCCACCTGTGAGTGGGGCCCTAATATGTAATCATATCAGCAAAGGCCCCGAATTATTTTTGCCCAAAAAGAAAGAAACAAAAGACTATTAACCTAATTGTCTGAAGATACATGAATTCCATGGTGGTAACACCTGATGGTAATTACAGCCGATTCTACTTTTTAAGATTAACAATGGCGAGGGGCAGAGAGGGGGATTGTATTGTGGCGTAACTTCGACATATCTGACCCCAAAACAAAGGCTCGTATTTTAGCGGACTGCTATTCCGATACAGATGCTTCAGTAAGTGAAAGCGATTAGTAAGAAAACCGCACTAGAGCTTTGATGACAGCTTCACAAAGGAAACCGTCCATTTCCTTGCAAACGTGATTCATTCATTCATTTTTAGGGTGCCGTACCTTAAAAGGAAAAACTGAACCTTTATAAGATCACTCTCATGTTCGTCCGTTCGGAGTTTTTTCTTGAAAACTATTATAACGTAGGAATTTGAAATTTGGCATAATGTTAACATTTGTCAACAGTTAAAAAAAAATTTTTTTGTGATAGTGGAGGGTTAGTTTGGTCCGAACAAAAAAAATCTTAATTAATATACCCTGTGAGGTATCATTTTAAAGTGCACCTACAAAGATTCCAAAAATATATTTTTTTTGGTCCAGTAGTTTTAACGATTTAGTTCAAAATTCGCAAATTTTGAAAAATTGTTTAATAACTGTTTTACTTTTCAAATAATTAATACTAGACAGGTTTACTTTGTGAAAATCCATATTAAATATGGTGTCGTTGCTTTGTCACTTTTCACAGCAAAATAACAGAAAAACACGAGTCGACTTTCGGCTTTTACACCATCATCAGGTGAAAAACTTAACTAAAAATTGCTCTTTTTGGCGAAAACTATTTATAATATAGATCGGAGCAAATAATGCATTGGTGGGGGATGCTAGAGACAGAGACAGAGACAGATACAATCACAGTATACAATAAAATTAAAAATTTTTGTATTGTTTGCAAAGGTAGTTTACAGCGATAAACTACCTCGCTGTAAACTACCTTTGCAAACAATACAAAAATTTTTAATTTTATTGTATACTGTGATTGTATCTGTCTCTGTCTCTGTCTCTAGCATCCCCCACCAATGCATTATTTGCTCCGATCTATATTATAAATAGTTTTCGCCAAAAAGAGCAATTTTTAGTTAAGTTTTTCACCTGATGATGGTGTAAAAGCCGAAAGTCGACTCGTGTTTTTCTGTTATTTTGCTGTGAAAAGTGACAAAGCAACGACACCATATTTAATGTTTTACTTTTATTTCAGTCAAGTACCCCATTAAGTTTACTGACTAAATTAAAAGTTAATTTTTTTTTAGTATGGTCCATTTCATTTAAATTTAACCATGCTTCGTCACTTATGAATTTAAATAATTTCCGTTTTCTTGGCTTTATCTCTTTCATTATTGCACTTACTTAAATTTTAAAATTGTAGTTTGTTTTTAGAGAAGAATAGAAGATTGATCTGTTTTGAATATAAGAATTATTTAATTTTTTAACTTTGACTCATGACCAATACGGTACTTGACTGTATTCAAAATTTGTTTTAAATGTTGAACAATTTTATGTATTATCCTTAAATATATTCAATTTTAGCAGTGACAAATAAAAATATTCTTTAGTTATTTAAAAATTCCATTTTAAAAATTATAAATTTTTAGCCTTCATTTAAATGATTAAAAACGCAGTGATATTTGAAAATGACGTCATTTTTTATAGCAGATCTTATTACCGTAGTTACGTATTGTCTATGACAAATTGCATTTTCATTGTGATATTTTTAAAATTTTAATTGACCATGAGAAGTTGTTTTTCTTTGTAATTTATTTTAAACTTTTTGGTTTGCAATTAATTTTGCAAAAAAGACTGATGGAAGGAATACATTGTCACTTAATACGTAAAATATCCTTATCAACTTGTTTTAAATATTATGTTAAAAATGCTTTTATTTTTTGCAACAATTTTAAAGTTACGTTTTCTTAAAGTGCATTTAATACTTGTAGGGCTTCATGAAAATCGTACAGTGGTGATAAATAAAGAAGATAACAAAGTAGAAAGTTGTAAATACCACTAAAACTGAGCATGATGACTGCTGAATATTGTGTACAAATTTGAAACCATGTTGACAAGTGTTGACATGAATGAAAGCGAAATCTGTTTGAGTTAAATCGTGACGTCATTGCATTTTGAAAATTTTTAAAAATTTAACGAAAGTGAACTAATTTATACGTACGAACAAAGCATTTAGAATCATTTCTCAATTGCAGTCAAGTACCCTATTGTATTTGAAACAGGGTATAGTTTTAATTTTCAACCCTGCATGAATGTCGGTCAAAGTTCCCATTGACAATAATTAATGTGCAAAAAATCAATGTAAACTTAAGTAGCATTTTATATGTACGCCCCCCAAAAGATTGAATGTACTTTTCAATGCATATTTAATATTATGTCCAGCCTGTATATAAATGTCTCAAACGCCTGAAACTGAGCAATAATTTGTCTCTATGAATAATTCAGACGAGATACAGAGACATTAGTTGGTCCACAAAATTAAACAATACAAATTGGAATCTGTAAGTATACAGGCAGGGCCGGATTTACCCTAAGTGTCGCCCTGGGCACCGTGTACAATGCCGCCACTGCTTCCCCCCCCCCCCCCAAAAAAAAAGACATTTCTCAATAACTTTTTCCTACAAAAAATAAGTATTAAGCAAAAAAAAAGAAAGACGCCAAATTCCAAATTTTTGTTGCTCAAAGCACTATCCCCGCGTGCCCCTGGTGTAAATCCAGTACTACGTAGCGCAGAGGAAAGGAGCAAAGTTCATAATAATTTCCGTATGGAATTCAGCTATTACAGCCACTGTCATGACGCGACTTGAGCCCGGGACCATGGCAGAAATTTATTTTGAGATCCGTAGAAACCGAAAATAATATTCACTAAAATTTATAGATAAATATTGGAAGTGTCAAACCGTTAGACAAGCTCGTTAGCTAGGCACGTCTGATGCCCGGAACATGGTTTTCTTGTCAATTTGGCAGTTTTGTTTCCAAAATTTCCTCTTTTGTTACATCACACAAAAAGGTCTTTAAACTGTTATTATTATTCTATGTCAACTATAGTTTCCGAGAAAAACTAATTTTTTTAAACGGGAAATTTGCTATGTTATGCAGAATGCTACGACAGGGGTATTATTGTTTTTGCAGCAAGGCTGCAAGTATTCCACATCGGTTTTACATTACCCTAAAATAATATATTTCTAAGAATTACTCTAAAATTTTTGGAAAACGTGTCTTACTGTTTTTACAAATATATTACCTTTTTCCAAAATTTTCTGCCCTTAAAAATTTGCCGCCTTGGTCTCGAGCCCATGTGGCCCATGCCTAAATCCGGCCCTGAGTACAGGTATAGATAGATGTATGTGTATTTGTATGTCGTGGGTTTTTTTACTTTTTTTTTTTGATTCCTCAAAAACTTCTATTCAAAACATTTCAATCAAAATTAAATTATTTCATTATAAAGTATGGCTACTCTATTTTTCGTCAATTTGATGTAACATAATGGCTAAACAAACAACCATGTTTCCAGCAATAAAGCGCTAAGTGTAGTGATGAGTAAAATTAGTCTTGGTCTTGCAGTCTTGTCTTGGTCTTGCATTTTTTGTAAGACCAAGACCAAGACTATGTATACCAAGAGTAAGACCAAGGTCAAGACTATAAGTATGGCTGCAAGACCAATACCAAGACTCAAGTGAGCAAGACCAAGACAAAAGCAAGAAAAAAGCAAGACTCTTGCTAAGCTATTTAAATAGTTTGAAAGTATAATTAATACCGTAATGAGAGAAAATTCTGATTTTAGAAGGAAAAAAATTCAGTAATAAAAAAGTGCAAGAAAGTGCAAAATTTTTTAGCAATACCAAGACCAAGACCAAGACTCAAACTGCTCTAGCAAGACCAAGATCAAGATTCTTAATGCAAGAACAAGACCAAGACCAAGACTGCCAAGTCTTGGTCTTGGTCTTGCATGTGCTCTTTACTAGCTAAGTGTTGAGTAGTATTTATTAACAAAGGGGCTAAATGGACTACCGCTTAAAACTTTTATTTTGAAAGGAAAAAAAAGGTTCATATATTTCAAAAGTGATCGCAGTCTTGGAGGCCAAATACAAGATCAGCCTGGTTCCTTGATTATTATGCCTACGACGTGTCAGTTAGACCAAGATTAAAATTCTTAGTGCAAACACAAAATCAAGACAAAAATTACTAGAACCTTGGTCCGCTGACAGTTCAAATATTAATCTTTAAAAGCGTGCTTGACTACATAACTTCAATAACAGTAGAAATCTAGAAGTCATTCCGCATTTTAAAAAAATGGAACACAAAATCTATACATATAATAAAACTGTAACGAGACCATATCTGTACATGGAATATTTTTTGAAAATTGTACGGGTACTGTTTCGTAGATATATATCAAAACAGTGATTTTTAAAATTTTTTTTCTGTTCACGCATCACGCAAAAACTATTGGACGGATTTTAATGAAATTTGGTATGATGAAAACTTATGACCTGCGTCAACATCTAGGATTTTCACTCCGGGAAAATGTTTCATTCTCACGGGAAAATAGAAAAACCATTTTGAGCTTGTGAACACCTTACGGAAAAACTATTGCGCGAGTTTCTATGAAATTTGGTGTGCTGACAACTTATTATCTGCGTCAACAACTAAGGTACTTTTTACTCCGGGAAAATGTCTCATTCCCACGGGAAAATAGAGAAACCATTTTAAACATGTGCATGCATTACGCAAAAATTATTGTTCTATTTTCAATTATTTTATAACAGTGTGTCATGCGAACGACGTTGTGGGTACAGTTAGTATTTAATAAAGGTATTAATTTATATTTTTATATATCAAAACCCTGCGTGTGTGGCCGCTAAAAATTAGTGCACATCAAAGCTTCAAAAATAACAAAAAAAAAAACAAATGAATAGTCGTAAGCCATTAAGTACTGCGCAGGTACTACTAAGCCACTCTTAAGGCTTAAATATATATAATAATGTTATTTATATCAGTTATACATATACTACCAACCTTTAAAATTAACTTACCCCCTATAATTTTCTTATATTCAACGCAAAACGTAGTCAGTGCAAGCAACATCAGCATTCGAGAATATTTAATTGTCGTCCATAGTTGTGTTCGATCTCTTTCTGTCAAGTATTGAAATGACAAAGACAAGATATTTTAGCGTGGGGTTTCATGCATAAGAAATTGAATTTTTTTTTTTTTTTTTGATATGTGTCGTAATTAATAATGTATTTCGACGATGGTATTATGAAATAGAAGCCTAAGCAAGTGCGAATAGTCGCTCTTGATTGTGCTTCCAACCATAGGCGAGATTTCAAGAAAAATATTGGGGGAGATTATTAGAGTAGCAAACCAGTTGCAGGTCAACATGTGCTTGACTTAATTTCTGCATCATTAGCTCTTTTCTTCTTCTTGGAAGTCCCAAACCGTTGGACGAGTTCGTTAATCAGACACGTCCGATGCCCGAAACATGGTTTCTCCGGCAATTTTCGTGAAAAAAATTAGTTTTTTGTCAAAATTTCCTCTTACTCAAAAACTTTTGTGAAATTTTTTTACACCATTTGAAAAAGGTCTTTAAACTATTATTTTATGACAACTAGTTTCCAAAAAAAACTAACTTTTATAAACGGAAATTCGTTATGTTATGCAGGATGCTGTATTTTTTGTTTTATCTTAAAGTACATAAAGTTATGCATGTTCTCTCAAAATTTCAAACTGAAATTCGAATTATTACGGTCGCTACGACCACGAATCAATGGATTCAGTCCAAATATAAAATTCTGTGTCTAGAGGGATGTTAGACCACTTTACATTCAGTCTTTCCACAACCAGTGAACATATACGATCAATTGTTAACACCACAGTATCACATTATTGTTGAAACAATGATTTGAAACAATTTCGAGACAAACTTTAAACGCATTTGTCTCGAAACGCCCTTCTTAAAAACGGTATCCACTCTCAGAGGGAAAGTTTCCAAGCTATAAGTTTGAAAATTTGACAGAATATTCTTTATTCTATTCTCCATGTACCTATGGACCTTTTCTTTTCTTTTTTTGGAATCTTCCTATTTTTTCATACGGAAAACTGTTGAAAAAAAGGCCTAAATTTTGTACTTTTTATGCAAACCGCCGCCAATTTTTTAAATTTCAAAAAAAAAAACCTCCATAGGTACATAGCGGCTTACCTACAGATTGATAATCTATTAAGAGCCGCCCTTTTTAGAGACACTTTTTTCAAAAAAATAAATAAAAATGAATAAAAAAATTATTTCTGTAAATTGTTAAATAGTGATATTAATCTGAAAAAATTCATCTCCATTCCCCCATCCTATCCATCTGCAAAAAAAACAAAAATTGGGAAAATTGACCTATTTTTCGGCCGGTCACACTGACTGTGATGGTACCTTAATAGAAACATTTTACCACGAATGGGTTTAATCAAGAAAAAATCTATACTATAATAATATCAATTAAAAATACCTACATAAGAATAAAATAACATTTGGTATTTTAATGTACAACTATGTATTTCATTTACAACAGATTGGCATGTCATTCTTGCAAACAACCGCAACAAAGTCGGCCCGAGTCGTCTAAATAGGCCGAGTTGATGTTGTCTCATTATTTTTTAATATGTTGAAATAAATTTATGTACGATTTCAAGACATTTTGTTAACAAGTATAAGTATTAAGTGTGTGTCTTAAATTCAACACACTCATTAACAACAAAACAGCCAATATACACATAATTTTAAAATGGTTACATATTTAACCCTAGAATGATACGTTGGTCTACGAGAAACGTTAATCATTTCTCAAACGAAAAATTTTATAATATAAATATATATTAATTTTTTTAATCCTTTTATCAAAGCATATTTTCATTATAAAAATTAAAAAATAGATAAATACATCAATTGTATCATAAGACATGTCTTTCAAATAATTAATTTATGAACTATTATGAGTCGGTGGACATGTGTGACTTTACAGAATGTGAAATTTCTCGTCGTTATTTCCTCATTAGGCCCATTTGTAAATTTTCTAAAATTTGTTAGTAATTTTTCGAATAAGATCTCAAAAAGTAATAAAAATTAAAATATTTTTCAGAAAATAAATTGCTAGTCTTTTATTAAGTCACTTGAAACGCATTCTTTGGTTTTCGATTCAATATATTAAAACTTCAATATTATGTCGTCTCTATAAGTCAAACAGCTGTAATCATCTTTCACATTATCATTATCATTGAATAAATTAATTATAACATCCATATATTTAATAAATTTTAAAAAAATTAGGAAAACTTTTATATGTAAAGCATAAAATCTTTTTACAAAAAAAAGTTAATCATACATCGTTGTCAAATTGACGCACCCTATTTTAATATAAACAAAACGACAGCAACTATAAGCAAAATTGATACGTCTTCTGTGTTATCATAACAAGACTAACAAGTAAATTATATAACGAAGTTTTAGAGCAATCAAGCAACTGCAGGTTGTAGTACTGGAGCAGGTAGAGAAGTTTGGTCGTCAATTTTACGAGTATGTATGATTCTAGGGTTAAAATCAAACTTGGTTCTTTTATAGCGTGCAAAAAAACGGAAATTAAAAGTTACATTTCTTACCGATTGATTGATATAGCCATTGATACATCAATCTTACGTTAATTCCAATATCTCTGTATGTATCGTTTTATTTTATTTAAAGTTATTTTTAAAATGTAATTTGCGGAATTCGTACAAAAATTCTTTTAACTTTCAAATTAAAACATTATTAACAATATTATTTTCCAGATGTCGGATACGTTTTTATGCTTAATCACACCAATCTTTGGCGAAATTGCTTTATATGTAGCTACAATTGAATCTCAATATAAAGAATTTTTAATAAAAAAAAAATAATAAAAAAAAAATAAGAAGCAATTTCACTAAAGAGTCAAAGGCACTAAAAATTGTTACTACAGATACCACGGTTATTATACTGATTACAGAGTGGTAGTTGGTCGTATTTTGTGCGTATTTGAGACTTCATTTATTCATTGATACACTCAGTCTATAAACGGCTATGTAATATAGCTAAAAAAAATCCTTATTAAAGTGCATAATGTGAATTAAAAGCAGGAGCAAATAAGAAACCTAAACATTAATTATAATAATTTACTTTGATAAAATTACTGATTGACGGCTGTTAAACATTTAATCAGTACATTGCATAAGTGTATACGCTATTGCATCATGAAAATTTTTTTACAGATGTATTTATTACAATTTTTATAATATTATAAAACTGAAATAAAATGTTATGTCCACCTATGAAACTTCTAAGCAAATCGTGAGGTTTTGAAAGTTTTGAGGTATGTATTTTCTCTGAAACCTTTTTTTTGCGGTCCCGATCCTCCACATAAAAATTTTTTTTTTACAATCTGAATCAAACTATACTTTGTATAGCTATTTAGGGTAGGTTCGCTAGTTTTCGTCCAATTAGTGGAGTTGATAGCTTTGCGACATAAAAAGAATATGTTCAACTGATCTAATGCTAATGAATTCTATTGCTATTTATTGCTTACATAGTCTATTTTAAGTTGACATAAAATGATAACTAATTACGTTCACTGTTTTTTTTTTTTATAAAAAAATAATAATGATAAATATACAGATTTCGCTAGTTTCGTCCAAAAAAGTTAGTTTTCGTCCACATGTAGGCTAGTTTTCGACCACCATTTAGGTTAAAAATTGCGCCATAACGGTATTAAAACTACCAGTGAAATGTCATCATGTCGCTAGTTTTTTCGTTAATTTACACACTGTCTGTCCAACATGAAAACAACTGGCTAATTAATAATTTTTTTTAAATACACAACTCTATCACGTAAATATTTTTTATCTGTGTTGTCACTGTTTATGAGTCAGAAATGTAACAAAATCAAATTTGCTCGGTTATCTGTTTTTATAATTCTATTATATGCTATTGTACAGTAAAATGGACGAAAACTGGCTCTGGACGGGTAACTAGCGAAGCTACCCTATAAAGTTTTTGAATATTCTTTTTTTGTGCCATTTTTTATGTAGTTCCTATCCAAAGCATGAAAAAAAGTTCAGCTGGACGTTCATTAGAGTCTATGATTTCTAACATAAATAAAATTTTCAAAAATTTTGTCCTTATAACAGAATCATCAAATTTTTTTCAAGTCATCCAAATCATTAAAAGTTCCATCAAATCCGAAAGGATAGTGCCATCAAATTTTTTTACATTTTGCTACCATATTTCTCATTTGTTTGCAACAAAATTACTTGGTATAAACAACATTTTTTATTAATCTAAACAAAGAACTTGAAATTCAATTTATTTAAACAGGACAGGTACTTTTTAACAGGCACCCTAAGTTATTCCTAACCTTTGTCCTTTTTTAAATGGCCATATAATAAAGTGTTAAATTCATTACCGCACCGGTGTTTGGACACATGTTTTTTACTTGTTTTTTGTTTTGATATGCGTCCTTGAATATCAATCAAATAATAAACACCTGATTTAACTTGATTTAACCTGATCTTTGTTTAAATATTATTAATTCACCAAAAGAAATAATCACCTAATATATTTATTTCAACATTGTTTGGTGAGTTGGGACAAAAAAAATTATAGCAGTAAAAACAGTCAATGTTGTTGTTTTGTTTTTTTTTTTTTTTTTGTTTTTTTGTTATTTTAAATATTGTAAATTAAACAAAAGAAATTCGTTAATAAGTTTGGGTAAATATGAAGTTGCTCATATAGCAAAATAGTTGGTCTTAATAAAAAAGATCGTTTCGTCATATTTTATTTTGTTAAAGGGAGATTCGCTAAAAATCACCAAAAATCGACGTTTTTTATTATAATTAATATTGGAAAGGTTTACTTTGTGAAAATCCATATTTAAAAAAAAAAAAAAACATGGGATCGTGAAAAGTGACAAAGCAACGATCCCATGTTTTTTATTATTTTTATTTTATACAAAAAATATTTTTTTTAAAAAACTAAATCAACATTGTTTCTGTATGTGCTGAGATTACAATTTTTTTTTTAAATTCAAAAATGAGCTAAGTATAAATGGTTTTGAAGTCGACACTGCGAGATTTTTCCACCTTGATGGTTCCTCGCGTTCTGAAATCCCCAGTGAACCAAAATCAAAATACCCCTGTCGCAGCACCTGCATAACATAGCGAATTTTCAAAGATAGGACACTGACGGATCTCATATAACAACTTGTATCCATCTAAAATAGTTTAACTCTATAACAGTGATAAGATTTTCGAAATCGGTTGAGTAGTTAATTTTTTACTTTTGAGTCCCCAGGACCCTGGCGGATCACATATAGTATAGCACATATGCATTTAAATAAGTTTAACCAAAAAATCACTAAAAACGGTGAAAAATCGCTTCTAAAAATCGGACATATCAGCTAACGAACTCGTCCCAGCTTTTGAGACTTTTGAACTCCTAACAAAATTTCGTAAAGATTGAATGCTTCATTCGAGAGTTATCGCGCAGACACACACACAAATATATATATATATATATATATATATATATATATATATATATATATATATATATATATATATATATGTAAACAAATAACTCTTGTCCTTTTGTGGGTGACTCTTTGCACCCTGTAGACACTAAACCGCAGAATTTTTTTCGGAATTATTTCCTTTACACGCTGTATATAATATATATACACACCTACATATATATATATATATATATATATATATATATATATATATATATATATATATATATATATATGTATATATGTGTGTATGCATATATTATATACAGGTTGTAAAGGAAATGACTCTTATCTGTTTGAGGGGTGACGCGACTGTTAATTTCGAAAAAATTCCTGCGGTTTTAGTGTCTACAGTTTGCTAGGAGTCGCCCTCCACAAAAGGACGAGAGTTATTTGTTTTACACCCTGTATATATATATATATATATATATATATATATATATATATATATATATGTATATATATATATATATATATATATATATATATATATATATATATATATATATATATATATGTTTTTAAACAAATTTCTGCCGCATAGTCCCGAACTCGGATCTTTCCATGACATTCTTCGTCATAAATTAAGTTCCAAAATGGAAAGTCGCTTAAAATAATAATTTAATAGTTAAATGAATTTTTACTTAAGTAACAGAAAAATTTATAATTTTTTTCTGCTTTCCGTCCTGCGGCTTCACTCAGGTGTCTGTTTTGTTTTATTTTTGTTTTAATTTTGATTTATATAATTTCGTGCAATGGAATACATTTTTGTATTTTGTAGCTTTAGTTTGAGACCTTTGCTCTGATATCCGTAATAATAGTTTTAGATATTCTTCAGTTTTAGACCCTTCTTGGAGAATAACAATTTTAATGCTACTTTCATCTTTTTCTGGAATTCCAATAGTGTTTAAAGGGTAACTTGGGGATCGATTTAATTGTCCGCACCATTCAGCTATTTAATGTGATCCCTATTAGAAGGTTCTGGAGAACAATCTTAACCTTACTTCACTTTTTAATTCGCTATTCTGAAATTCTGTACAAAAACAGTTACTTAAATAATTAATACTATAAAAGCAAGTAATATTCATATTTCAGTAGCATATCTAATTTTCGCAACATCTTCTTGAGATCCGCCCAGCTGTTTAGTATGAAGAAGTTTTTTTGGGGTCCCAAGGTCCTGGGTGATAATTTTGCCCTCACTTATACTAACAAAATCATCTTATTTTAATTTAAATAATAATAGTACAGTTACCTGAGATCCGTTTATCCATTTCTATAAGAGAAATGAATAAACAATTTATTTTACTTTACGTGTAATTGCTTTGGAAAAAAATTAAAATTTGTGGCTCCGTAACTAACGATAACAACTAATAATGAAACCAAATTTGAAAATTCAGGCTCTCTTGTGCCACCCCTGATATGATGCTTTATTCATAGACACTTCACTAGTCGAAATCCGTTAAGTAACCTTGGCTGTGTGCTTTTCACAAAATTTTATAACATTTTTTCTAATTGTATTATATATCTATATATTGATTATTTAATAATAAATCATTGTTAAAAAGATTTAGATTTTAGTAATCAAAATTATTACTTCAATAAATTATAAATTAACACTTATTTAATTGACTAATTATTTTCTTAAATAGACTAAACAAAAAATTATAATTATTTATTTATTATTTAAATTTGCCGCTTTGAGGAATTTGCTTTGTTGTTTGTAACTTGTTGCCCTCTGCTGGGTTGTCTACACAATTAATATTTAATCTCTTTAATGAACATTAAAGTTAAATTTACACAATTAATTTACACAATTAATATTTAACTTTAATGTATATTCCTTTGTTCAGAAAATGGGCTATTACTTTTTTAGTTAGTGTGTAGAAATCATTTTCATTTGTAAACATTTTATCTAGTTGATATTGAATTACAAATTTAAAATTTGAAATAGGATTATTGTTCAACATTTTGAAAGGTTGTAACATATTTTGGAACTTATAACCCCATTCAGGTAAGATGTTAAATATTTCAAAAAATTTAATAATTAATTAATGTATTTTTTTATTTTTTAGATTGTTTTATGAGTATTTCAATTAAATTGTAAACAAGCAATCTACTTAGCAGTAAAGAAATTTCCAATCTTTTGTGATGAATGTTTTCAACAACGAATTAACACTTAATCACAAATGTAAAAATGTTTGAATAGCTAACTGTCGTGTGTAAAGAGGTTAAAATTCATTAACAATTATTAATGGAAATTAAATTATATGTGTAACAATGTAAAATATTTTAAGAAAGATTAAAATTTATTTTTAATTAAATGATACATAATTTTATTGGTGTTTTTACAAGTTCTTTTTTGCGCGCTTTTTACACCAAACAATCCGTTTGCATATATTTTCATACTTTACTATTTTGGCAAAAAGTCAATTTTGTCAAAAATGTCACTTATGTAGATTTGATTTAGCATTCAAATGTAAGTTGAGCCAAAACTCGGTTTTTTCTTTTTTTTTTTTTTTTTTTTTTTGTTAAATAACTCATGTTGTGTGAATTTGTATTGTTTTTTTTGGACACAAGCGCGAGGCTCGTAACTGCTGGCTCCCGCTACATGGCTAATTTAGTTGTTCCGGCACTGTTTAGTTGCTCCAAAAACTTTATTTTCTGTTAAAAACACTATATTGTACCCATGTACTTTGTTTTTAATTCCAAAGTATACCAATTATATGTCGTCAAAATCTTGTCAAATATATATTTTTTTTTATAAAATTTCCTTACCATCAATTAGTTTTTTCTAATTTAGTTCATCTTATTTAAAATTAAATAAGAAAATTTTCAAAATAATAAATATAATGTGTTAAAACAAAAATATTTATAATTAGGTTATATACATGCATGCATATTATATGCATATATTTAAAAATGATTCCATTTGACAGATTGTTATAAAAAAACAAAACAAAAAACTAACATTATCAAAATTTGTACTTCGTTTACAAATAGCTAAGGGCCATTCAACACCACAAAAAAAATATGTCAAAAGTTTATTTAATCAAATAAATAGTACAGTTTAATTGATTAACATTTATAATATAACTTTATAAATTTATTAAGACATTATTCATAATGTTTAATTAAAGAAATCTGACATATATTTAGGTAATAGAAATAACTAGTGACGAAACACCCTTAGACACATTTATAAACACAATATATATTAAATAGAAAAATCAAACGAGGTAGAGTGAAATAACAAATAAAAAGAGACTTTTAAAAAGAGATTATTTTTGATTTTTCTTAAGAACCACGTTATATAGAAGAAAAGTATAAAAAGCTCTCTGATATAACTTCTTACGAAATTTTTGATAATGTAATAAAATTTTTGAAAAAGTTTTAAATTCTGATCAAAAACACAAAAAAAAGACTTTAAAGCCCAAAATATCCGGTCTGTGGCATCGGATGTGTCTGGCTAACGAACTTGTCCAAGCGTTTTGAACAATTAACGATTTTACCAAATTTCGTAACAATTAAATGCTTCGTTCGACAGCTATCGCGTACACACATAAATACATATATATATATATATATATATCTATATATATATAAATTTTAGTGAAGTAGATTTTCGAGTTCTAGAGGCTCCAAAACAAATTTCTGCCATAGTCCCGGGCTTAGGTCTTACCATAAGAGCTGCTGTAATAGCTGAATTTTCATTCTGAAAATTCGCTAAAATCAAGAATTTTCTGAAAATATACATATACAGTTATGGCACTAACTAGAATCTAAGAAAAAGTATAAAAAAGGAGCGAGAAATCGCATTCTAAAAGTAAATTTTCCAAAACCACCGTATTTTCTCGACTAGAAATAGCCGCCATTTTGAAAATATATTACGGAATCAAAAGATCCTAGGTCCTGCCAAAATGACGGCATCGAGGAATAATATGCACTTTGATTTATGTCGATATTTCAGATACTTTTTGAGATACGTGAGGAACCATGTCAAAAAATGTACTTTCAAGAAAATAGCATTAAAATTTTTTTTTCTAAATTGAATTATAGTAATGTAAGTATACTAAAATGCCCATAATTTTTTGATTTTTCAATTTTTTAAAATAAAATTTTAGCAAAATATTTCTAACACCTTAAGAAACATAATTATGAAGGAAAAAAAATCGATTTCTTTTTTTCAGCGAATCTCCCCTTAATTCATACGTAATTATGTTAACTGTTTGAATTTTGTAAATTTGGATGTCTGCTTCGATCAGAGTTAATATCTTCATATGCTTTCAAATTTTTTCAAATATTCACAATTTCTACAAATATTATTGTGAAAGTGCCGGAAAATATACCATGACCGTATAAAAAATTTGAAATTTAAGGAAGTATTACTGCATATATTATACAAGATTTTGAAAACAATTTTTTCGAGCCAAGTTTTGAATCACTCCATCAGAATAATGCCATTTTTAATAATACAATTCACATTTAAAAAAAAGACAGATAATTAAAATTCGGAATGAATTTAATCATGAAAATGATCGCAAAAATTAAACAATTTTGCTTCAGGGACTATAAATATATATGTATATAACTAAAGTAGCGGAAGCATATTGTAATCACTTTTGAAATATGAACTCTGCTGTTTGGTTTCCAGATGGTCGCCTAAGAATTTTATTACTATCGGGGAAATGGTAGCCACAACGCTACTACAAAATCTATTATATTTCGATATCTTATTTACTAGTGGTCATATTTCGCTTAAATTTTGAGAGTATTTGGGGGATAGATCACATACATGATTTTTAATTGTTTTTCTTACAAAAATTACCATGCTAAGGTATCAACGCTGTCACATAGCGAGGCAGACTGCAGAAGGTATCAACATAATCATACATGAAGGTCACATAGCCAGGCTTGTGTGGCAAGTAACATAGCCAGGCTGGTCACTGACGGTGTGGTGTCGTGTGCAATGCAAACAGTATTCATTAGAATGTCTTACAGGACGGTCACCGTTTAATTCATCATTTTGTTACTTCACTATATTCAGTATTAGAATATATTGTTGTCAATCATTTTGTATGCATCATAAAGAATCGAAGGTCGGAGAAGATCGATTGTTCCTCAATGCGTACAGTCCAAGCAACATAAGGTTGCGGGTCAGATGCGCAAATGAAAGAGTACGACAACAAGAATTAAACTATAACATATATGCATAAGAGTGTGATATAAGTTGTATTAGCACATTAAATTTTACCATGCTAGCACAACAATTTTTATGAAGCCATGATCAATACTTTTTACGTTTCAATTTAATAATATTTAGATGATCGTAAAATATTTTTTACTTTGGTCGTCGATCGCGCACGCATTATAAGAGAGCATGGTAATTTTTCTGAAATTTTACCTACAAAAATTATATGATTTTTCTCTCCGTGTACGTAATACCTTTTTAGTATTTGTTTAAACCTACTTACTCTTACTTGTTATGATCATCCAACTGAAGAACCCTTTTTTACCCAATTTATTTTACACAAATCATTAATTTCCAACAACAAAGGTAGTTATTTCATGAATAATAAACGACAAATATATACATATTATACAAAATAACTGAAACATATGTATCACAAACCTCAGTTACTTTGTTATTACATAGATAATATGGACAAGTACCACATTTGTATTTAATTGACATTGACATTACATGACTCTTCCACCAAATTGTGATAAAACTATCAATAGTTAAATAATTTAAAAGGGTTAACAAACACACAATAACTTTACAAAACCTCCATACATTTAAAAAAAAAAAAATTGACTACCTAACGAAAACAAAAGCCATACGGTGAACAAGTGAATCACAGTTTAAACAAAATATGGCGGTCAATTAATAAAAAAAATGATGGTAACCGTTTTAAAAAGGTTATACGTATATACCATAATGAACAATATTAATAAATACAACACCTGCTTTAATAAACCAAAAGAGAAATATTTTTATTTTCTGGTCTTGAATGACAACAGTTGTAAAATAAAAAAAAAAAAAAAATTGAATACATTTAATCTTTCTTAATGACTTCATATTTATATAACTTCGGGTAAACTCTTTATGGACAGAGTTTTATGTATATGTGTATTTAGATGAGATTATTTCAAGTAAATTAACTTTAAATCTTTATACGAACCGAAAGATCAAAATGTGGACACTATGATTCAGAATAGGGAATTATAATGTTTTATTGTAATACCAAAACGATTATTTTTCATATTTCAAAAGTAGAAAGAATAAATGTCGGTTAATAAAGGGTCTATTAAGCGTTTTGTTATAATGGTTTGTTGAACTTTTCCACCGAAAATAAACCCAAATTTTGATACAGGCTATCCCAAAACGTTTTGAAACTGGTAATCATCGACCACATTTTTGGTATAAATGAGTCGATGAGTTTCAAAACCATCTAATTAACACAACTAAAAATGTTCAGTAAACACAAAAAACTGTTTTCTCACTTATAGTAATAATTTTGATGTGGTTTTTATCATTAAATTTTTAGGAAAAATCATACAGTTCTTATAAAGAAATAATAACAACGATACCACTCATCAATAATTAGTGAATAACGATTAAAAATTATAATTAACTACCTTTGCAGAAGTTTGCTTTAATTAGATGGTTTTGAAACGGTTGATTTTGTAATTAGCTACTTATGCAGCAGTAACACTAACAATTAGACACTTTTGCAACAGTTTATTATTCTTTCAATAAGTTTTAAATAAAACAACATTCGTACAAATCTATCTGTTTACATCGTACAACGTTGTTTTTATTATAACTTATGAAAACTAAGATATTTTCTTATAATTTAGTAGAATATTCTCCCATAAAACAAGTCTCTTTACTGTAACTTAACAGTAAAACTCAAATCAGAACCACGATATTTCACACAATTTTATTCTGCACACATTCGCAGCCTGTTATATTTGACAATTCCACAACTTTCTTTGTATTTTTTTCTAGTAAATACTTTCTTAGAGAGAGTAATAAAATTATCACATACAATTATTTGATCTTCTGCAGGCCCTGCAGTGCTACATATTGACTACCTAACTAGCTATTTTTGTTCCAGATTTTTCTAATGACGCCATTTATATATGAGTAATTAGATAGTTTTGCAACTGGTTTGTGTTGCTTGCAACGCCATATTTTTTCAGTTGGAAAATATTGCAATTAGTTACTTTTGAAACAGTTTCGTATTTTTGTCATTAAAATTAAAGGGGAGAAAGCTGACTTTGCACCGTCTAGTTGATATTTTTTGGTGCAGTTTATCCTCCTGAATAATAAACCGTATCTAACTCAATTTTGAAAAAATCGTCAATTAGATAGTTTTGAAACTCAACGACTCAAATAGTTTTTATCTTCTGGGATTCATAGAAAAGGTTTCTATGAGAATAAAGTTTTCGTAAATTTCCGGAGAAAAATGTGTAAATAGTTTGACTGTTTCCAACTGCACCCAAGGAGGACAGAAAACCAAGATATGAAAAGCTTTGGGCCAAGTAACTTATAACTTGCTTAATTCGGTGACACAGAAATAATATTTCACAGATAACAAAAAATTTGGGGTGAGAGAGGAGTTGCGTTTCGATTTTCTCTCTATCAAAATATGGACATCCTAGCTAAAGCTCAAGATTGACTATCAAAAAATTAATTATTTTAATGGATCATAAAAATTTCTAAATGACCATTCAACAATTTGATTGATTACGTATAGTTATGAATGTCAAAGAACTCAAAATTTGATCGTGGGATCCACAATGTACATGGGTATTGTTGTTGTCCAAACTTGTTCCACTAAATTCTGACAAGAAAACAAAAGAAAAATCATATTTTTACGCCCACTTTTCGCAAAATTTAAAATATCAATATAGTTCAATGTTTTTATTTAACAATTTTTTGTATGAAACTACATAAATAACAAATTTTATCAAATCAATCAAAAATTTACATAAAAAATATAAAATTTTTCAAAGAAATTAACCTTTTCCAATATTTAAATAAATTTAATTGAATCTAGCTGATTTTATTTAAGATATGTCAAATCAAATTTAATATCTAATTGATTCAAATATATCAAATTTGACAAATTAAAAAATGGAAAAAATAAATATTTCCATCAAACAAATAATTCATTTATTTTGAAATTTTGAACGGAACGACAATAAATCTACGATAATAATGTTTATCACTGATCAAAAAATATTGGTATGGACTCAATTTCTAAAGAGAACATTTAAATAAAATCCAATGCGACATCTGATACAAATTTAACGAACCAAATATGTAATATAATATATTTATGATATAAATTTTAAAAAAAAATGAATATTGAATGAAAAAACAAAAGATCGAACAAAACATGGTATCTAAAGTACAGAGTCTTCAAACAGATTGGAAATTTTAGAAGTGCTCGTAATTTTCTCTATTTCATTTAAAAGCTAAACACTAGTATGTATTTGTAAATACAGCATCAGTCCGTTAACCGGACATGCATTAAGCGTACCGTGTTTTTGTGTTTGTGTTCACATATACAGTCTTCGTGGAACTATTTTTAAAGTAAATAAACCTTATGTAAACAAATCATCAATTTTTAACATATACAGACAATTATTTTAAAAGCTAACATAAGTATATGATAATAATAATAATAAAAATTATTAATACACATATATACGGGTAATTTCAAAGCTTACAATTAGAATTAAATATTATGTAGCTAGAAAATATTATTTATAAAGTTATTTTAACAAAACTATTTAGGAGTGATGATCATCAAGGAAAACCAAAATGTGTTTTTTTTTCCAAAGGCCTTTTGTAAAGATAATAAAAATGATCATACACCTTTATTATCTTTACAAAACGCACTTTGTTTTCGGAACTCATCGTAGCAATGTATTTCATTTTTATTTTCTATTTTAAAAACTCTCAGACTAACTCTAATTGTTCTTTGTGATGCACATTTCAATTCAAAAATTCTTTAAAGTTTCTAAAAATTTCTTAAATAGTTTTTATTCTTCCAATTTTTAATTATTTCACACTTAAAATATTAGTCTCAAGTGTTTTTATTTTTCTAAAAATAATATTTAAAACTTATGCTTCAACCAGTGCTATTATTATTATTATTTTTTAAAATTATTTGTTCAAATGTCAATTTGACATGTAAACATATAAAATCATGTAAGTACCTAATGTAGTATTTTATCTATGTATATTTTTGATATTAATAAATATTTCCTCAGAGGTCTGAAGACGACAAAAAGTCGAAACCGGTAGTCTTTAAAAAAAAATACATTTTGGTTTTCCTTGATGACCATCGCTCCTAAATACCTTTAAAAATTATACTTTCAATGCCATCAAACCTAAATTTAAAAAAAAACTATTTTAATTTTTATATAAGAATAAATTGTGTAGCGAAACATCCCTGTATATGATTTCTCTAAGCGTACGACGTTTATGTATTCTCGTACGCTTAATGAGAATTTGGTGTAATTATTTATTAAAATATTTTTTTTATTTATAACAATATCCATTTATCAAAATCGAATTATCCCTAAATATATGCAAACGACATACAAAATTTAAATTTGATTAGCTATATGTTTTAATAATAACCAAATTATAAACATTTTCTTTTAAATAAAATTTAATTATTTTCCACAAAAAAAAATATATATATATATATATATATATATATATATATATATATATATATATATATATATATATTTAACTTTTAATTTTAATGGAACAAGTAGTGTTATGGAATTTTTGTTTGAAGACCCTGTATGTCGTGGATGGTATATACACGAATCGGATCATGGGAAAGAAATCGCCCAGACATACCAAATCGGATTACGATTACAATAATAAAACAACTACAGTTTTACAGAACAGATATTATAATAGCAAGGTGGTTCACTTTACTTCTTATTTCATTTACTACTCGTGTGCGGGGGTGGCTATTGGTACCACCATAATGGGGCAGTGGGTGCCATATGGGGGTGTTTGAACGAACACACACGCAAGCACGGACCGACCTCAGTGTTTGTCAGTATTATTATAATCACTTTCATTCATTACATTGTATTCAGTAGAACAGAAAACGACATTGTATTTAAAGTATATACAAAGAATGAACGATTTGTTGATAAACCACTAAACGTTTATACTTAGTATTCATTTTGTAAGAATGATTACATACTTATCTTCAAAGAGTTGTACTCAGTCAGGACCGAATTTGCAATTTTTGTGCCGCTCGCCTCACATAGTGAATCGAAAATTTAAATGTAGGGACATTTGAATAGACTTCGTTTTTTATCATAATGCCACTTTTTATCATAATTATGTAGAAAAATGTATTACTATAAGATATTCTAATATCTAAAACTGATATTTTGGAAGTTACATAGAATTTATATAATAAAATTATCAGTTAGGTTTTCTATGGGGACGGCTGACACAAAAACCACGGAGCAGATTTCAGTGAAACATTATAAATTTATTCCTTAAACGCATCATTATCTCAACATCGACAACATTCTCAATCAAAATTATCACAATATTCATTATGGGGGTTGATATATTCAAGACAAAAGTTGATATATCAAAAATACTAATTTAACAATAAACGGAAACAAAAGAAAGAAAAACAAAAGATTACGCAGGTTGCGATAAAAATAATATTTAAGAATGTTAACTTCAAAACTTTTTAACTAAAATTTCACTTTGGAAAGTAGTAATAGTAGTAAAGTTTAATTACGGAGGAAGTGAACGTAATTTAAAAAAAAGAAAAGTTTACGTAGACGTAAACTTTTGATCGTAAATATCTCGTAAATGGTGCGTCGTAGCGAAAAAGTAACGAAATTTTTGAAGGCTTAAGCGAAGTAAGTTATGGGTATTCCGAACATATTGAGACTGTCAAAACCTACTTTTCGTTATCGAAAATTATCGATACCACGTAACTTATCATCGATTAGTTATAACTGGTTTCTTTAGGCTCTATTAGCTCCATTGATTTAGTCCCCAATAGCATATTTTCGAAAAAATTAGTTTTCGATATTTTTCGTAACTTTACCAAAAGTATCGAAAACTAATTTTTTCGAAAATATTCCATTGGTAACCAAATCAGAGGGACTAATAGTCCGTTATCGATAATTTTCGATAACGAAAAGTAGGTTTTAACAGTCGCAATATGTTTGGAATACTATCTTTTGGTGGTCTCGAACTACACGGTTTCAAAGAACACGGAACCAATTAATCGTGTTCTTCAAGGGATTGCTGTACGTTATTTTATTCCAGGTCTGTAGACCACACAATATTGATATTTACTACAAATAAGTATTTCTACAAAAAACAAACTATATTAAATGCTTTTTACGTGTCTACTGTTAAAAATCACTACTGAACTCCAATCAATTTTAAAACAAAACAAAATAAAAAAATCGTTAAATATTAGACTTCGTTTTTTTCTTCCTCTCAAACTAAAACAAAAAACAAACGATTGACCGTCTGTAAGTGCGTGCGTAGGCTGACAAAACAAAAGTGAATTATCAAATATAAAATACTAACTTAAATAAGTAGTGACTGCCTACTTTGGCTGACGTCTGGGCCCAAAACAAAAACGTGAAAGATTAAGTATAATTATAAAATGATAAATACAACAAGGTTAGAACAATAGTTTTAACATTTTTGAAACAATCGTTTTGTTCTCATACCTACCGTAAATGGGAACGTATCGGGACTTAAGGATGAATTGGGACAAAACTGAAAGAGTTAGAACGTATTTTAACTAAACTTCTCTAGATATTTATTTAATTCAATACAAATAATACGAGCCTATACCGAAAAAAAAGATTGACCGCCCTAATTTTGAGAAAAACGGTTTCAAAGTTTTGTAATTTTAACACGGGCTCGTATGGCAAGTTGACATATTCACACGATTTTTTCGAATAAAATGAAAACGTGTCAAAGGAATTTGATAAAAATTTAATATGTTATAAAATACAAAGTTACAAACCATATTTAATACCAAATAAAAATTATTGACCTCGCCGTTTTTGAAATATAATTTAAAAACATCATTTTACAACGTTTTTACAACGCTTTTTCAACAATACTTTTATATTACGACAACATAAGCGCGCGGAAATTAAAAGAATATGGTACACAAATATAATAACTGAAGAATATTAATACATTATTTAATTTTTGATAAAAGAAAATTTTTTCGCTGAGATATATTTTTTTATGTGACTATCTCGCACCAAATACCTTAAAAACACTAGACGTAAAGTCGAACATGTATCTTTCTTAAACGAAAGTAAAATAACCATTCTTTTAAGTATAAGCTATATAGCAATTGAGACTAAGCTTGAAGTTCGATGAAAAAATCAATTTAAGTTTACGTTAAATTTCTTAAAACTTTATCTAAAACAATTTATTTTGGTATTTGTATGAATAAAATTGTTGTTTAATCCAATTTTTAGTTATTTAGAAACATATATGAGAAATGAAAATTACAGACTTTTATTTGTTCTGATTCTTTTTAAGAGAAAATCACTAGGACTTGAAATTTGGGTTAAGTTGGGGGTTTATAGGGACGGAAACGGGGTGAGTAGAGATAGTACATGAGTTAATAAAGAATGAAGGTGGGGTGATTAGGAACGGGTGATGGATGTACTCGAACAGAGAAAATAGCATTTTCAAGGTTGACAAATTATTCGGAATTTTTGTGAATGTAGTAATTATAAAATTTCGATATGTTTTATTTTAAAATTTACACAAATTTTGTTTCAGTTGCAATTTTGGCAACTCTACTGTTCGCCCCAATTCATCTTTTAATGTTTTCTTTTAACCCCAGCTTACCATTACATAATTTTGATTATTTTTTCAAAAACTAGAAATATTTTCAATAATTTTTAATTACTGTAATGATTAATGTTACTGCATATTAGGTTTGATTTTTGATATATTAAAGAACAGATGCTCGTAAAGGTTTAAATTCATGTCGATTCATTCCAATTTACGGTAATGTGTTTTCATCGTTCCGTCCTCATTCGATTTGGTCAAAATTTTTTTTTGACGTGAATGATTCATCCAATTTGTGTGAGTGTGACTCATTTAACACAAAAATCAATTTTGAAAATGCAACATAAGTCAAATAAAGACATTATCAAAATGAAATATGAAACAATATAGGCGTTGAATTATGTTTTTTTGGTCGGGTAACGGTCACGTACTTCACCTAATAACTTTATTTTTGGCTCATTTTGAATTTTGTCCTATTGTCAGTAAGAGAACCAAAAAAAAAAAAAATATAATTAAAGAAAACTATCGGACTGTATGAAAATTTTTGCTGGGATATTTCCCGAACATGCTCAAAAAGACGACAAATTCGGCGAAACTCAGACGGATAGCAACCCTAGACTTATTACAGTACGGTGCAATTAGACCCAAACCTCAACATCCAAAGTAACAGTTTCACTCTAACTCCAAATTGTTCTATACAGTCCATATATTGTTTGGTAAAAAGTTACACAATTTTGAGCGTCGGGTTTTGGGGGGAGGAGGGTAGAAGTAGGCAAATTAACAATTTTCGTCAGTTTTTTTTCAAATATTTCGAAAACTATGCAATTTAGTGCAAAAAGTGCCTATACAAAAATAATCTACATTAAATTGCGAACAAAAATAGTCCTGTGCATAATCTTGCTAAAGTGAAGAGTTCCAGAGTTATGATGATGAGTTATGAGGGTGTAAAATTAGCAATTTTTAGTATTTTTAGACTTTTTGGAAAAAATATGACACATTATCACTAAGGAAACTAATTTTTTTTTTATACAGAATGGTGTTTTGTAAAAGGAAATTGCGATTAGTCCTCTTCAAACAAAGCACCCTCCTCTTCTAAATCTTCGTCTATGATGTTCGTATCCCTGTTATCATATCCTAGGCCTGAGCAATTATCGCATACACTTGAGCAGTTTAGATCACTCTTTCTGCATTCGCAGTTACGAACGCATTAGTCTTTACAAGCGCACACTATGAGGGAAAGTAATTCCTCGGGAGCTACAGGACGTGCTGTTGTAATTGGTCTCAGGTGTTCGTCAATCTCCTTCCACCCCCACTCGAGCGGATTCTTCTTCTTAATCAGCCACTGCTGCACCTGGTGATAGGTGCAGCAGTGGCTAAAAATACTAAAAATTGCTACTTTTACACCCTCCATAACTCTGGAACTGTTCACTTTAGCAAGATTATACACAGGACCATTTTTGTTCACAATTTAATGTAGATTATTTTTTTATATGACACTTTTTACGCTAAACCCCATAATTTTCGAAATATTTTAAAAAAAAACTGATGAATTCCGTTAATTTGCCTACTTCTAACCCCCTTCTGCACCAAAACCCGACGCTCAAAATGGTGTAACTTTTTGCCAAACAATATGTGGACTGTATAGAACAATTTGGAGTTGGAGTGAAACTGTTACTTTGGATGTTGAGGTTAGGCCGTTTTTTTGAATAACTGCACCGTACTATTATTAATCTAAAATCTAACAACATGAAATAAATTCACACAACAAAAAATTCCCAGTAATTGAGAAAAATATTTTCAGACTGTACAAGCGCAATGACTTCTTTCAATATATTTTTACGATATGAAAGTATTTTTTTAATAAACGTATTTAACTCTTAAATGGAATATTAAACGATTTATTTTTAGCAATAAATCGTTTCGCACTACCGTAAAAACTATGCTGATTAATAAATACACCGTAGGTACATTATATAATTTAATGGACCATATAAAAAAAAAATTTAATCGAGAAAAAATCAAGTTTTATTCGCGCACTGATTATAAATGTGGTCATCCTATACGTATCTGATTTACGCACAGACCTGTCTGATTTGCTAACTACAAGTATGCATGAAGTGTAAAGTAAAAATATTAATTAACGAACGTGTTTTAATTTATTAAAATATTAAATATCAATTTTTTGATCAGGTGTAAATTGAAATCAATTTTTTGGAAAGTGATTATTATTTGGTGGTGTAAGTAATTTTTAAAAAATCAAGTGCAAATTGTACTTGCGTAACAAGTGTTCCGTATAATTAGTAGGTTTGATAAATTTAATTTATAATAACTATGTAGAGAAATTAAATGTAGGTATACCTCATTTCAGATACAATTGATCATGAGTTTTCGTTAAAAAATTAAATAATTCTTATATTCGAAACAAATTAATCTTTTATTCTTTTCTTTAAATTTACATAAATGCAATAATAAAAGCAATAAAGCCAAAAAATGGAAATTATTTAAATTCAAAGTGACGAAACATGGTTAAATTTAACTGAAATGAACTATAGTAAAAAAAATTATTTTTCCTGACGAATGAATTTGATTGCCTACTTGGCTTGTTTTCGTTTTCCACAAAGAAGCTTTTTTTTGCAAATTTTAATTCAGCAAATTATGTAAATATTATTGTTAATTTCTTTAAATACTAGCCGTATACCCACCCGATAATATTTACCATCGGCAACATTTCAGAATGTTAGTCACAGTGTCAAAGATTTATTAAATAAGATATTATTTATTTTAATAGTCATAGTAACATATTTTTATATGTTTCTAACTTCAAAAATGACGAATTTCCATACAAAATTTCATTCCTTATTTAACTTACCTAGGACACGAATTTTCAAAAGTCCTTTCTTAGTGCTCACTTAGATTATATAGGGAATGCCTGTGCAAAATTTCATTCTTCTAAGCCCAACGGTTTAGGCTGTGCGTTTTCTGTCAGTCAGTCAGTCAGTGTTAGAGATTTATTAAGCAGATTTTGAGTCTATCATTTCTCCATACGTGTAGATCCGTTAACAAAATTATTAAATAACTAGCCGTATGCCCGATGGAATTTCCCATCGACAACATCTTTTTGCTCACTTTTAATGTTTTTCAAAAGCCTAAATCAATATCCACGTTTCTAACTTCAAAAATGACGAACTTCCCATATGAACTTTCATTTTCTGTTTTAACCCCTTAGAGAATAAATTTCCAGAAACAACTGACTTTTATTTATAAATAGAAGTCAAAACGCCAATTTTCGTAACTCCTGTGCTTAATTTCGTCTTTCTAAACCCAACAGTTTCTGTCAGTCAAAATTAAAAGATTCATTAAATAAGATATTATTTATTTTAATAGCCATAGTAACATATTTTTATATACCACTAACTTCAAAAATAACGAATTTACATACAAATTTTCATCCCCTATTAAATCCACTTAGAGGACGAATTTTCAAAAACCCTTTCTTAATGCTCACCTACGTTACATAGGGAACTCCTATGCAAAATTTCATTCTTCTAAACCCAACGGCTTAAGCTGTGCGTTGTCTGTCAGTCAGTCAGTGTTAGAAATTTATTAAGTAGATATTCAGGAGCAGAAATTTTAATATATTTTTCGTGTGTAGATTTATCAATTTTTCCTTCTTCTTTAATTTCTAGAATTCCTTTTGTAAAATATTTGATTAAAGTAAAACCTATATCATCAAGTTTTCTTTTAACTTTCATGAATTTTTTCTTATTTTTCGGAGTGATTCTTCTGGTAATAATGATCGGAGATAGCAATTTTCAAGAGTTTTTCCCAGAAAAAGAAAGAAAGGGGTATACTTAGTTCTTTATATCATTGAATTCGTGTTTTAATAATCTTTTCTTTGATAATTGCATAAAATGATTCAAAATCTAATCGGACGCTTCCCAAAATTACCATTCTAAAATAAACTTTTAATACTATAACCATAAAACTTGATCATCTGCAATTTATCCATGGTATTTACAGCATATTATTTTTATTTTTTTAATGATATATAATCTATAAACCATAAATACAGAAGAGATATGGTACAATAGCATATGTAATGGACACACAAATACTATCTTTGTTGATGCATTCTAGGCGCTATTAATTCCAAATATAGGCCCACATCAATGCCCACATCCTTCTAGATATATAAAAGATTGATTTTTATTACACCCGAACTAGTTTTGCAAACTCTGCTACGTTCCATTTGGATATTTTAAGGCGGTAATTAAAATATAATGAATGAAGACGTGCAGTGGCTGAAATCAGTACGGAAACGCGATCAAAAATCAAGTCTAAAAATTATTTTGCGCATGACCAGAAAGTGGCAATTGTTTATGTTGTTTTTATAGTTTTGCGAATGACGCCAAAACAATACTTTTTCTTAGAAAAAACATTGTTAATCTACTATTTTCAACAATTCTACGAAACTTTTCAAAATTAAATGTTCCAGTTAGGAGAATGAACTTTTGGAACAAATAAAATTATTTAAAAATCGTGAAATTCTTAGTTAAATTATTAATCGCTCGATTATTCGTAGAAATAAAACAAATGGATCACTTGTGACTAACAAACAAAATCTTCAGAGAATCAGTAATTTAAGGGGATATTCACCAAAGAACATCAAAAATCGACCTTTTTTATTATTTTTCTTTTTAAGCAAATAAATATTTTATAAAAAAAAACTAAATGAGTATAAATGGCTTTGAAGTCGACACTGGGAGATTTTTCCACCTTCATAGTTCCTCGTGTTCTGAAATCCTCAGTGAACCAAAATCAAAAAATCGGGAATCAAAAGATCCTAGCTCCTGACAAAATGACGGTATCGAGGAATAATATGCATTCTGATTTATGTCGATATCTCAGTTAATTTTTGAGATATATGAGGAGCCATGTCGAAAAACGTACTTTCGATAAAAAAGCATTTAAAGTTTTTTTTATTTAAACTGAATTATAGTAAAGTGCATGCACTAAAATGCACAGAATTATAAAGAAAAGAAAATGGGTTTCTTGTTTTTTTGCGAATCTCCCCTTTATAAACGAAATATGAACAATTAAGAATTTCAAAAAATTGTTTCCCTTAAATGATATGTAATTAAACCAAAACCTATTCTTAATGGATTTAATTTTTTTAGCAATACCATTACAATATACTATATAAATAATTTATATTCTAAAATTTTAAATAATTTTCAGCAAACAAGTTAATAAAAAAAAATATTACAAATTTAATAATTTATTAGAATTTTTATCAATTTAAATCGATATAGTACGCACTTCAATTGCTCAGACAACTTTCTTTTTGTTGATCGAAATTGATAAATCGGCACTAAATTCTATGAATTATGCCGCCATATCTATTGCCATTACTATACTTTTCGTCCCAGAGTCCAGACAGAGCTCTAAACATCTTGAGCTTTACAAGAATAATATATAATTTTACCATATAATTCACTTTATAATTTTTTTGGTTTTTTTGGCTCAGCCAAATTGAAAAATACAGTTTAGATATCGAAAATAATATGAGGGTAATTATAAAATCGAATAATACTGTGCACAATTTTCAATTTGATTTATCGATTTTGGTTTTAGCTTTGTATATATACTCAATTTTGGATAGTAATTGTGGCCGGCTAATGATAGCCTATCAAACTTGTTATATAAACAATATCTGACGTATAGTTACTTCTAAATTGTACAGAATCTTATAAAACAATTAGTCAGAGTTCGGGATTAAAATTATTATTTATTAAAAATATATAAAATATGTAAATTTTCTAAAATAGTAATAAAATTCAAATAAAAACAATTTAATGATATTTTAAACCATTTATTATATTTTATAATATGCCCGAAAAGCAATGCAATAAAATAAAAGATTAATACCTTAGGACTTACAGTAACCTAAAATAAAAACACACACATACAGCCAAATATGTATGGATTAATCCACCACAAATCTGCTTCGGGTGGATTTCTTTACGAAGTGGAAAAAAAAGAAGCCACTGTCGAACTTTATTGTAAACCCACTGACACTGGTGGTAGACGGCATTCACTATAATATTTTTGTAATATATTAATTTCTATCTTTTTTATTTGATTTTTGCTCTAAGCTATTGGCTATACATTGTATTTCTATACGATAATAATCGGAATCCGAAATTTGGTTGCTACAATTAAAATAGAATTTACTATTTCTTACTTAATAAATTTCTAACACTGACTAACTGACTGACAGACAAAGCACAGCCTAAGCCGTTGGGTTTAGCAGAATGAAATTTTGCATAGGAGTTCCCTATGTAACGTAGATGAGCACTAAGAAAGGATTTTTCAAAATTCGTCCCCTAAGTGGGTTTAATAGGGGATGAAAATTTGTATGTAAATTCGTTATTTTTGAAGTTAGTGGTAGATATATAAAAATATGTTACTGTGGCTATTAAAATAAAAAATATCTTACTTTGACTGACAGACAACGAACAACCTCATCAACTGTTGAGTTTAGAAGGACGAAATTAAGCACAGGAGTTATGAAAATTGGCGTTTAGGCTTAAACAGAAAATGAAAGTTCATATGGGAAGTTCATCATTTTTGAAGTTATAAGTTATAAACGTGGATATTGATTTAGGCTTTTGAAAAACATTAAAAATAAGCAGAAAGTGAGTACCTAATAAAAGATGTTGTCGATGGGAAATCCTATCGGGCATACGGCTAGTATTAGATAATATTCAAGCAGTGCAGAGATTGTAATATATTTTTCGTGTACAGATTTATCAAATATTCCTTACTTGTTCTCTAATTTCGAAAATTCACTGTATAAAAAAATTACCAAAATACCCGTTTAACATACTCTTAATACAATTATTAATTAACAACATCTTGATCAAAGCAAAATATGTCATTAACTTTTACTTTTACATACCAAGGAAGTTGTGCAAGGAAATTCAATTCTGATAATTTTCGCTCAATCTACATCTCATTCTTAATGTTCGTGAATTTTTTTAGATTTTACTGAACAATCCTTCTGGTAATAAGGGCCGGGGACAGCAATTATTATGATGTTTACACACAAAAAAAAAAAGTGGACAAAAGTATGTAGTTTTATTATAATTATGTTACTGGATTCGAGCTTTAATATGCTGTCATTTGATACCCTACTCAGTGCTATTGGAAAAAATTTCGTTTTTACTTTCCAGTAGTGATTAGCAAATGCAAGACCAAGACCAAGACTTGGCATTCTTGGTCTTGATCTTGTTCTTGTATTAAGAGTTTGGTATTGGTCTTGCTGTTTGAATCTTGGTCTTGGTCTGGATCTTGTAAAATGCAGTCTTGGTCTTGGTCTTGTTATTGCTTAAACATCTTGCGCTTTCTTGCATTTTTTTACTAGCGAATTTTTTTCTTCTAAAATCAGAATTTTTACTATCTTTACG
The DNA here is from genome assembly GCA_035578155.1 of Brachynemurus nebulosus. Classification (NCBI taxonomy): domain Eukaryota; kingdom Metazoa; phylum Arthropoda; class Insecta; order Neuroptera; family Myrmeleontidae; genus Brachynemurus; species Brachynemurus nebulosus. Next base: position 3,165,933 of record JAPWDM010000026.1, read on the forward strand.
TATTAATTATACTTTCAAACTATTTAAATAATTTAGCAAGAGTCTTGCTTTTTTCTTGCTTTTGTCTTGGTCTTGCTCGCTTGAGTCTTGGTATTGATCTTGCAGCCATACTTATAGTCTTGGTCTTGCTCTTGCTCTTGCTATTGGTATACACAGTCTTGGTCTTGGTCTTGGTCTTGCAAAAAAAGCAAGACTAAGACAAGACTGCAAGACCGCAAGACTAATTTTGCTCATCACTACTTTCCAGGTCATGTCTTAAAATTAACCGCCAGAATCGAAACAACTTCACATCTGGAATTATAGGCTACCACACCCTATCTCCATGCTAAGTTTCAAATTTTCGTGTCGAGTGGTTTTAGAAGAAATTGCTTGTAACACTCGAACAGACATCGAAGTAATTGTATAAGTGTTCCGTAAGTGCATAAGTGTTACCACAATTGTGGTACGGAACACTAAAAAGTTGGTTGGATTGGTTTATTGACTGTACACTGTACGGAGCCTTATTTGAGCGAGTTTGACTCGCTCTTGGTCGATTTTTTAAATAGTAAACTGTTTCGATTTCATTGTCGTTTTAAAAACCTTTTCCTTCGAGACTAGGGTGTCGTTCTGTGGTAAAAAGCAGCCTATATCCTTTTGTGTCTCTCTGGCCATTAATGTGAATGTTTTTCCGGGAATAAAAATAGCCTATGTCCTTCTTTATTCCCTCAGCTATTTTTTGTATTTCGATTTAAAATTTGTTAAAATCAAGAATCTGATTAGTCTAGTGAGCAATGACTACAGTATTTTCAATTTTTGTTTAAGACAATTCTGTATTTATGGCTGCTGTAATCCATAAGCTCTTTTCTTAAACATTTTTTAACTCACTTTTTACTTTTCCTGATCCAAAATCGTACCAGAAAAAAGAAGTACATATTTCGGTGTCTGGTTGTAAATTGTAAATATTTTATTTAAAATTTTTGATTGTCGCAGGTGAACAATAAATAAATATAACATTAATATAGATTATAATTTCCCTCCTCTAAGGGTGAGGACACACCGGTATGACAGACCGTTACAATCACACAATTTTATTGCACTACTTGACTTATACACAAACGCTCAAGTAAGTAATAATTTCTGAACACAATTAAAGCCAAGCACATATTGGATTTCGACAAAGAAAATTTAATATATTATGTTTTGAACTTTTAATCAATTTGTTACGTTTTCACGCTTATGTAAAGTATACATGATATAATTACTTTATTGCTGTTACGGTATGTCGGACCGGTGTGTTCGATCCTTTTTATTCGCATGGATATATATAGATGTACGTAAAACCGGCGAATAATGATTTCAAAAACATAATAATTTCTTCAATCCATATTTTTTGTTTTTTTGAACGATTGAAACCACCCGGAATTTATATAAATATCACAATGAGGGAAGGCGCGCACTAGTAGTTGTAAAATAATGTTTTATGTATAATATCAAAAAAAAAAAAAAAAAATATTAAATGCAGATCTACAACTACCGGGCGATTTACAATTTTTGTATCCATGGGTGGGTCCTCGCCAGGCGCGCCTTTTTACACTTGTATTAATTTAGTAATTTTTAATTAAATAACAAATTTTGGTGTGCTTAAGATTGTAGCTGCAACCCAGAAAACAAAAAATTCGAATGTAGATTTTCCGGAACTGGACTCTTTGTTCAGACTCAAAATATTTCTATATATGGGGCATTAAAAGGATCAAAATTTTGACATATTTTATTCAAGGTTGCAAACATTTTAAAGCCAAAATTTTTCTCATAAGCTACGTCGCCTAGGAAAATTTTGATTTTTTTTTTGTCAAAACGCTTTAAGAAATTTTTGAAATTTTGCGCCAAACTAAGATTGGTAGCATAGCGACAAAATTAATCGACAATTGATGGCGCAACAGTGGGTGGGGATGACTTAAAATATAAACTTCCCCCAACCCTTTGGAACGAACTTGTGACAAAATTTTGAAAAATTTTATAAAATATAATTTGTAGAAATTTTAATATGCAATAACTTTGTTTTCGATAACTTTCCAAATTTTGTGTCTTTGTAACCATTGAACGGAATTGGTCTTTTTCAATATTAGGATTTTTTTTTGGGGGGGGGGGATATTATTCATAAATGTTTATATATTGGTCTTTTATCAGTTACTGACCCCAAGGTTTCAAAAAAACAAAAACAGGATGGAAAAGTCTTACAACTTCATTGACAGCTTTTTAAAGTTACGTGGTCACACCCACGTAAATTCAAAGCATTTATGTCAGTAGTCATTTTCATAAGTGCTCATTAAATCCCTAAATTAATCGGTGGCGCTTTCCACTGAAGTTAAAAAAGTTAGGCAACGAAATATTTTTCGTTTATACAACTATATCCTCTTTATCATTTAAACTTTCTCTACGTTCGTTACTGTACTTCTGCTTTTAGTTTGTTTTGGTTTTTATTAGTTCAATCTCCAGCCATCGTTTTTTGAATAGATAGCAGCACGTGTGAGATTGAAGACGTAAGACGTATAAGGAATGTTGCCATCTAGTGACGTTGGATGAAACCTGTGAAGTTTTCTAACTACTCATTGATTTTTCTATATTTAATGCAAGGGACAATTAACTGGTTTTCACATGATTATTTTTTTTTCAAATTTGAACTCGTCGCCTCGCGTTTCTTGCCTAATTTTTGTGAGGAAAAATTGTGAGAGATGAGCTATTGACCATGGAACTTTGATAATGCATGTCCGGCACGCAATTGGCAAATTTTATTAGTGAATCAAATCTGGGTTTTTTTCGGGTTTACATTGACTAAACTGTTAAAGGTACTACGAAGAAATATAAAAATATGTACTGAAATTTTAATCAGCCAATTATATGTTACATTTAAATCGAAACACCCGGTACCGTGTACTGAATGGCGCTATTTTGAAAGTATTATTATATGCCTCTACATACATATTCCCCACATAAAACTGATATGGTCATCTTCCCATCACGGATTGTGCATCATATCTCTATAGAATTATACGCAGACCACACAAGTTGCGCTTTACCGCAACTAACCAACCGACCCAATGAATGAATTGATAAGTATTGTTTGTAGTAAGGAGGTAAGAAAGAGACGAAAAGGATAAAGGATTATATCATTATAGTCATTATCCTGTCACATTTGCAACGTAATGTCATAAGATCGTCCAAAAAATATGATGCATTTTTGACAGGTTATTAAAATTGAAAAGAATTAAAGTCTATTTTATTAAAAAAATTTCTTGAGGCGATTTTTTTTTTTTTTTTGAGGTATTTAATTAGTAAAACAATAGAAAAGTATTTTAAAAATGGACAAGGTAAAATGGAACATTTTGTATTTTTATGATAATTTTAAATTTTTTTTATTTTTTAACATTTTTTTGGCTTAGGTTGTGAAATAATTCAAACAAAAGTGTTTCTCTCGTGTGTGTGCGTAGTGCGTAGGTTCCGTCCGTTTATTTTTAAGACATTTACATAAATTTCAACTGACGCCTATTAATTTTATTAAATTTTGTTTCAGTTAAAAATAAAACGGCCTTCAATGGCCTTCATGCTCAATTTATTTCAATTTAAATACAATCAGTTCTCGTGTTTTACGGCATGTTGAGTCTCCAAGTTATGTACCGTAAAGAAACGACGTAACTACTCGTAGAATTATTTTTTAGGATGCCGAAGTCAAATCCGTTATACTTTCATAATTTCTACACACCTTTCGGCTCTATAAACATGAAATTTTGGTAAATAAAGATCTTAAGGTATTTGGAGCGAGATAGGCAGGCACAAAAGTATATCTCAGGGAAAAAATTTTCTTTTATCAAAAATTAAATATAATGTATTAATATTCTTCAGTTATTATATCTGTATACCATTAGTTTTTTTGAATTTCCACCCGCTTATGTTGTAGCAATATAAAGGCATTGTTGAACAAGCGTTGTAAAAACGTTGTAAAATGATTTTTATAAATTATATTTCAGAAACGGCGCGGTCAATAATTTTTATTTGTTATTAAATATGGTTTGTAAATTCATTGGTTTGTAGCTTTGTATTTTATAACATATTAAATTTTTATCAAATTCCTTTGACACGTTTTCATTTTATTAAAAAAAAATAGAATTTTTTTAATAAATTGAAAACATTGGTATTGAATTAAATAAATGGCTAGAGAAGTTTCGTTAAAATCTTTTGAAAAATGGTTTTCCGGACCAACTACCTTAATTAATCTGTAGCAAAGCAAAAGTTTTCCTCCTGTTATTGAGGTATTTTCACATATATTTTTTTTTACATACCATATTTATTTGGGAACTCTTCAAAATTTTCAGCTTCATAACGGGTTCAAAATTTTTACCCCTCTCTGTAAATTTTCAACCATATGGACTCAAGAAATTTAAAAAAAAAAATAAAAATATTATTACTTGATAAGGACAGTTAATTAAAATCATCTCGTCTTTGAAGTTGTATCGATAGCTTTCGGAAATCTAGGCAACAAAACTATCCAAAATTAAAAAAAAAAAAAATTGAATAGAAAATTTAGTTTAAAGTCGAGATCTGTTTCGTAATTAGGAGACACCCTTCAAAAAATTAAGTCTAAATTATTAAGACAAATACTAGAAAATTGATAAAATTTTCATTTTTCCTAAATAATTCTACATAACATTTGAATTTATCTTTGTTCAGGGGCAGGGATGGGGCGTCATGGCCGCCATGACTACTCCCTGTATCCCGCTCTTGAGTTGAGTATTATATGATTATTTTTTTCTGTGCAAACAAAAAAATAATTCTTCAAAATACTGTGATAGAAGAATCAAAGTCTCCAGAAGATCCAAATCATATGAAATTCAAACAATTTGTATCGAACATTTTTCTCTATTAATTAAAATAATTCCTTCTACACAAAAGTGTTGTTTAAGTTTCAAATAAATAGGTAATTATCGATACCCTTGGTGCGTCTAATTAACAATTAAAACGACTGAATTTCTTGAAACTTCTGATGAGAAATTCTCTGATTTTTATTATATTATGGGTTCGGTTTATATGTTGACGATAACAAATGTCAACTTTTATTTAATTACTTTAGTTAACATTTTTTTTTTTCTTAATTTCAACCCGAAATAATTGGTTATAAATTTTTTTTTGAACATGTGTAACCTGAAGTATCTATGTCATTTTGACTTTGGTTATCTGTGGCTCCCGAGAGATCAAAGTGTGTTGAATATTGTTGTACGAACAGGTTACAAATCTTAACACATTTTGGAAATGTTCATTAACGCGCACGTTCGTTTTAGCTAACGAATTAAAAAAAAGTTAATGAACTAATTATATTGTTTACCCAGTTATCCGGTTAGGTGCAGTGGTTAGTGTAATCGTTTATCTATTGTGTTTGAAGGCATTCAGTAAGTACAATTAAAATTTAATTTCTTAGAATATCGAAAATTCAATAACAAATTCTTGATTTTTAATTGTTTACACTTTACAGTAATATTGTTTTCGAGACTACTAAAGTAGCAAAAGCACTGTGATTCACTTTTGAAAAATAAAAAAATTTTTCCCTCCAAAATAAAATTTTTTACACACATTTTACGTTTTAGAGCTTCCTGAACAATTTTCTATCCGTCCGTCCGTGTGTCGCCAGTTTGCACCAAGTGGCATAACTTCTGAACTATTCGATTGTTTTTAATGAAATTTTCTGAAATAATGTAGTTTGGTTTCTAGATAGTTCCCTATGAATTTAATCGAAATCGGAGTAACGGTAGCTACGCCGCTACCATGTCATTCCGACATTAATATACTAAATTTCACCAAGTGGTATAACTTCTGAACTATTCAATTCTTTTTTATGAAATTGTCAGAAATTATGCGGTGTGGTTCGTAGATGGTCCCCTACAAATTTTATTGCATTCAGAGTAATAGTATCCACGGCGCTACCATGGAATCCCATTAAATGTCAATATCTTATTTACTGCTAGTCCCACTTTGCTCAATTTTTTATGAATCGTTTTGTTTATTTCTTTTTATTAATTTTTATACCTATATTAAATTATACAAAGATATATTTGGCATTAAATTACCAAGGTGCTTTTACGAGTACGAGGAAGCTGTGTGTCACACCCCATTGGCAGCGTATTTTAATTTTTATTAAATGATTGAAAATTGTTAAATTTTTGTATACTTGTTTTTTTAATTGTTTATGTTTTGATAAACCAGTTACGTCACAAGGATTGGTAGGTATATTTTTTTCACCGAAACAATAAATTTTAAAAAAAATTGTCGCATATAAATCTTATCTATAGGTAGGTATGTATTGTATTTTTAATTAAGATAAAACTTAGAAATGTAGTGGGTAGAGCTTCAAACTGAGGTTTTTCCCCTTATATTTGTGGAGATAAAGTAGGGATGATCGATATTAGAAAAACATCGATCATCGATGTTAACATCGATTCAAGAGTATCGATATACGATATATATCGAAAGAAAGACATCGATGTTCGAAAACATCGATGTTTATGTAGCAAAATAAACAACCATTATAATCTATTATTTTATTTATTAAAAATTAACATTACCAGTATTTATTTGGAACACTTTGCAAAAAAGTCACTTTGTTAGAAGTTTCCCTTTTAATCTGTTCCTTTGTTGATACAAATACTGCTCAGCTCTTGAAAAAAGTCTCTCTGAAGTTGCTGTGAAACACAAATATTTAATGGCAATTTTTTTTAAGTAATAAGTGGATCCTAGAACTTGCCATAAAAGTAACGGATCTTGTTTTAAAACAGCTACAGGACATTTTAACTACTGGATAGCTTAGAGTAATATCGATGTTTTGATATTATTCTCGTAATATCGATGTGTCGATGTTATCGGGGACACAACATCGGTGTTTTTCCCCCAAAAAAACATCGATGTTTTTCTACCATCGATGAATATCGATCATCCCTACGATAAAGCCAAAAAATTCGTTCACGTTAATTTAAAATTCCTGTGATTAATATAGTAGTTATAACAAAAATTTAATATTTCAAGACCGTCCGCTTCTTCGTTAATTATATATCGGTGATCGAATGGGTATACAATCAATCTCTAACATTTTATAACAAATCTAATTCCAAAAACAACTTAAAATAAAGTAAGTAGCCATAATCTTGACCGCTTCTTTCAATAATTATAATTCAGTGTAACGCGCGCTGACTCCCAACAAAAAAAAATGTAATTATATATTCCGTCGCCGTATATGATGATATTTTCTTTTTAGGGTTCCGAAGAAAAATTTCCGCTTTAATTTTTTGGGATATTTTTTCGTATTGGAAAATATTAGGGGTGAAACTCGTGTGGGCCATTGTTAGAAAAGTGTGATAACTGAACTTTAAAGTGGTCAATAGCTTGTTCGCCCTTGCGTAATTTTGAAACTGTTGATCGAAAAATTTTTAAAAAATTACGGATACTAACATTTACCAAAAACACTCAATTAAAATTATTTAGACTAAACTGTGGTGGTCACTTTCGCAGATATAGACAAACAAATTTTCAAAAATACAAAAAATAATTTACAGCAGAGAAAATGATTCCCAATAATTTTATTATTATTATTAACACTTTCAGTCCTATGGCTTCGGCATCCGAAACCAAACAAAACATCCCCAGAGGCCGACCGCAATCAATGATTAATTCATCACACGGATGTGTTCCTACTCACACAAATACATACCAAAACACACTACTCTTTTGGTTTCTATGTACAAAAAATTTTAAGATAAACAAAAAATACATAAAAAATATAGTTTATATTTTTTAAATAAAATTGATTTGAATGTCAGTGTATATGTAGTATGTACGTATCACCTACGCATGTTTACAGTTTTACACATACATGTTGAACTGTGTTGAATCTATTCAGTGTTTGAATCATTTTATTTTATGTATTTGTTTATTATAAGTTTACTATGACAGTGCTCGGGCCTCATAGTATTAAATAAAATTTTGCATTAAGGAGAGATTCGCTAAAAAAAAAAAATCGATTTTTTTTCTTCATAATTATGTTCCTTTAAGGTGTTAGAAATATTCTCCTAAAATTTTATTAAAAAAAAATCAAAAATCAAAAAGTTACGGGCATTTTAGTGCACGCACTTTACTATAGTTCAATTAAAAAAAAAGCTTTAAATGCTATTTTTTCGAAAGTACGTTTTTTGACATGGTTCCCCATGTATCTCAAAAAGTATTTGAGATATCGACATAGATCAAAATGCATATTATTCCTCGATACCGTCATTTTGGCAGGAACTAGGATTTTTTGGTTCTGTAATATATTTTCAAAATGGCGGCTGTTTATAGTCGAGAAAAAGAGCTAATTTTTGAAAATTTATTTTCAAAAGTTAGTGCCATAACTATATATGTAGGTATATTTTCAGAAAATTCTGAAAATTCTTTTGATTTTGGTTCACTGGGGATTTCAAAACGCGAGGAACGTTTAAGGTTTATGTTTCCTCTACTATAACAATTATTAAACTGAGGCTCTAGCCACTGAGGAACTCTTTCGTAATGCATACTCAACACACATTTGGTGAGTTTTTTTCCTTAGCTGGGTAGGCAGTGAGAAAAATTGATGATATTAAATTATATATTCAAAATTAATACTTTTTTTTTCTTGAAACGCTACTGAAATTTCATTTCACTGCGCTATTCATTGGAATAATAGTTAAACCTGTATTTAAAAATAATTAGATATAATTTATAAAAATTTAATGGCCATTCAGATGGCCATAGAGAATAAATGGAATGATATCCTGGAAATAATCGACCGTGTAACCAGATATTTTTTTAATTTTGGACGAAAGAAAAGCAAAAAAAAGCCAGCACGTAACTTGCACTGACACAATAACTAGATTGTCATAACCTATAATTTCTTGTTTTTTTGGTTACGTTCGTGGAATATTAATACACATAGTTTACAGAGAAAACACTAAATACAGAAGCTCGGTAAAGGCTTACGTGATCAATTTAGAGGTTTTATGTTGAATCGATAAAAAATATACTTTGCTAATTAATGACCAAACAACGTTTAAGCAGTGGTATATAAGGTACTTACAGTGTTATCTAAATGACGACATACATAGTTACTGATGTAAGTTTCTATCTGGGGAAAACCCCTATATCAGATTATACCCTTTTTTCGATTTTCCCTGATTATCTTTAAAACTATAGGAGATAGGGAAAAACATTTTAGTAGACATAACACTTTATTTTTAAAGAGCTTTCGATTGTTATGCTTAATTCCAGGATCGGACCAACTGGAGGGACAGTTCGACAGGTTAAGAATGAAAAATATTTTTTTAAAATATGTTGCACCCCGTGAATTTAAATAAAACTTGGTATGGTAATTAAGTAGACTAAGGCCCAATTACTGTATTTTTTTGAGGTGGTAACTCAATGGGAACCCTATGAAATTAACGTTGGGTCGGATTTTATCCTTGTTATTATCCTTAATAACGAGTACTGGGATGTTAACAAATATATCTAATATTCTAGAGAGTGTCTGTCTTCAAGTGGATTTGAAATTATTTTTTTATGTTAAGTAGTTACCGAGAAAAAAAATTTTGAATAAAGCATACTCACTTTTTGTTACTTTTTTAGTTACGGTCCATTTCATTTAAATTTAACCATATGCTTCATCACTTATGAATTCAAATAATTTCCATTTTATGGGCTTTATCTCTTTCATTATTGCACTTACGTAAATTTTAAAATTGCAGTTTGTTTTTAAAAAAGGTTAGAATGATCTGACTCTTTGACTCATGATCAATTGTATTTAAAACAGGGTATATCTCCATAACTACTCGGTTTTAGCCGGGAAGGTGGTGGATATCAACTACTTATAGTCTCACCATACCGTTAGTACAGTTATTAATATGATTTGCTATTGGGGGCAATTTCACCATGGAAGCACGGCTAGACCCTTTTAATACAGTTTCACTGTTTCATTTTCTCCTTTCTAATCCATTAGCAGTAGCACATTTAGATGCTTCCTAGTAAATAGTTGATAACTAACACAAAAAAAACTATTTTAATAAAAAAGTCGATAATTCATTTTAAATCGTTAACATGTCATCACACATACACAAACAAATGTATGTATGTTTGTATGTGTATGTGATAATCAAGAAGTGTGTAATTACGTAGAAACGTTTAAAAATTCCGTAACAGAGTTATGTAGGTAAGTACTCGATATTATATGGGGCCGACAGTGGCGATCCTATCGGGTAAGTCGGGTAGGCCCAGGCCTACCCAAAAAAATTTTGAAAAAAAAAATAAACAAGAAAAAAGTCGTCAAGTATTAAATATAGGTCCTCAGTGATTACTATTTCTCAGTTTTCGGGATAAAGTATATAAAACATTTAAGTACATTTTTACGTTTTATTAAAGAAAGAGATGAATATGTTTGACCATAGACATTAGAAATGAAAGGACCAGTAATTTATATTACGTACGAAAGATAATACGTACACGTTAAAAAGAGACAAATATTATAAATAGCATGTAAAATGTCAATATATATTTCTTTTTCTAGGATACCCCAAACTTTAAAATTAAAATTGAAGCATAGTTAAGTCATGTTTGCATTAAAAAATTTGAAAAAAATAATGTAAAAATTGTCACTATTTTCACTTTTTAAATTGTGTTTTTTGTTATATTTTTTTTAAAGAAAATATTATCGCAACAAATTTTGCAAGTACAAAATATCAAATCAAAAGATAGAAACTATATTTTCTAATTCAACAAAAATTGTAAAATAAATTTTTTAAACACTTTTTTATTAAAATAATGATAATGATAATAATAATACGTTGAACTCTATTAAATAAATATAATGAAATTAAATTTAAATAAAAAATAATAACAAATATTATGTTTTTTAATAGTAACGAAAAATAATAAATTACATTAAAATCAACAATGCATAACAATTGCAAGAATCGATTCAAAACCTGTAATATAACATGCATAGGTAAATTAATAATACTTTAAGATAAGCATACAATATGACGATACATGACCGTCTATGACTAAGGAGAATACGTTGTGTGGACACACACACATACTTAAGAAGCAGTGTACGTGAGTAAACAAGGTTTGGACTCTCCCCTCACTTAATGTCGATGTCGCACTTCTTGGAGTGTGCGACAACTGGATCGAAGATTGACGAATGTCTTCGGACCTATAAAAATTATCTGCACACCTTCAAGAATGAAATGATACACATAAGTTATAATACTTATATTTACAATGCAGAAAAATTCGGGCCTATCCAAAATAAAAATCCAACAATCGCCCCTGGCCGGGGGCAGCCGACTACATAACTATCACTCTCTTAACAGAGTTGTACACACCAAGAATTAAGACTTGACTCATAACGGCGCCTGGATAATTACTCTATGCTATACCACCAAACAAAAAAATGTTTTAATTTAATATTATACAATATTATAAGTTGTCAATCATTGTTGTTGGATATGTTGGACTGGACTTGCCTGAATTTATTACACAGTGTACTGTATCATCGAAGAGTTGAGATATTTAATGGTTTATATCGCCATGTACATATATGGTTTAATATATTGTTATTAATTTAATTGAGAGAGTTTAATGTAACATTTTAATTAAGATTGAAAGGATCGGTATAATTGCTAGGGACGTTAATTACGTACAAGACAGAGAAATTAATCATTTAATGTAGACAGAGGTTCAAAAGTTTGGGAATGAAAACGGCGCAAGTGAAAAAACTACAATATTCTTGTGCAGAGACGTATTAACAATGATGATTTTAATTCAAACGCCTCTGACTCAAAAGTCCATTTTTCCAAAAGTTCTGAAGAAATTATTTGGCCCTGAAAACTAGGAAAAAAACTTCCCAATAAAAATTTATTTTCCCTTCTTGCCTCCTGGAGCGACTACTACATGTGCTCCATGCCATAGTTAAGCCTCGGTTTTTTTGGAACGAAATATACATGAGTTAAATCATCATAGGAAAATCGTTCAGTTATTATATGTATTTGTATATCACTTGTTTTTTTTTTTAATTTCCATGCGCCTATGTTGTAGCAATATAAAAGCATTGTTGAAAAAACCTTGTGAAAACGTTGTGAAATGATGTTTTTAAATTATATTTCAAAATCGGCGTTGTAAAAAATTTTTATTTCTTATTAAATATGGTTTGTTACTTTGTATTTTATAATAATTATATTAAATTTTTATCAAATTCCTTTGACACGTTTTCATTTTATTAAAAAAATTTGGGGGACAGGTCTACCCACACTGTTAACTTCCCATTGGATGCCCTTAAAGACTATTGCAAATGAATAACTTTTTTTTTAATTCAGGAGACTCCTCCTCTGGAGCCCCGATAGAGGCTTTGTCCCTTGCACCACACCGGAGGCTTCGCCTTCTGTACCTAAGGGTGGGCGCTCTACCCTTATCAAACAAATGATAACATCATTTGTTCTCAAGATACGCGAAGCAAAAAATATTTCACAAAACGTTTCTTATTTTGTAAAAAATCCATATAATCTATGTTATGTTAATAAAGTTAATTCCGTTTTTTTAACACAAAAAACAAACCACTAATCCGAATTTACGGAAAACTTTATCCGGTCTTCATTTTTTGATTACGCATCTAATGAAATTAGTCTGGAGTTGATATCATCATTTGTTCTCGAGATATGTGAGACGAAAAAAAATTCACGAACGAACGAACGAACGAACTAACGAACGCACGCACAGACATCACGCTAAAAACGATGGATTCGGATTCTAGTGACCTTGAAACGTGGAGATATGTCAAAATTAGCGATTCGTAAAATCGGACCCATTACAATAACTTCCAATGGGAAGTTAAAAATAGAATTTTCCCATAAGAGTTCGTGTTAAAATTACAAAAGCTTGAAATCGTTTCTCTCAAAACTGGGGTAGTCAATATTTTTTTTCGGTAAGGGCTCCTATTATTGGTATTGAATTAAATAAATATCTAGAGAGGTTTCGTTAAAATCCTTTGGAAAATCGTTTTCCGGACAAATTTAACATAATATGAGAAAATAAATGTTGTCTTGCATCTGGTTCATAAAAATAATTTTGTGAGACACTATATATTAAAAGATTCTAAAATACGTTCGATTTTGTGAGTATTTAATTTAGTAAGAGACCTATAATTAAACAAGAATTTACTTTAAGTGAAAGGGTTGGAAATATGTATAGCTGCCATAAAACTTATCATTAACCTCATTAAAAATTCTTACAAGAATCCAACCATCTTACTTATAACATAATTTTGAAATTGTGATTGAAAAGATATCAAAAGACCATTCCACAAAGATAACCCCAACACCACAAAAATAAAGACATATTATTTTTCTAAATTGAATTTCAAAGCCAACTTGTGGCTGGAAGGCCATAAGTAGTTAAATATTATAAATGCAAATGTATAATCATATTATGCAAAAGCTTAATTCTACAAAAAATAATTTTCGTACGAACATAAAAAATTAATTTGATAAAATAAACAAAAACAATGGACTTGGCTATAATCTTGCCGTAATATAAGTATAGCCCAGCCGAATGCCAAAAAATTATTATTCAGCCGAAATATTTATGACTGTAAATAGCAATGTTTTTTGAGGTTATTAAAATGATTAACGAACACTTTTAAACAACTGATCCACAAAACTGATCCAACGAAAACGTATACCTACCCAAAAAACCATAATTACGATCATTAAAAAAGTATTGATGATTAGCCAAGTAGTAACAGGTATGCGAAACAAAACCGAAGCCGAAGCGGGAGTAAAGTGTAAAATATAAAATGCACAACGAGTTGTTTTTTGTTTAGTGTTCCGCAGCAAAATTGGCAAAGCGGTGTTTGTCCGAGTGTCACAGGCAATTTCCTCTGAAACCGCTCTACACGAAAATTTAAAACTTAGCACGGAGATAGGGTGTGATGGCTCAATTCCAGATGTAAAGTTGAATTTCGATTTTGGCGGTTAATTTTAGGAGATAACCTGAAAAGTGAAAACGGAATTTTTTTCCCAAGGACACCGAGTAGCTTATCAAACGAATGCCTATTAAAGCCCCTATCCAGCAATGTATTTATAACTACATACTTTTGTTCATTTTTTTTTTTTTTTTAGAAAAACATCATAAAAATTGCTGTCCCCGGGCGTTATTACCAGAAGGATTGTTCAGAAAAATCTGAGAAAATTCACGAACATTAAGAATGAGGTGTAAATTGAGCGAAAATTATCAAACCGGAATTTCCTTGCACAACTTTCTTGGTATGCAAAAAGAAAAGTTGATGACATACTTTGCTTTGATTAAGATGTTGTTAATCAATAATTGTATTAATAATATGTTAAACGGGTATTTTACTAATTTTTTATACAGTGAGTTTTAAAAATTAAAGAAGAAGTAAAGAATAGCTGATAAATTTGTAAACCAAAATACATATACATATTACAATCAGTACACTTGAATATTATTTAATATTAGGGTAAAAGCCCCTATACCGGAACGCGATCATATGTCCGAATAGTTTTGACATTTATATATTAATGAAGTTATTTCTGAAAAAAACCTCTGATAACAAAAATTATTATTAATAGAATGATTATTTTTCAATTTAAATTCACCTCGCATTTAATGTTTGCTTACTTAATTAAAGAAACACATATATACATATATTAAACAATTTTTGTTGAATAAGGTATTTTGATCCTTTATTTACGTCTGATACTTAAACCATTCCATGTTTCCTACTTTGACGTCTAGATTTCACTCTATGTGTCATATTGCTCATATTACACGTCTGTTTGTATATCGATTTCCAACAACTAGTGTCATTAATATTTCTCTGTTTGGATATAGATGTCGACATTTTGTAAAAGAAAAATATTAATAAATAAAAATTTTTGGGCTGTATTTTTTTAAAAACATATTCATTGGTGGTAAAACTTTCTTTCATGCTTATTAAGAAAAAAAAAATTGATGTTTAATTTATTTGTCAATTTTTATAAGCCAGTTTAATTACACACCTAAAAATAGTGTTCCGGTAAAGGGGCTTTTACGTTACCGTTAATATTTATTTATTATTGAAAGAAAATAAAAGCGGCGACTCTTACAATTAGTACAATTACTTCATATAGTAAATATCACTGTTCGTTTCTGCTAAACGCAAACAAATCAAAATAACTATATACGATCGTTTTGAAACCAAAAAATATGGTTTGTTTTAGGAATAAAATATATTCATTAGGAAAAATATTTCATCCACTTTCATATCCTGTCAAAACAAAAAGCAACTAATTGTACGGAACACTGTTAGCGCAAGTACAACTTGCACTTGACGACTTGTTTTTTTTTTTGGCTCAAGTTAACAACAGACAATACATAATGCCGTGCAATGTGTTCCAATTTTGACGGTGGTGATCATCATTAGGTTGTCTTTCAAAAAAAGGCCCAAAAAAAAAGAAATGTATTTCACTACTGGTTTTGGTCAATTCGTATACATATAAGCGAGCATATACCAAATACATGTCGACGCATTATTAATTTTTGAATAAATCTTTTTCAATTTTTTTTTTCATTTACTAAAAAGAGTAATATTAGTAAATTTATAAACTTTAATATACTAGTACAGGCCATTTAAATTGGACATAAAGTCATCCTTTTTGAATTGTATCGTAGTTTTCAGAAAAGCTCAAAAATAAAACCTTTTATAGGTAACTAATGACCTGCATTAATTATAAAATATCCAAAATACACATAATATTAATTAAATAAATTCGTGTTGATTTTTATTTTTTCATGATTTTTAGATGATTAATTACATAAATACTGAATATCACACGTTAGGCGTACTTTTTTATGGTCAGTCAGGTTAAACAATGACACCTTTGAATCTGGTGGAATACTAAAGTCAACGGGTATGAGTTTGCTTCAGGAAAAATAGGATACTGAGATGACGTATCAATACGCTCTCAAACTTAAGGGGAGGTTTACTCGAGAGTCCTTATAAAAATTATGTATTTTTCTAGAACTTTTTTCTCAAGAGCGGAAGTGAATATCAATTTCAAATTTTGTGCACATATTTATTAAGTATTAAACTATAAAAAAAAAATTTTTTTCAAGGAAAAATATATAAAAGTGTCCATTTTGTAGATAGTGCAGTGTGACGATCCGAAAATCCAATGCCTTATTGGTGGACATCCTAGCGCCGGTAATAAACCACCGAAATCCAAAAACAAACAAGATTTATAAAATATATGAAGAGTACCGGCACCTCTACCTATAATATCAATAAATTGCTGAAAGAAAAAA
Source organism: Brachynemurus nebulosus (assembly GCA_035578155.1). NCBI lineage: Eukaryota > Metazoa > Arthropoda > Insecta > Neuroptera > Myrmeleontidae > Brachynemurus > Brachynemurus nebulosus. The sequence goes on from JAPWDM010000026.1 coordinate 3,182,313, forward strand.
AAATGGCGGATGTTTGAACTTTTTATTACGATTTTTGTCTTATTTTTCGCTCTTTAAAGTAAATTTAAAAATAAAAAAAATATTGAAAGTGTATCGAACTTAGGTAGAGGTGCCGAAGAATGGAATTATCTTTAAAATAAAAAATTAAAAAAAAGGATCCATCGAGTAGTTTTTGAAAATTTTATATTTAATACTCATTATTGCGTGAATTACGTTTTTTGAATTTTTTTTATAGAAAGCTGGATTCGGTTAATGTGCAAGAATCTTGTTTTTAAATTATTTTCAGTAAAATCACTTTGGGAACATATTCTACACATAATTTGCTATCAATGTCGGCAAAAAAAAATCGATTTTTTTTATCAAATCTCAATCAAACCTTCCCTTAATTTACTTTCAGCAAAATCACTTTGGGAACATAATCTACACATAATTAGCTACCAATTTCTGCAAAAAGAAATCGATTTTTTTTAACGACTCTCAAGTAAACCTCCCCTTAATTTCCCATTTAGACACTTTTACTACTCCTTACCCCGAAGGGTCTATTTCGAAAATAGTCCCCACCACATAGAGACCACTCAAAAAATTTTCACTTTTCTGAAGTAACTCCAGAAATAATTGCACGTATCATAATCGTGTAGAATATTGTTAAAAAGATCTTTTAAAATGAATCTGAGGTTCTTTCAACCACTTTTTATTATTTTTAAGCTTCGTTTGTAAAATATTAAACTCCAAAGTTTATATGTTATCGAAAGCTATGAAACAGTCAAACCACTGAGGAACTTTGACTCATGTATTTGACGAATTTCTGCTTATTATAGTTTTCCAAAACAATACGGACTTGGCAAGACAATGTCCCGTTTTGTTTGTCCGAAACTATAATTGCATTTAATTTTTTATTAAAATAGCTTCTAGCGTTTTGTATAAATTAAGAACATCATCATAAAAAAAAAAAAAACTAAAGTAGATATAATATTCCCGTTGTATATAGAACGACGAACACCTTACATTGTTAAATTGCATACCTCATTTATAGGTGTTCTTTTTCATTCCAGTACCATCTCGTATCATTCAACTCTGTCCTATATTTTTCAGGACACACAAATCAACAAAAAAAAAAAACTCGTTAAAATTCCAAAATGAAAACGAAACCTGCTCTATACTGCTAACGACGGGACGGTCGGACTGGAAGTGCTGCACAAGTAAATATGAATTTCAAAAACCTTAATTATAAATTTTGACTGCAGATGAGCGAGGCATATGTACATAAAATCATTATAGTGTGATATTATATACCCCCAAAAAAATTTATTATATGATTCTGTCTTCAAAACAATTGATTATTAAATCTGATGATTGGACTATAAAAAGGACAATGAAGGACTTTCCGAGAATTTGGAATCCTACAGCGTGCTCATCGTAGATGAATTTAAAAAAATATTTGACACAGGCTACAGTTAAGAGTTTTCGTTATAAATTTTTAATTGATTTAAGATTGCTACGACTGTGATAGCGTCTACGTTGGTCAAACATCCACTTTTATCAGACATTTTAAAAGCACTCAAAATTCATAAGTATAAAACTCTCAACGCTTCTTAAACGATTACACTGATATTTAAAATTTAATTTTAGCGAATTTTTTTAGGAGCAACATTGTCAAGCTGCTGTTATGGTGAGTCCCAGAGTGTAGCAGAAATTTGTATACGTATATATGTGTCAGCACGATAACTCTGGAACGAAACATTCGATTTTTAAGAAAATTTTGGAAAAACGTTGGAAACCGCAAACTATTGGACGAGTTCTTCAGTCAAACACGTTCAATGCCCAGAATATGGTTTTTGGAGTATTTTCCAATATAGTGCTAAAACTATAACATGAAATAAAATTGAACAAAACCGGTCAATTAGATTTTTTTACGTACATTTGAAATTTGCAAACAAAATTTTAATATTTTTAATTTTGAATCCCCTTTCGCAAAATTAACCCCCCAAATTTTAACCCCCAACTACCTCTGTTGGTGTAATTTGAATAAATTACATATCAATAGATAGCTCTTTAAAAAAGAACGATATCGTCAATTTAAACTTTTGTTCTATCTCTTCCTATCTCTTGCCGTTTTCGAGATATTTGAAAAATTAAATTTTACCCCAATTTTTGAAGAGCGATTTCACTCCTTCAAACCGTTTTTCCGCAAATAAAAAAAATATGTGTCACTTATTTTTGAGTGTTCTACAACTTATTCAAATTTCATCAAAATCGATCCGCCCTTGGGATTTTTACCAGTTAGTAACATATACTGTAAAAAATGTACCAGATTTCCACACATCTTCCAGATTAAAAATTATTTCAGTGTGTTACCATTGGAATACCATCATGGAACTTTGTATACAACTTACTTAAGAGGTTGCGTATAACATATATTTTAGGTTTTTTATAAAAATCAGTTTTTCGGATTGTGGACAAAGGGTTAAATTTGAATTGTATTATCATGTTATACGTCAAATTAAAGCCGCTTTAATTCTGAAATTAATGGTACCAGTTTCAACTTTCTACGGCAGATAGTTTTTGGGCTACATGTGTTTGAATATTTCAAAGCGCTCTTAAAAATTGCGGTTTTTGGATTTTAAAAATTGTTATAACTAGAAAAATAATGGTAATAAGAAGATAAAGATTTATATTCGTTGTCTTCAAAGCAAGTAAATCATATAAAAAAAATATTATAATGATTTGAAGACATAAGGTTTGATGTGGACCAACCCATCAAGGCATAACTCCCTCTCTCTTACGAAAAGACATTATTATAAGTATTGCACCAACTTGACAACACTAGTAGAATTTTCTGTTTCACATTTTGTTAAAGTACTTCTGAATCGCATCTATATATATTGTACACTTAACACATTTCATTTGTCGGGGAAAAAAAATATCGCTATATGTAATTAAAGTATAATTTTTGACTTGCTCGTTAAAACTGCTAATATGTAATGCAAATAACTTAAAGAGATTTTTTTTGTTGATAACTAAAAAAATAATTTTCAAAAAATATTAAAATGTCCGGACGCGTTGTAACAAACACCATCGTGATGTAATAATAATAATCTACAATCATCTGTCCATTTTGATTAATTTCAAAAAAAATCTTACCAGTCTTGTTACCGTGGACTTGTACTCGTAATTTGACAACCTATATTTTCACTTTTATTGACCAATTTATATATTTACATATATACGCATGCTGTTTCATCAACATTTAACATAAGTCTTTTCTACTCAGCTTCAAAAAAAGTGTCACATTTTTATTAAAATTGATTGTACCGAATAATTTCGTTTCCTTTCTAAGGTTTCGAAGAAAAAATCTCAAAAAAGAAAAAAAAGTTTGTTCCTGATATCTTAAAGTACTTTCACGTATATTAAAAAGAGGAAAAAAATTTCTTCTGTTGTATCCAATCATGTCCAGGTGTCTTTTACCGTTTTTCATTTTGCTTCCGAGACTATTAAAGTAGCGAAAGCATTGTAATCACTTTTGAAAAATTAAAAATTTTTTCCCTCTAAAATAAAATTTTTTACGCACATTTTACGTTTTAGAACTTCATGAACAATTTTGGTTTGGTGTCTGTCTATCCGTCCGTCTATCTGCTTGTCTGTGTGTCGCCAGTTTTCATCAAGTGACATAACTTCTGAACTATTCGATTGTTTTTAAGGAAATTTTCAAAAATTATGCAGTTTGGTTCCTAGATGGTCCCCTATGAATTTAATCGAAATCGGAGTAACAGTATCTATGCCGCTACAATGTCATTCCATTAATATACTAAATTGCACCAAGTGGCATAACTTCTGAACTATTCAATTCTTTTTTATAAAATTGTCAAAAATTATGCGGTCTGGTTCCTAGATGGTCCCCTACAAATTTCATTGCATTCGGAGTAATAATATCCGCGGCGCTACCATGAAATTCTATTAAATGTCAATATCTTATGTACTGCTAGTCCCACTTCGCTCAAATTTTTATGAATCGTTTTGTTTATTTATTTTTATTAATTTATATTATATCTATATTAAATTATATAAAGATATATTGGGGATTAAATTACCAAGGTGCTTTTACGAGTACGAGGAAGCTGTGTACCACACCCCATTGGCACCGTATTTAAATCTCGTCTGCAAAATACTGAACTTCCGTGGCGCTAAAAAATTTCAAAAAAGAAATATAGACATTCGCACTTGCTAGAAACATTTAGTAAAATTTATTTCGGTATAGTGTCGATAACTTTCGGAAATAAGTATAGACTGAGTGTATCAATGAATAAATGAAGCCTCAACATACGCTCAAAATATAACCAACCACTACTTTGTAATACTGTAATCAATGCAATAACCGTGGTATTCGTAGTAACATTTAACTTTTTTTGTAAGAAAAAATTGGAAAGTTTTGAGGAAATGGTATTGGTTTTATTTTCAAAATACGCATGAATACAAAATTATGCCTTACAATAAATATGGTCCTATTTATTGAATACTAGCCAGCACATTATGTTCCTCATATCACACACCGCTAGTTTCTTCAGTCAAATAGCCTACAAATTGAATTTACACCCAGTCTATTTACTGTAATATAACGGTGTTCATTGGTCTATGTAGCCGACCAAATTTTTGAAACTACAAAAAGAAATTTAAAATAGAAAAAATGTTTCGGTATTAAAAAACATCCCTCAACAAGGGAAACATTTTTCGTAAATAATTCCACAAATATTTCCACATACTTTATCCGGTGGGATACCGTTAAAATGATCTTCTAAAATAAAAATAATGCTCCTTTAACTACATTCAATTTTTAAGCCGCTAAGAAACCCTCACTTTATGTGCGTACAATACGCACTTGAAGAAATTTTTAAACGAAAAGTGGTTATAATTGAATCCAGTTAAAAGTTTTTAAAAATGTAAATGTAAATAATTATATATTTAATCGTAAATTTCATCAGTAAACTACCAATAATTGTTACTTAATGAGCATTTTAAATCAAATTTAAATAGGCAAGAAAACAAGGAAACCAGAAGATACTGATTACTATCATATATACAGTGATTAACAAAATAAATATTCAATTTCGTCATTTATTAAGTTGGTACTGATTGAAAATTTTACCTCTCATAACCAAATCGAGTGTACCTACTTCAAATCCAATATCAATAATTGTTTTTTTTTTAAAAATGGAGACTAAATGGGCCATAATCTCAGGCGACAAATATTTCTAAAAGTAATTCTATCATTTTGATATAAAAATTGGAAAGTTTATATCTAAATTACACTAATTCAAATCATTCTCATCAAGACTAATTTTTAAAAAATATTTTAATCTGTGACATCATCAAGTTTACTAAGATTTTTTAATGTCTTAGAAACTATTCCAACCCTTAAAAGACAAATCCAAATTTATTCAAAAAAATACAAACCTCTCGTGTAATATTAACGTCCCATTGGAAGTTATTGTAATGGGTCCGATTTTTGCGAGTCGCTAATTTGGATATATCTCCACTTTTAAGGTTACTAGAAGCCGAATCCATCGTTTTTAGCGTGATGTCTGTGTGTGCGTTCGTTAGTTTGTTCGTTCGTTCGTAAATTTCCTTTCGTCTCGCATATCACAAGACTCTGGATTAATTTCATTAGATGCGTAATTAGAAAATGAAGACCGAATAAAGTTTTCAGCAAATTCGCATTAGTAGTTTGTTCTTTTGTAATAAAAAATAGTGATGAGCAAAATTAGTCTTGGTCTTGCATTTTTTGCAAGACCAAGACCAAGACTATGTATACCAAGAGCAAGACCAAGACTATAAGTATGGCTGCAAGACCAATACCAAAACTTAAGTGACCAAGACCAAGACAATAGCAAGAGAAAAGCAAGACTCTTGCTAAATTATTTAAATAGTTTAAAAATATAATTAATACCGTAAAGAGAGAAAATTCTGATTTTAAAAGGAAAAAATTCGCTAATAAAAAAATACAAGAAAGTGCAAGATTCTTTAGCAATACCAAGACCAAGACCAATATCAAGACTGCATTTTGTAAGACCAAGACCAAGACTCAAACTGCTCCAGCAAGACCAAGATCAAGATTTTTAATGCAAGAAAGAAGCAAGACTCTTGCAAAACTATTTAAATAGTTTGAAAGTATAATTAATACCGTAAAGAGAGAAAATTCTGATTTTAGAAGGAAAAAATTCGCTAATAAAAAAATGCAAGAGAGTGCAAGATTCTTTAGCAATACCAAGACCAAGATCAATACCAAGACGGCATTTTGCAAGACCAAGACCAAGACTCAAACTGCTCTAGCAAGACCAAGACCAAGATTCTTAATGCAAGAACAAGACCAAGACCAAGAACGCCAAGTCTTGGTCTTGGTCTTGCATTTGCTCATCACTAATAAAAAAACGAAATTAACTTTTTGTGAAATATTTTTATCGTTTCACATATCTCGAGAATAAATGATGATATCATTTGTTTGATAAGGGATGAAGTCCACCACGGGATACAGGGGACGAAGCTTCCAGGGGGGTGCAAGGGGCAAAGTCCCTGTCGAGGGTTCGGGAGGAGGAGCCCCCTGAAATGAAAGAAAAATTTTTTTATATACAGTATAGTCTCTGATCTTTAAGGGCATCCAATGGGAAGTTGACAGTGTGGGTAGACCTGTCCCCCAAAATTTTTTCAAAAGTGATCACAATAATTCCGCTACATTAGTATATAGTCTTGAAAGCAAAATTGTAGGATATTGTTACATACTTAATTGCTAAAGCCAGCATATGCATGTTTTGTCGACTACTGTAATTACATATCTCTGTCGAAACTTACGGAAAAAATTTACAATTATCAAATGAGGTAAATAAAATCAATCAGATGTACACAAGCACATATGCGCACAAGCCTCAAGTGGGTCCACCATCAGTACAGATACATTATAATTTCTGTTTCAACATGTGATGAAATTCAATAGTAATTGATGGATATTAAAAAATTTTAACTGGTCAATGAAGAATATAAAAATTAAATAAACGTGCGTAAAATCTTTTCAGGTCTGCGGGTCTACGGCGGAGACTGCTGCAGACAACAAGGCAGATAAATATCTTTAATTCATGGGTAGGTACCGATACAATATGCACAGTGGAGAAGATAATTATACAAATTATGAATAAGCCAATCTTGTTATCAGACGTAATTTTTATGTTTTCGAAAATATTACTTTACGAAAAATAATTATGAGATGTTTATGGCCTATTTTAAAACAATAATCAGCGGTTACAGATCGATTTTGAATCAATTATTTTGAAATTTCATATTTATTACTGAGGGCTCTGAGTAGATGGAAAAAGTTGCTGGAAGAATACTGTAAATCTAAAAATGGACCCACCCACTTTTGCAAATTTTTCGATTTGAGCGTACACATTCGTTTGTCCATCGTTTGTCCACGATTGTCCACCAAATATTTTCGTTTGTGCACTTTTGGTTTCGAAATGGCGGCCTAAGCAATTAGTTTCGTTTGTCCAGCTGGTATGATATAAAAATGATTATGAGTTAACTATAGATTAATTGTTTTTTCAACTTCTTGAATCGTAAGTTAGCCTTTTGCCCATAGAACACTAGAAGCCAACTAATATAAAAAAGTGTAACAAGCTTGGAGCCATTTGTAGGCCAGTCACAGCTTAAGGCATGTAGTCAGTCGGTGTCCGTCGCCGAACACACAGGGCATTGTAATACATTATTAGACATTGTTACTTGAATTGGACAGGTCAATCTGTCCCATAATAGGTGTTTTGTAGTAGTGTGTGTGAATACACACTCAGACGCAAACACCAAACTAACACTATTGCAAACAGTGTGTACCTAGACAACATAGTGGGGAGATTTTACGTCATCCACTGGCTACAAGTGGAAAGTGTGATTTGGTTACTAGTTTGGTGCCTTGCTTCTGCCTTTACAAAGCAGACAATTTGCCACGTAAGCAAAATTTACCATTCTGTTGTCTGATTACCATAGTTACAGAAAATAAGAGATCATAAAAGCTTATTTACCTTCCTAGGAACATGAGTAATCGCTTACCGTCAATTAGTGTATAGATTTTTCTATGAAAATACTATTTATAAACGCCTACTATTTGTTTTTATTAAAATATTGCATTTTCGATTAATTTTATTATTTTTAAATTTATTCAACATTTTTTCGTATTTGACCCGGTAGTGTTATTTTTGTGGTTATTCATACTTAAAAATTTTTAGCTCGGATTCTCACTCAAACTGCATCCGAGACCACAAAAATACTGATCAAAGAGAAAATAAAATCAATTAAGATACCACGATTTCCTTATTAAAAATGGGAATTTTTATAGAAAATAATATTTTACTTATAAATTCTAATAATGCTATAACTATATCTAAATTTTATAATCAATTAAAAAAATAAAAAATAAAATATTTAAAAAAATAAATAAATAAATAAAAACAAGAAACAAACGTTACCTTAGAAACAAAACAAAAATTCAACTCAGTAGTTGACGACCCCATGCTTGTAAATCTAATTAGTTACAATGTTAGATTTAACCTTTATCTCCGAAAAGACTTACACAATATAATATTCGTGGATTTACAGTCAAAAACAAAAATATTCGTCTTTACAAACCACAAGAATAGCCACACACAAGTGTGTTTACAACTAAAACCTAGACCTAGTATATCAATTTATAAATAAAACCTCAAGCCCCGCTCCCCCAACAGCTTTTAACTCAAAATCTTAAAAAAAATGATAATGATTTTATTTGTCGAAACTATAAATAATAAATAAATTATTACCACTATTTTCGTCAAAAAATTTTAAACTTGTAATTTTATTATTTGACTTTATTTGGCGATAAACCTCAATACTAGGACCAGCAAAAAACCAAACAGAATTTTTTAAACAATCTTCAACATGTCGACCGGTTTCGGTGTTTCAAAACACCATTATCAAGACAAGAATATAAAATTCAATAAAAATAAAAAATGAAAAAATTTAAAAAATTTTTTCATAAACAAAAGAAACTAAAAACCTTTTAGTTTGGATCAAAATCAATCAAATCAAACAATGTCAAATATAGCAACTCGTTGGTTGCAAAAAAGGAAATACGTACATCACTAAAAATGATATACGAAAACGGAAATGTGAAACAACAAAAAAAAACATCTGAAGGCCAAACTTGTAATAGAGGACAGAAAAAATAATAGAAGAAACGAAAAATCATTTTTAGAAAAAAACATCTGTAAAAGCAACAAATTGCCTTATGAATCACTCCATTTGTATAAGTATGTATATAAATTACATTTTGCTATAAATATGGTCGTGTTCACTGAATAATACATATAGGTAATACATTATGCCCCACATATCATACTCGCAAGATGCTTCAATATAACACCCCAACAAGCTGGCTTTATGCACTGTCTATTCTACTGTTGATCTTGACCCATTTTTGTAACTTACTGTACATACTAACAACAGCTTTTTAACAAGCCGTATTATAACTTTCAGCGATTTATTATAAATATTATTATATTAAAAATAAAAAAATATTAAAAATTATTTTTTTTAAACATAAAAAAAATTTACGTAAGTGTCAGTTATGGATATCTCCACATTATTTTTCTTGTAGTACGTTGGTCGTTGGTTACATTTGTTTTTTTTTTTTTTTTTTTTTTTTTTTGGTTGGTATGACTGAGGACGGACGTTCTTGTTTGTCTTTGTCGCTGGTTTGGTTTATTTAATGAAAATTTATATTTTTTAGATTGTGTATATAAGATAATGTCATCCATCGGCTATATATTCGCTATATCTTTTTACTTTACCAAGATTTACACGTATATGCACGTCCACCAGGTTCGTGGCAGTCGAGTTTTGGACATAAAAATTTTTAACAGCATGGAAAAGTTTTTCTCCGATATTTCTGGGAGTGTTTCCAGCGATTAATTCGATCATGATTGTAGAGATTGGATTTTTACATAAAGACAATTGTATAATATACATTTTACTAATAATGCGGTTTCATAAGGTTTTTTTCGACACTAGAAATTCTAAGAACATATACCTTAAAATTTTTATGTTCAACCTATTACTTGCTCTCTTAGACTTTTTTCTTCTTTAAAGGGGAGATTCGCTAAAAAAAATTATAAATTGACTTTTTTTTCTCATAATTATGTTCCTTAAGGTGTTAGAAACATTCTCCTAAAATTTCATTTAAAAAAAAATGAAAACTCAAAAAGTTATGGGCATTTTAGTGCACGCACTTTACTATAATTCAATTTAAATAAATACATTTTTCTCGAAAGTACGTTTTTCGACACGATTCCTCGTGTATCTCAAAAAGTATTTGAGATATCGACATAAATCAAAGTGCATATTATTCCTTGATACCGTCATTTTGACAGCAACTAGGATCTTTTGGTTCCGTAATATATTTTCAAAATGGTGGCTGTTTATAGTCAAGAAAATGCGGTGATTTTTGAGAATTTATTTTCAAAAAGCGATTTCTTGCTGATTTTTTATTTTTTTTTTTTTCTTAGATCTTAGTGCCATAAATGTATATGTATATTTTCAGAAAATTCTTGTATATGTATATTTTCAGAAAATATTTATTTGTATAAAAAACAAAAATAATAAAAAAAAGGTAAATTTTTGATGTTTTTTTGGCCAATCTCCCCGTAAATATTTATTATTAAACATTTTCAATTTTAGCAAGTATATAAGATAAGTATTCGTTTCAAATTTTGTCATTCTATTATTTTATTTAGGGTCTTTTCAGACCTTGAGAAATTATTGAAAATTTTGTGACATCACAAAGTAAATTACAAATGATAATTCAATACAATATAATTCAATTACAATCTGACTCATTAAATTACAAATGTTTAAAATGCATCATAATCACGAATTTAGAACAAATCTATTACAGATAAAGTAGAATAAGGAAAAATTCTGTGAAGAGTCCTCAGGCAAGATTTGCAGATTACTCAATTAATTTCCACAAATGAGATGTCTATTTTAATCGAGGCTGGCCCCAGTGAGGAGTGGCCGGTCTAGTGAAGCCAACATTTTGAAATTCGGTTTCGTTCCTGCTGAGTTACGGCTCCTGAAAGAAAGAAAAAATTTTTACAGAAATTAAACGTAAAAACGTAATTATCATCAGTTAAATTATTCAAATTGAAAAAAGCTATCTTTCAAGTCAATTGTTACAATAATATTTTCAAATAAATTTTTATACCTTTATATTTGATCTGCGTAATTCAAATGGTTCACTTAAAATTATCAAATAAGTTCGTCATAATACTTATAATAGAATGCTAACAAATTAAATCTTTTCCTCTAAAAGCTAATTCGTTGCTTGTCTCAAGACGGATCTAAACTAGTTGCCAAAAACAAAAAATAAAAACTTGACCCACATTAATCGGCCATGCAACTCAAATTTTTGCTAATTAAAAGGTCAGTCAAATCAACTTGACAAATTTTTTTGACCTTAACTATAACGATCTTCTATATGACTGTATGTATATATTTAATGTTAGTCAGGTGTCTTGGATCCTGCCGTCAACTTCACTCAAGTAAGCTGATGAAACAAATCAACATCGCGAACAAATGAAAAACTTGTAAAATGTTATTTGTTTCTTTGAACTTGTTTTTGTTTCTGCTTTCAACATTTTGCTTTTAGTTTATTAATTAAATTATTATCTATTTTGAAAAACAACTCAGCAGCAATTAATTTGCATAAAAAATATGTCATATCATTTTTTTAAAATATTTTTAATATTAATATTTTTTTAAAATTATTTTAATATTAAAATATTAAACACGTTTTTCTCATAACAGCATTTTCTCACTCAAAACTTACTCATTTTTTCTTTCTGGAAATTTATACCAAATATACTTTATATTATTATTATCTTCTATGTAAACCTACAAAACTTTTCTTCAAAGAAATTATAAATTCCTGAATTTTTTTAATTTTCTGCTATTTTTTTTTTGGTTCACCGACATTCTATTATGTTAATTTTATGGAAAATTTTCTTAAAATTTTTCGGAAAATAATTACAGCGCCAGTCATTTTATTTATTTATATTGAAAAAAATATGTTGTAACACTTTAAGGTCAAAGTAAAATTACCGAAATTTCCTTTATTTTTGCCTGTCTAAATGTACATATTTCTTCCCTTAAACCAATAATTAAAATAGTTGGCCAAAAACTGCCCAATCAACAGACCAATGAACACTGTTATATTATACTACTAGACAAAGCGTAAAGCCAGTTTCTAGGCATTTTTCTTGAAGTAGGTAATAGGGTGAGACGGGTGAGATTTAAGGAATATAATACAATGTCAATTTTTCAGCAAATAGGACTAATCAACCTCGGCTAACGGTAAGTCCGAAGCACAGACCAATGAACACAATTATATTATACTATACTAGACAGAGCGTAAAGCCAGTTTTTAGGCATTTTTCTTGAAGCAGGTAACAGGGTGAGACGGGTGAAATTCAATGAATATAATAAATAATGTCAATTTTTGAAAATGTGAAAATATTTTGAATATAAAGCGAATACCACTTTTTTTCTTTCAAAATTTTGCAGTTTCTTCCTTCTCAAAAAAATAAAATTTTATTATCAATATTATATTTTGACAATAATTACTATATAAAAAAAATACTATTAAGGTCGGAACTTGGCCGTAACTGGCTGCCTCAATTATACATTTATATAATTAGTCTATATAATATGTTCATTGGTCTGTGTTCTAATCAATATAGAAATTACATAAATTCCTCGAACTAATTCAAAAAGAGAATCACTTTTTTGAGAAATATTTTTGCGTTTAATTTAAAACATGCAGAAACACCTGAATTTTAACTGACTATATTTCAAAACGTATTTAACTCAAAACTATAAAATCATATTCCCTGTTTTATTAAGGTGATAAATCATTCAACCATTAAAGCAACCTTTATTTCTTTGACCCTAGAGCTCTAACTACAGATCATATTACGCACAGATCCACATTACCCAGCCATTCCCTTATTAAATTTAAATTAAAAAACATAATTCAAAAAAGAAAAAAATGTTTTTGAATCACACTGATCACCACTGAGATAAAACAAAACAATATCGAGGAATTTTTCAAAGAAATGAATCAACTGAAAGTCAGGTAGCGGCTGCCGTAACCGCTGCACCGGCTCGGGTCGTCCGTTGGATCCCTTCCGAAAGGAGAAATATTAATTTTTTTAATGAACTAATGGTCTGTAAATTTGAATATAATTTTGAGAGAAAAAAAAATAAAACACAAGTAGCCTAGCTTTCAATATTACAAAAAAATTAATTATCGTTACACGGATACCAAATTCCTCCAAAGGCCATTTCAAAGAGACGGCCTAGATGCTGACTATTCAATTTTGGGTTTCACTATAGTATGCCGTCTACTGATTTTTATCTTCAAAACTTTTTAACAAGCATTTTATTTCAAATCACTTCCCAGTTATGCAAAATTGAATTTCGATTTTCGGGGGTTAATTTCAGGAGGTAACCTAGAAAATGAAAAAAAAATTGTCCCTAAAGGCATCAAGTAGGGCAGTGGTTCTCAAATTTTTTAGCTCGCGATTAGTGATGAGCAAATGCAAGACCAAGACCAAGACTTGGCAGTCTTGGTCTTGGTCTTGTTCTTGCATTAAGAATCTTGGTCTTGGTCTTCCTAGAGCAGTTTGAGTCTTGGTCTTGATCTTGGTCTTGGTCTTGCAAAATGCAGTCTTGGTATTGGTCTTGGTCTTGCTAAAGAATCTTGCACTTTCTTACATTTTTTTATTAGCGAATTTTTTCATTCTAAAATCAGAATTTTCTCTCTTTACGGTATTAATTATACTTTTAAACTATTTAAATAATTTAGCAAGAGTCTTGCTTTTTTCTTGCTATTGTCTTGGTCTTGCTCACTTGAGTCTTGGTATTGGTCTTGCAGCCATACTTATAGTCTTGGTCTTGGTCTTGCTCTTGGTATACACAGTCATGGTCTTGGTCTTGGTCTTGCAAAAAATGCAAGACCAAGACAAGACTGCAAGACCAGGACTAATTTTGCTCATCACTACTCGCGATCCCCGTTTGCACATAAAAATTTCAAAGAAACGCCCAAATGTGAAAGAATTCACGGAAAAGGGGCATGTGATCTTTGATCAATTATATATTTGCGACCCCCACTTTGAGAGTCACTGGAGTAGAGTATCAAAGGAAGGGGGAAACAGGGCCGGACCTATCGTAAGTGGCGCTTGGGGCTGGGTCAAAAAATGGCGCTCCAGTAGAAAACAAAAATATTTCTTTTTTCCTCCCAAAAAACAAGTGAAGAATAAAAAAAAATCACATACCTAATTTTAGCGCCCTCTTAACTGGGGAGAACGTGCCCCGGCTGTCCCCCTAGATCCGGCGCTGAGGCGAAAAGGAAGGGATTGCTTAGAAAAATCCCAAAAAGTCAGAAATTATCAGGACTGCATTTTCTTACATAATTTCCTTGGTAGGTACATAAAAAGAAAATTTAATGACACATTTTGCTTTGATCAAAATATTGTTAGTCAATAATTAATGTTATATTAAAGGAATACTTTTGTGAACTTTTCAGAAAATGAGTTCTAGAAATTCAAGAAAAAGGAAAGAATAGTAAGATGGGTACTGAAAATAATGTAACTGCATTTCAGGACCCGTGATAAAAACCGGATCCCGTCGAGGACACAATTAAAACTGACAAATCGGGCAATCGGGAATGGAATTGGGCGAGATTCGCCAATTTTTTTCAGGACTGAAAGCGGCCGGATACCTTTAGTCTAAACTTTAATCACCTTAAACTGATTAGATGCAATATAGTAATATTGAAAGTGCAAAAGTTCACCATGCTTAAATACTTTTTTCACAAAAATACTTTTTTAATAGACACATTACTAATTAATTACCAGTTTATATTCATACACTAACTGTACCCGCGACGTCGTTCGCGCGACGCATTGTTATAAACTCAATGAAAAGTATATGAGTGTAATGATTATACAAAACTTGAATATAACAATTATTTTTGGGTAATGTGTGCATATCTTCAAAATGGTTTTTCTAATTTCCCGTGGGAATGAAACATTTTCCCGGAGTAAAAAGTATCTTATATGTTCACCTATGTAGGTAATAAGTTATCATCACGCCAAATTTCATCAAAATCCGTCCAATAGTTTTTGCTTAATTCATGCACATGCTTAAAATGGTTTTGCTATTTTCCCGTGAGAATAAGACATTTTCCCGGAATAAAAAGTATGCCAGATGTTGACCCAGGTAATAAGTTATCATCACACCAAATTTCATTAAAATCCGTCCAATAGTTTTTGCTTAATGCATCCATATGCACAAAATGGTTTTTTTATTTTCCCTTGGGAACAAGACATTTTCCCGGAATAAAAAGTATTTTAGATGTTGACCCAGGTAATAAGTTATCATCACGCCAAATTTCATCAAAATCCATCCAATAGTGTTTGCTTAATGCATTCACATGCTCAAAATGGTTTTTCTATTTTCCCGTGGGAATAAGACATTCTCTCGGAATAAAAAGTATCTTAGATGTTGACCCAGGTAATAAGTTATCATCACACCAAATTTCATTAAAATCCATCCAATAGTTTTTGCGTGATGCGTGAACAGACACACAGACAAAAATTTCTTTTTTTATATCTACTTCGATAACTATATTTACAGTACTCATACAATTTTCAAAAAAATATTCCATGTACAGAAATAGTCTCGTTACAGTTTTATTGTAGGTATGTATGTATAGATTAATACCTATGTATATGAATTTTTAAGAAACCCAATTTTGAATAATGTTTTATTGTAAACCAACACAACCACAAATCGTTTAACGGTCTCGTGCGGTAAAATATCAATAACGAAGAAAGTCGCAATTTGAGATATTAAAAGCAACCATCTATGTACATTATTTTATCATATCATAATATTATGTGCTGGGCACGTAATAAAATTTACGATAATTTTCTGTTTTTTAAACTGTTGACAAATATAAAATTTACTTCTCGCATCTTATTAAATACTCCATAAAAATTTTGTGTTATAACCATTGCCGGCCGAATGGACCGCGCCGCAAATTTCAATTAAAATAAAAAATATAATCCATTACAAATTTTATTGCAAATTTTATATTTCATATTATTAATTAGTAAACACACATTTGCGATTAAAAATTTTTATGATGGCAAAAGAGATTTTTGCAGAATGTAGGTAACGTCATCACCGTGTAAATTAAATTTTTAATAAACATTAAGTGTATCACTGCATTTTCAAGTATATAAATGTACGAGAATATTTTGATCTACCTATAGTGAAACCACTCAATAACTTTATATAAAAACCACAGTATAAATAAAAGATTATTACCGTAGGCAGTAGCGAAACGCACTTTCTATCCTTTTTTGTAATAAGTACAAACAATTATGTATGTCCTTTTTTACTTATGTGATTGCATGTGTTTGTACATGTGAGACTGAGGATTGATAATGGTCATGTTAAATTATATATGAACAACTAAAAGCAACTTTCTTCAAAATGAATTGAGCCAACGCGAAATTGATGACAGTATTCAACACGAGAATTTAAATCGTCACGACCTGTTAGCACCGACCACTGTCGAAATCGAAAATATTAACTGAATTATTATAAAATATTAATAATTATTTATTATTTAACGTATTTTTACATAAGCATACAAACTATAATAATACTTACAAATTTGCATCAAACGGCACTCAGAAAAAAACATAAATTGAAATTTTGTTTTGAATGATTTAAACAAAATTTAGCGGCACAAGAGTTATCACCAGACATTTTAAGCCATCATAATAATTAAATACATATCAGAAATATCTTACAGATCACAAAACACACTAAAATTACAAGGAAATATCAAAAATAACTGATGACAAGCTTTAAATAAAAAAAATTTAATGACAGTTAAAATTCCACTGCCATCGTTGTTAAAAATTTTAAAAAAGTCAGTGAAACTTAGACAAAATTAAATAATTTACATAATTATCAACCGTAAATTTTCACAAAATAATTTGACCTGCAAATTTATTTTTCTAAATTAATTTTATTTGTTGGTTCGTGGTGATCTATAAAATTCTGCTTGTTGATTGGCTTAACAGTGGGAGCAAAAATATTTTTAGTCCCTTGGAATTAAAAGTGACACTTCACTCTCACTTAAGAGGGACTAAATCATGTATTTTAATCCCGCAAAAAATACTATGTTCCTTAAAAAATAATGTAGATATTCCCAGACTCCCAAACTCTATCCTACACCTTTTATGCGGACATACAACCAACTAGATTGAGTTGAGGTTACTAAAGAGGTTCCACTGTAAATAATACATGTTATCATGTATTATTATTATCATATCCATATCGTATTACAACACATTCCGTTTTTTGTAAAGCGATACGTTTTTGAACGTTCATTTTAAAAAGAAAAAAATTTGTAAATTGAATAGGTATATAAAAATAAAAATCTTGTTAATAAAATTAGTCGTATTTCTTCAATATGGCCGACCACACATGATGCAAATGCAGTCCACTTTGTACACCTAAATGTATGTAGATATACCTGTGTTTGTAATGTGTAATAAAATGTGACAAAATATATTAAATACAAACAAGTTCGTTTTCCAGCCATCATCAACTCGAACGTGAATATCGCTTGGACACCTTTCTCTTGTGATACTATATTATGTTAAATGGAAAAGAAGAAAAAAATAATGTTGACTACTTATCCGAAAACGTTACCAATCTACCTATACCTAAAGAAAACAACACTTTCCAAAGTAATTTTAATAAAATTTTTAATAAAAACTGGTTTAATTTATTGATTGACAACTGCCGTATTGTATAGGTACAATTGGATACAATTCCATAATGGCTAGATTTTAGAAGTTTATACAGTTGAACCTCTTCTTATACCGTAGATGAATTACTAACTGCAGAAAAAGGAGACAAGTCACAATTTTTTAATTTTACAGGAATCGAAAAAAATGTATGAATATTATATTTTCTGTTACTAAGGGGAGGTTTACTCGAGAGTCCTTAAAAATTATGTATTTTTCTAGAATTTTTTTCTCAAAAACGGAAGTAAATATCAATTTCAAATTTTGTACACATATTTATTAGGTATTAAACTATCCCAAAAAAATTTTTCAAGGAAAAATATAAACAATTGTCTATTTTATAGATACTGCAGTGTGACGATCCGAAAATCTAATGCCTTGTTGGCGGACATCCTAGCGCCGGTAATAAACCACCGAAATCCAAAAACCAAAAAGATTTATAAGATATATTAAGAGTATCGGCACCTCTACCTATAATATCAATAAATTGCTGAAAGAAAAAAAAATGGCGGATGTTTGAACTTTTGATTACGATTTTTATCTTATTTTTCACTCTTTAAAGTAAACTTAAAAATAAAAAAAAAATTGAAAATGTATCGAACTTAGTTAGGTAGAGGTGCCGAAGAATTGAATTATCTTTAAAATAAAAAATTAAAAAGAAAGGATCCATCGAATAGTTTTTGAGTTATCGTGTCCGCCAGTTTCAAAAATGTAGTTCCGAGATATTATAAAATATATATAAAGAAACGTATTTTCAAAATTTTATATTTAATACTCATTATTGCGTGAACTACGTTTTTTGAATTTTTTTTTTTATAGAAAGCTGCATTCGGTTAATGTGCAAGAATCTTGTTTTTAAATTATTTTCAGTAAAATCACTTTGGGAACAAATTCTACACATAATTTGCCATCAATTTCGGCAAAAAAAATCTATTTTTTTATCAAATCTCAAGTAAACCTTCCCTTAAATTACTTTCAGCAAAATCACTTTGGGAACATATTCTACACATAATTAGCTACCAATTTCTACAAAAAAAATCGATTTTTTTTAACGACTCTCAAGTAAACCTCCCCTTAACAAAAATCGAAATATATAATGAATTTTTATTCATTATTTACTACAGATCAAATATGTTATCATTTGACTGTCTTTTAAAGCGAGTTTTATTTTTCTCCTCTCTGCAATTAAAGGGCGACATGTCCCTTTTCTGAGGTGAAGTAGAAAATTTATCTTCATTTAGAAAGAATAACTAAATATGACTAAGTATAACCGTTACTTTTCTGCAGAAAGGTGACATCTATATGACCGTTTGTTTTATAAGTTTGTCTCCTTTTTGAAGTAACCAAAAATTTTATACACTCAATTATGTACTGTAAAGTTGGATACTGTATTTTCTTTCTGCAGTAAATCATGTTCTATATTCATAAAAATTTTAAAATTATAATAAGTCAATTTTGAAAATAATTGAAGATGTCCCATTTCTGCAGTTAGCAATTATTCAAATAGGGACCGCATAAAAAAAATAGTAGAAAAATATATTCAAAAACTTCATAAATACCTATAAAAAGTACCTAGTTCGCTCCAGATTGTAAAAAAAAACTTTTTTTAAGCGATAGATTGGGACCGCGTAAAAAAAGTTTCATAGAAAATACATAATTCAAAACGCTCAAAACCTCACAATTTCCTTAGAAGTTACTTTTCTATACAAGATTTAGCATTAATTTACACACGGGAACATTTTATTTCATTTTTATAATACTATGAAAATTGCGAACTTAAGGTACCATCATAGTGTGTGTGATTGGCCGAAAAATACTCAACTTTCGCGATTTTTTTTCTGATGGATAGAATGGGGGAATAAGGATGATTTTTTTTACAATTAATACCACTATTTAACAATACAAAAATTTTTTTTTACTAATTTTTATTTACTTTTTAAAATTATTATAATTTTTTGAAAAAAGTGTCTTTAAAAAGGGCGAAAATTGATGCCCACTGAAAAAAAATCAAATAGATTATCAATCTGTAGGTAAGCCTCTATGTACCTACACGGAGGGAAAATTCCTATAAAAATTACTGTGCTCATACTACAATCGACGTGTAACAGGCGAACATATCCAATTTTTGTACGGTAAAATTGAATATGTTCGCCTGTTACACGTCGATTGCAGTTCGTCGATCGTCAATTTTCTGAAATCTTCCTATTCTTCTGCATGGAAAACTACAAAAAATGTTGTACTTTTTATTCAAATCGCCGCCATTTTTTTAAATTAAAAAAAAAAATACAAAATACCTCTATAGGTACATAGCGGCTTACCTACAGATTGATAATTCATCCCCATTCCCCCATCCTATCCATCCGAAAAAAATTCTGAAAATTGACTATTTTTCGGCCGATCACACTGTGATGGTACCTTAAGGCTTGCACTGCATATGTATTGGATTTATCGTTTTGTCCATATCATACGGTACATAAGCAATCATTTTTTTTATTTACTTTTTAATTGCTATTAATAAAATAAAATATTACAGATTCAAATTCAAAAACTTTACAATTTACATTAACACAAACGGGAAGCAGAATCATGTAAATTAATTATGAGGTATGTGTACGTACCAATTTTTTTTATTATATAAAAAAAATTTATATCATTCACTTTAGTGACAGTACAAATCGAAAAATTTAGGGCCAATCTGCAGTTTAAAAAGGACTCTGTCTGACTATTTATTTTATTAACAGGGTCGTGCAGAGAGACACAATTGACCCCGCAGAGACACTTTTATACTTTTCCCGGTTCGAATCGCCTTTTTCAATCTGGACCGCGGGTGCCGACCCCCTTCTTATCGAACCTGTCTATTGGCACTGAGAATATTTTAATCTTTCCAACACCTCCACCATAATTTTTTGGAGTTTCGCATCCCTTTTAGACTTCTTTGAACTATAAATATTCTCTACGAACCCCTTATTTTAGAAGCAGTAGTGTAAATTCTATAAAAAATAATATTATGTGAATATAAAATCCATATACACTTGCGCGCATAACACATTACATACTGCCATAAAACATAAAAGAAATTCATTTCTATTGAGTTTGAGAATTTAAAAAAAAAATTCTCTTAAAAATAATAATAATAATGATTCATCAACAAATGAAATCTCTACAAAAAAAAACCGTCCAAGAGCGTGTCAAACACGCGTACAGCAAAGATTCCGTAGCGTAATAATTTGATTGCCCACAACAATTAGTTATTAACCGAAATTAACCGAAACTATCTGCGGTATCTGTTTCAGATTTTTTGAATTCACAATTGAAAAGTTACAGGGTGTTGAAAGTGGCCCTCATAGTAGCGAGTAAAGTATCACTTTGCTTCCTCTTTTAAACCAATCATTAAGCAGAATTTTACCAACGTCACAAATAAGTACCTAAGCAATATTTAATTTAAGGTAGTTGGTGAGCAGAACAATTTTCAAAGCATTTTAACGAAACTTCTCTAGATATTTATTTAATTCAATGCTAATAATACGAGCCTATTCCGATTAAAATTGACCAGCCCAATTTTGAGAAAAACGATTTCAAAGTTTTGTAATTTTAACACGGTCTTTTATGGGAGAACTGTATTTTTTTTCTTGAATAAAATGAAAACGTGTCAAAGGAATTTGATAAAAATTTAATATGTTATAAAATACAAAGTTACAAACCATATTTAATGAAAAATAAAAATTATTGACCATCAATATTATTGATTGTTTTTGATATATAATAATTTATGAACATAATTTTACAACGTTTTTACAACGCCTTTTTAACAATGCTTTTATATTGCTACAACATAAGCGCGCGAAAATTTAAAAAAAAGGTGGTATACAAATACATAACTGAAGAATATTAATACATTATTTAATTTTTGATAAAAGAAAATTTTTTCGCTGAGATATAGGTACTTTTGTACCTGACTATCTCGGAGCAACCATGTTAAATAGCGTATGGTATTGAATTACTTATATTTGATTTATTTGCCCACAGTATACTTGATGTAATATTATTTCACAAAGTTTAAATGATATTAAAATAATTTTTTTTCTTAATTTCTGTAATTTTAAATTAATTGGAATTGCAAAAAAGAATATATACGCCATGGGACAAAAGTGTGCCTTTTGATGCCTTGTGTGAATTTTCGCTTTACCAGATCATCTAGCAATAAATTTCACAGTCGGAAGCAAAAAATACACTTCAATCCTTTGGTGTATAATATACTATTTAACACAGTGAGATACATTTATCTGACATGCTAAAAAAAATTTTTTTTTTGGGCTACGAAACTCTAAAAACGTTTTTATTTATGATATTAAATAAAATAGCCACATTAACCGCATCGCAATCGCCACATAGCCAGCCAAACAAGCCCCGGTCGGTTTAAATCAAAGCCACTTTTATTATTATAGCCAATAATGTATGTTTTTATTTTCAAAAAAATTTAATTAACCAAAAAAATAAATATAAAAAAAATGCTGTCTTCAAAAACGTTCCTGAAATATTCTTCGAAATTCTTATCATATCAAACGTAATGGAATGTGATACTTGAAAAAAATTTTATTTCGAGACTGGGCTCTGGTATGGTTAGTTATTACGAACGTGTAATTTTGAAATTTCATAAAAATGTATCACAGTAATTTAATTGCAATATAAAACAAAAAATTCGTCAAATCCGTGCCGGACATGCATTAAATCAGGGTTCGTCAGGTTTATCGTAAAAATAAATAAATATATTCAATAGTGTCCGAGTCAATTATATGCGAGTTTTTTTTAAATTTTTTTATACAGTTATTTTTAAGCGCTCTTTTCTACTGGTAATACATACCATCTACTCAATAAATTATTTATTACTCAAGAAGCGCATCTTCGATTTTGATGAAATTTGGTGTGCTGTAAGGTAAACAATATTCTGTATATATATTTTTAAAGTCTAAGTATAGTAGAACCATACTAAAAAATAAAATATACTTTTTATGCAATTATTTTGAACTCTTAAAATTTAGGGAGAAATGTCCCTAATGTAATAATATAGTCCCAAGTATTACCTAAATTTTGGCGTCGGTTTTATTTTCGTAGGTGTTATAGTTTTTGAGAAAATTGAGTTTGAAAAATTGCAGCACTCACACATATATTGGTTAATATTTCATGAACAAACCAAGGTTAAGGGTCAATAACCCTATATTTGGTAATCACTTGGGGTACCAACATATATTATTTATTACAGACATCGGCTATGGGGACAATTTCCCTATGCTTATCTTGCTATACCCTTTCTTAAGTCTACTATTAACAAATTACTTGGGAGGGGGCGAAGCTCATTACTACGCAAACGGAGCGAAAAATGAGCTTTAGCTTCAGTTTACAAGCTTTTTCTAACCACATTTGGTAGGCGATGGTAGGCGACAAAAAAATTGTTTTCCTCACTATTCAGTATCGGAAGTACCTCAGAAGAAATTAAGTAAAAATTATTTTTACGTTTTAACTGATATTTTTATCAGTTGGAAGTTAACAGAACGCAAAAAGGGTGAATAGAGACAAAATATGGGTTAATAGAGATGCTGTGTATAAAGTATAAAGAACGAATGTAGGGTGTTAGGGAGAGAGTAGAGATAGGATATGGGTTAATAGGAACGCTATATCAAGTATAAAGGAACGAATGTAAGGAATGTAGGGGTGGATGAAGGATGTATTGGAACACGGAACAGACCACTTTCAAGGATATCAAGTCATTCAAGATTTTTATAAACAATCATGCAAAAATATAGGAATTATGTGGGTAAGGGGGTTGTGATGGACGAACAGAAACACAGATAAACAAACAGATGGAAATTTTTCTTCGGAACCCAACTAAAAACAGTAAAAATTTATGTTGCTTAATAGTCACACTGCAGAGATTGACGAATTGCACGGACCAACTGGTAGTAGTAACGAACGAGAAGGCAAAAAATGTATAGTTATAAGGCAAAAATCTTAATTATCAAATGTTGAATAAGTAATAAATCGTAATTATGGCTTAATTATTTTTTTTAAACACATCATTTCTACTTTTCAAAACGAAACAGTATAACTCTTATAAGACCAGTCGAAGGACTGGGATTCAACATACGGTGTTTTTATACGGTACGTCAATTTTCAACTAAAAATTGTTCCACAGTCCACAATTCATCCACAATAAAAGTCACTGCAGCTGCCAAAAACTTGTATCCCTCAAGAACAATAGCCAGAAATCTGCGGTTCTACACTCACTAACTTCTCTGACAATAGCCGTGCTACTTGTGCAATAAAAATTAAAAATCGTAATGGTAATAAATGCCCCTTTTTTATCTCTTAATGACTTAATGACCCGCCCCCCCCCCCCGTTCATTCGCTACTGATTTTATTACCGGCTAATGTCCAATTTCGAGAGACATAATAAACCTTCACAACAAAACAATTATTTTAAAATCTAGTGTAAACGCGAGATTTAATATTACTCATAAAAAAAACAAGAAAGAAATTTTTAAAATTGCGTATCTAGGTACATTTTTATTTATGCGCGAAGCGGGGTCCCGTCGTTCGGTGGTTTCATCGCGATGATTATATAGAGATCGTCATGCGCAGCAGGTGATACTGACTGGCAGCAAATAAACCACATTACATACTAGAATTATTACTAGTGATCGAAGAGGTTGCGGGGCTGACAGTATTGTCTTTATTTTTTTAAGGTATTAAAAATTGTTTATTTTTTTAGATAAAACATTTTGATGCGATTTTAAATATATACAACAGGTAATTATGGATGCCTATATCCGGACAATATCCTCTTATATTGATATGTTTTGAATATATTTTAGATATGCGTGTATACATTTGTTGTCACAACTTGCTTGGTCCGATTTTAATTTTATGTATTGTGTTAAGGTATGTTTTGATGTCACAAGTGAATGATTTATGTATATCAATTGTCTTTTTTCTTCCAGTAAATTTTGAGAGAGACAATTCATTATTTTGTTTTCCTAAAAATCTTTTTCTAAATGACAGCTTATTTTTTTATTAACAAGTTTTAAGTTACAGTCAGTCAGTCAATTTTTCAACAATTTTAATTTAAAAAAAGTTAAAATTTTTGTATTTTTTTAAAATAACGCTTTTTTGTAACTTGAAACTAATTTTTATTAACAGCTGATGGGTTAATAGAGAATATACCGATACAATTTTTTTTTTAAAAATGTATTTACTCCGATTTTTTAACGTTTTAAGTTTTGAAAATATAAGTACGGTCCTGTCAGCACCGCAAGATTTCGAACACTAATTATTATTTTCAATTTTTTTACTGGCGCAATGCAAGATTTTAATATGTAATTTATGTAATATAATGTGTCTGAGAGATTTCAAGAAGATCAACAGTTTGAACAAAGAAATTAAAAGGGGAGATTCGCCAAAAAAACATCAAAAATCGACCGTTTTTATTATTATTTTTTTTTCTTATACGAATAAATATTTTATTAAAATAACTAAATATTTACAACATTGTTTCTAGATGTCTTGAGAATACAAAAACATTCTTTTTTTTTAAATTCAAAAATGAACTGAGTATATATAAATGGCTTTGAAGTCGACACAGCGAAATTTTTCCACCTTGATGATTCCTCGCGTTCTGAAATCCCCAGTGAACCAAAATTAAAAAAACCACGGTTTTTCTGAAAATATACATATACCGTTATGGCACTAACTAGAATCTAAGAAAAAAAATAAAATATACCCCTGTCGCAGCATCCTGTATAACATAGCGAATTTCCGTTTATAAAAATTAGTTTTGCCCGGAAACTAGTTGACATAGAACAATAGTTTAAATAAAGACCGTTTTTATGCAAATTTTTCTCTTCTTTTAAATAGTGTGAAAAAATTTCGCAAAAATTTGTTGATTAAGTGGAAATTTTGGCAAAAAACTAATTTTTTGCAAGAACAAAAAGCATATTCCTGACATCCGACGTGTCTGGCTAACGAACTTGTTCAACGGTTTGGCATTTCCAACAATTTCACCAAATTTCGGACATTTCGTTCGAGAGTTACCGTGCGGACACACACACACACACATATATATATATATATATATATATATATATATATATATATATATATATATATATATATATATACGTATTTCCTTTTTTGCAACCAAAGAGTTGCTATATTTGATATTGTTTGATTTGATTGGTTTTGATCCAAACTAAAAGGTTTTTAGTTTCTTTTGTTTATGAAAAACACTTATTAAATTTTTTCATTTTTATTTTTATTGATTTTTATATTCTTGTCTTGATAATGGTGTTCTGGGACACCGAAACCGGTCGACATGTTGAAGATTGGTTAAAAAATTTTGTTTGGTTTTTTGCTGGTCTTAATATTGAGAATTATCACCAACTAAAGTCAGATAATGAAATTACAAGTTTAAATTTTTTTGGCGAAAATAGAGGTAACAATTTATTTATAATAGTGACAATACTCTTAACAATAATAGAAAAAAAAAACTATTTATAAAAGGATTAATTTTTAAATAATCCATACAAATTCTAAATATTCATCTTCTTTTTATATTCAAATATTCTGAATTAAATTTTTTAACAATACACACTTTCTGATTATAAAAACAGTCACCATATTATAAAGTCGTTATTATATCTAAATATGAAAATAAAATCCTGTCTGTTGGATACGCATATTATATAAATCATCCATTAATATTGAATATATTTTTTGACACGAATTAAAAAAATATTTCCCCAAAAACACAACACGCCAAACATGAATACCGATGCCTAATAATAATAATATATTTTATAGCTTCCAGAATTGAAAAAAACTCTCTCTTGTACCATACAGGGGCTAGCTAACGGGCAAATGGGACGGTGCGATCTTATCTGACTTAATTGTGGTTGACCATCAACGCTAAGCATATCGATTTAAATAATTTCATCATTAATATAATATAAATTTTATGAAAATCACATGTTCCCGTTGGCAAGTACTACAATCTAATTTGGAACTAAATTTAAAAGGGGAGATTCGCTAAAAAACAATGAAATAAATCGATTTTTTTCTTCATAATTATGTTCCTTAAGGTGTTAAAAATATTCTCATCAAATTTCATTTTTAAAAAAATAAAAAATCGAAAAGTTATGGGCATTTTAGTGCATGCACTTTACTATAATTCAATTTAAATAAAAAACTTTGCTATTATATCGAGAGTACGTTTTTTGACATGGTTCCTCATGTATCTCAAAAAGTATTTGAGATATCGACATAAATCAAAGTGCACATTATCCCTCGATACCATTATTTTGGCAGGAACTAGGATCTTTTGGTTCTGTAATAGGTATATTTTCAAATTGGTGGCTGTTTATAGTCGAGAAAAAGCAGTGATTTTTGAAAATTTATTTTCAAAATGCAATTTCTCGTTGGTTTTTTATTTTTATTTTTCTTAAATCCTAGTTAGTGCCATAACTCTATATGTATATTTTCAGAAAATTCTTGATTTTTTTATTTTAGTACACTGGAGATTTCAGAACGCGAGGAACCATCGACCTCAAAGCCATTTATACTCAGCTTATTTTTTTGTAATCTCAAGAGAGTAAAAACAGTGTTGTCTAGGATAAAAGCGCCTATACCGGAACACGTTCAGTACCCGTACAGTTTTGATATTTTATATATTAATGAAGTTATTTCTGAAAAAAAATCGATAAATATTAAAAGTGTTCGAGTACTGAACGTGTTCCGGTATAGGGGCTTTTACCTTATTTAGTTTTTTAATCAAATATTGTATAAAAAAAATAAATAAACAAGGTCAATTTTTGATGTTTTTTTGGCGAAGCTCCCCTTAATGATGATAGGCAGTATACAATATTTGTCCGATTTCATAAATTTACTCCAGCAAATGCATAATTATTTTTGTTGCAGTTCGTCGTTCACTGTAAAAAATATTTTTATTAAAAAATATAAATTCATGTTGTTTTCTTCGATCGAGCAAATAAAATTAATTCGAAGTCAATTATATATTAAAAATTACATATACAATCTTACAAATTGTCAAGTTTATATATTTTACATTTTATTGAAATAATTTTTGCAAGATTGTAGTCGAATTCTTAATTAACTAACCATCGAAAACTGTAAAATATTATATTAAATGATAATTTTATTCATAAAATTATAATCAGAACAGAATATTAAAGCTACACCCAGACCCGACGTGAAGGTTGTAGCCCCGCGAGCCAGGTTTGAAAAAGAGGCCCAAGAAAAAGTAAAAGCATACCTGGAAATTTTTGTTTGCTGGTCACCTACATTTTTGGGAACAAATTTTTGAAAAATGTGGTTTATCCTCAAGATCTACCATTTTTCTCTACGACCCTAGTTACCCCAATTTAAATACCCCCCCCCCAATCTAGTTGACATAGAATAATGGTTTAAAGACTTTTTTTGTGTGATTTTTTCAATGGTGTAAAAAAAATTCCATAAACATTTTGGCAAAAAATTAAATTTTTTTCACGAAAAATGGCCTAAAAACCATATTCCGGGCATCGGACATGTCTGCGGCTAACGAACTTGTCCAATGGTTTGGCACTTCCAACATTTTCACCAAATTTCGTAAAAGTAGAAATACTATTTTCGGTTTCTAGGGACCTCAAAACAAATTTCTGTCATAGTCCCAAGCTCAAGTCGCATCATATGACAGTGGCTGTAATCGTTGAATTCCATTCAGGAAATTCGCTAAAATAACTGGAAACTTTTTTTATTGTTATGTCATTATGATCAAAATTTCAAAGCACTTATTAGACAAAAGTTAAAATTATCTAAAGCAGGAAAAGTGATCTAATCGAAAAATGATCTAAACGCAAATTTCCACACCTTTTACACACGTATGTACATAGTGTTATTAAAAGTAGTGAATCACTCTTTCATACTTATCGGTTTATAAGACAAAAGTGTCCCACCACTTTTGATAACAATCTGTAAGCTTTTTGAATGATTCACAGAGTCATATCATCATACCTAATTAATTATGCATTCATACATGAATACATACCTATAAAAATATAGAAAACAAGAAATTTAACAATAATGTGGAGAACTACTGGTTTACGTACATAAGTTGGTACTACATTGCTAGTTCTTATGATGATGTAATAATAGCACTGATACTCGGTGGTACTGATGGTCCGCCGTGCCAGTTACCATGGGCACCCACCCCCCCACCGAATGATGCTGTCCAATAAAATTACATTTTTCATACGTTATCTCATATTATAATATTTTTTTTTTATTTATAATATGTATATGTGTTTGTAGGGGAGAACTGCCTTCCATGGACCACTGCCTTCGTTTTTTTTTTTTTTTAAATTTTCCTCGAGAACTTGTTTTCATAGAATACAGTAGCTCTTTATACAGTGGTGTAATAAAAATTTCGAAAAACTTTTCGACTTTTGAAAATTTGAATTCAAAATGCCTTATTTACCTTATTTGGGCCGCAAAAAAGTTGTCTCCAGTGGACTTACCAAAGTAAAAAAGCTAAAAGGGGCTGAAATAAATACAAATATTCAATTCGTGCTAGAAGCATCCAAAAGAGAGATTAAAAATAAACTTAAGGAACCAAAAGATACACTAGCTGTAGTGTTGAGCAAAATTAGTTTTGGTCTTGGTCTTGCATTTTTTACAAGACCAAGACCAAGACCAATATTATGTATACCAAGAACAAGACCAAGACCAAGACTATAAGTATGGCTTCAAGACCAATACCAAGACCTATGTGAGCAAGACCAAGACGAAAGCAAGAAAGCAGCGAGACTCTTACAAAACTATTTAAATAGTTTGAAAGTATAATTAATACCGTAAAAAGAGAAAATTCTGATTTTAGAAGGAAAAAATTCGCTAATAAAAAAATGCAAGAAAGTGCAAGATTTTTTAGCAATACCACGGCCAAGATCAAGACCAAGACTGCATTTTCCAAGACCAAGCCCAAGATTCTGAATGCAAGAGCAAGACCAAGACCGCCAAGTCTTGGTCTTGGTCTTGCATTTGCTCATCACTAACTAGCTGGTACCGCAAGGTCTGTAAAGTTGAAAAAAAAGATGTGATGCATTTTATTGACTCTTGTACTAGGGAATTTATTGTCAATATTACTTTAAAAAGTCTTAAAATATTATGGTCCAACCAGGGTAACCTGTAGTCCATTCAAAGAGACTAATCTCCATGGACTTTATTAAGTGACTCAATACCTTTAAGTCTTAAGGAAAAAAGTAATGAGTGATTCAACTAAGGTAACTTCCCCCTATATACAATTTCGAATCATTTTTTTGAAAATAGTTGTTGAATGGGCACTCCTTTTTTTTTAATTTTAATTTTATCTAAAATAAATGGTAAATATAATTGTCTTTTATCAATGGCATGAGGTGCTCGTTCGCACATAAACCGTTAGAATCACAAACTAATGGATTTTAAGGTGAAATAGTTTATTTTCTAACAATCACTGTAAAGAAGTAGCTTCCTAGTCCCGTTTTTATTTGAAACTTGCAGAGGTCAGTAATTGACACGGGACTAATATATAAAACGAAAAAAAGAACTCCAATATAAACGACCATTCCATTCAAAAGTTACAGAAAATCAAAGTTTATTTTACATATTTAGAAACTAGATTTATTCCAGGAAATTTATTTATTTTATAAAAAATTTCGAAATTTTACCCTTGGTTTCCCTTAAGTAGAAAAGCTTATATTTCAAATCACATCCCGATCCCCTGATTAAAGGTTTGCTATGACCTCTACCTTGCTTCGAAATTTCAAAAATTTTTTAATTCGTATAAGGAAGATAAGGGTCTTTAAGAGAAAACACGAACAATTTAAAATTCTCCCTTAAAATAGTTCGGGAAAATGTGTCCAAATTTTGCTCCTTTTAATCCTCCATACGTACAATTACTTTGAGCCATGTTTCATGTCTCTATCCCCAGTATATCTGGAGGTATTAACATCCGATATCTGAATATTTTGTTTTTTGGGTTACTTATGCCCTAAAATGTCAAGATCCGATGAATACCGCAATTATTCAAATTGGTCTGATTGACCACACTTCGATATGGACAGGAAAATAAAATTATCACTTATTATTACACGAGAGGTTTGTACTTTTTCAAATAAAATTGGGTTTGTCTAACGAAAATTTGTTGCCTAGCAATTTAACGAGAAGAAGTGTCAATTAACGTGACAGCGAAGCTGAAGCATTTTTGTTAGTTGACAGTTTTTCTCGTTAAATTGCTTTTAGGCAACAAATTTGAGTTGTAGAAAACACAAACTTATTCAGAAAAAATATAAAAGTCAAGTGTAATACGGTAAGACAATTTAACGAATAAAATAAATTAGTAGGTATAACTCATATTAATATTGTTACTATGGTTCTGAAATCAGTTAAATTATACCAATGTGAATTTTTGTTTCGTTTTTACCGTGTTTACCTATAATAAAATGACCAATGATAGGTTTTGTACCATTTTTTTCGCTGTAGAAATCTGTCCTAACTTTTTTTCCACGGTAAAAATGGAAAAACTACAATATTCTTATGGGACCTGATACACATGAGTTAAAATATCAAACAAAACAAAAAAAAAATTAATTTGGCAATAAAAATGACAATTTTTTTTATTGAAAGTGCACTGAACTGCACTTAGGTGAGTGTCGGCTGACTAAGTACCTTTGTGTTTACCTTCGAATTTTTATATTCATTTTTTATATATTAATACCTCATCCATTTATTCTGAATGATGAAACCAATATATTATAATTTTATACCTTAGAATAAACAACATTAATACACATACATATAAAATAAAATTTACAGCTGCCCTGGTACAGTGAACGATCAAAATTTTGATACAGTACCACGCATCATTTAAAGATCACCAAAAATCACAACAAAAACACTGGCCAAATGACGTGAGGCTACAAAAAAAAAACAAAAATTAAAAATTCAAAATTGAGCTGAGTATAAATGGCTTTGAAATTGTCACTGCCAGATTTTTCCACCTTGGCGATTCCTCGCGTTCTGAAATCTTCAGTGAACCAAAATCAAAAAATCTAGAATTTTCTGAAAATATACATATACAGTTATGGCACTAATTAGGATCTAAGAAAAAAAAATAAAAAACCAGCGAGAAATCGCATTTTGAAAATAAATCGTCAAAAATCACCGCCTTTTCTCGACTATAAACAGCCGTCATTTTAAAAATATATTACGGAACCAAAAGATCCTAGTTCTTGCCAAAATGACGTTATCGAGGAATAATAATATGCAATTTGATTTATGTCGATATCTCAAATACATTTTGAGATACATGAGGAACCATGTCGAAAAATGTATTTTCGAGAAAAACGCATTTAAAGTTTTTTATTTAAATTGAATTATAGTAAAGTACGTGCACTAAAATGTCCATAACTTTTTGATTTTTCATTTTTTTTTTTAAATAAAATTTTACGTGAATATTTCTAACACCTTAAGCAACATAATTATGGAGAAAAAAAATCGATTTCTTTTTTTGTTTTTTAACGAATCTCGCCTTAAATCTGTTTAAAATTCAATAAAAGGTTGGATGCTTCATGAATTCAAAATAATTTTACTAAAATTCTTTCTGATTGTAAGACTCAAATTCAAAAAATTTCTCTGGATTATTAACCCTAGAATCATATGTTGGTCTACGAGTCAAGTTAATCATACATCGGCGTCATTTTGACGAATGGACTTTTTACGGAGAGTTTTAGAGTTAATTTGCAAAAAACATTTTTTTTTATATAACAATACTACAAAAGCGAACAAAATATTTAAAAAAATTGGATTTGGAAAAATTTCTTAATGTAAATATTTATTAATTTTTTTAATCTTTTTATCAAAGCATATTTTCATTATAAAAATTAAAAAATAGATATATACATCAATTGTATCATAAAACATTTCTTTCAAATAATTAATTTACGAACTATTATGAGTCAGTGGACATGTGTGACTTTACAGAATGTGAAATTTCTCAGTCATAAATATTCCTATAGATATGTAGTTATTTCCCCATTAGGCACATTTGTAAATTTTCTAAAATTTTTTAGTAATTTTTCGAATAAGATCTCAAAAAATAATAAAAATTAAAATATTTTCCACAAGATAATTTGTTAATCTTTTATTAAGTCATTCGAAACGCATTCTTTAGTTTTCGATTCAATATATTAAAATTTCAGTATTATGTCGTCTCTATAAGTCAAACAGCTGTATCTTTCACATTATCATAGTCATTGAATAAATTAATTATAACATCCATATCTTTAATAAATGTTAGACAAATTAGGAAAACTTTTATATGTGGAGTACAAAATCTTAAAAAAAACATCGGTTAATCATACATCGTCGTCCTTTTGACGCACACTATGTCAGTATAAAAAAAACGACAATAGCTATAAACAAAATTTATATGTCTTATATGTTATAATAACAAATAAATTAGATAACAGAAGTTTCACAGCAAGCAGGCAACGGCAAGTTGTAGTATTGGAGCAGGTAGAGAGGTTCGTCCGTTGTTTTGACAAGTACGTATGATTTTAGGGTTAAAAATAACGTTTGGACAATGCAATTCCATGAAAATACATTAATTTGGCGTCGTTTTTGTAAACCTATAGACAAAATCAACGCTTTTAAATCTCGCTCATTTCAGTATCAGTCATATACGAGTACAGTAAAGTTCGGTCTGTGACATTGCGGTTCAAAATGAAACCTCTATTAAACTTAGATATGATTAAAATAAAGTAAAATTCAGTGAAATATTTTCTGAGCAAGTGGTAAAATGGAATTCTATATTTAAGAATTCTATATTATTTATATGGGCCCGTAAATACAAAATTAAGAGTACGTTATGCTTCAAAAAATAAAAAATAAAAATTATTATTGTAAAATATCAAATCTTGAAAAGATTGAGTGAGAATATTTCATCAAAAACGTTTCAAAATAAAACAGATACAACATATGGAAAATCAGCATCTTTCAACAATGACTGTGAACACGATGGCAATTTCACCTGGTGATTCCATTTTCAGAGAATTTTTCCGTACTAAACATTGAAATAGGATTATTTCACCACCATAAGCTATATCAGTTCTCGATTTAGGTACTAAAGACCCCGACTGCAAACTAAACTGTTCAAAAATTTTCCTCGACAACTGTACATTTTGATTGTATATACAGCGTGGGACGTAAAAAATGATGTGGAACAGCGCTGCAAAAATTAAAAATAAATAAAAAAAAACATTTTGGTCATTTCATAGAATTAAAAGACATATATCTTTTTTAGTGTATAAAAATCTGCGCTGGATGCAAAAAAGTCTCGCCTGTTAAAATGCAAATCATTTTTATGATCAACAAGCCAAGAAAAAAAAATAAGTGTAAAAAAACTAGTTGTATTTTTTTTGCACACCAATGCAAGACAATTTGTCACTTAATAAATTTGGTTTTGATTAACGAAATATATAAACAAACTTATTAAAGACATTTTTAACTCGACAGAAAAATAATCGGTTGAAATTTTTCAGTATTATACATACATATTTTATTTTTAAAAAAAATTCGCCAAACACGTGTTCAGAGTAACTCAGCGTTCTTTAGGAACTAAAATTTCCCTGGTGGACGTTTGTGGAATTAATATACAACCGAAACAGATTTATAATAATTGATAAGTGTATCTCATTGACCTCATTGTTTTATAAAAGTTTTACGACAGTTTTGTTGTTGGATATTTACGAGATAAGAAAAGTATATATACCACAAATCCTCTTCGCCTACAGGGTGAACCAGGACCGGATCAAGGAGGGGGGCAGCGGTATCACGTGCCCCGGGCGCCAAGTTTTGGTGGTGCCAAAACCGCAAATTCGGGGGAGCTAAACTATTGAATTTGACGTTTTTCTTTTTTTGCTCAACAGAAAAATTTATTTTTTAATTTTACGGAAAAACAGGGACACTATTTTTACATGATGCCCCGGGTGCCCCTTGGGGTAGGTCCGGCCCTGGAGTGAACAGTATTCTAAAAGTAAATCACACATTATAGCTCCACGAATCGTCGGTTATGAATCTAATCATTGTCAATCATAGAACATTCAATTTAAGAATATTTTTGAAAGTTTATCATAAAAGTATAATAGATATTATTTTTATGACTTTGGATACAGTTTTTAGAAGTCGAGGCTGAAAGTCGAAGATTCTTTAGTATTTTTAGTCACAAAAATGAATTTACAGGCCTGCATAAGTGGTTAAAAAAAATTTTATTTGTTGCATATTAATTGAGATTACTAGGAATTAAAAGCGTTCCGAGATTTTATTTTCAGAACTCTAATAAAAGGTTTTTTTGGAATTAAAAATATTTTTAGAGAACCGCTGACTTTTTCTTAGTTTGTTTAAATCAATTATTGATTTTTTTTTTTGGTAATTTATATAATTACCGAAGAATACAACATTCTAAGTACACTAAAGCATTCATGTAATATTTAAAAAACATTTAATTTTTAAGTAAAAAAGAATTTTATCTTCCTAAAAATCTTACTAATACGCCTAAAGTTTGCGTGTTAGTACAACGTAAAAATGAATCTTGAATCTATACAGACAAACTAAAATCTAAATGAATTGTCAATATATGTATGTATAAAAACAATTTTAAAGAAAACGATATTGGTTTTTACATAATTAACAACATTTTCAGGAGAGGTAATGTCGAATTTGAGATAATATTGAGCGATGGATATGTTTTATTTGTTTATGAGGTAATCTAATGAAAACTAACACTTTTTTTTTAACGAAAATAAAATCTTCATTATTTAGAAATGTTTATGATTTTACAATAGGAATTTATGATTTTTATAAATATATTTAATAATCGACAATTTTGAAACATTTTTAGTATTTGTACCCCTTAACCTAGTTCCCTTGAGACAGTCAGGTACAAAAATATATATCTTAGCGAAAAAATTTTCTTTTATCAAAAATTAAATAATGTATGTATTAATATTCTTCAGTTATTATATTTATATACCACTTGTTTTTTTTTAATTTCCGCGCGCTTATGTTGTAGCAATATAAAAGCATTATTGAAAAAGTGTTATAGAAACGTTGTAAAATGATGTTTATAAATTATATTTCAAAAACGGCGTAGTGAATAATTTTTATTTCTTATTAGATATGGTTTGTAACTTTGTATTTCATAACATATTAAATTTTTATCAAATTCCTTTGACACGTTTTCATTTTATTCAAAAAAATTAAAATTTTTCCTACAAGAGCCCGTGTTAAAATTACAAAGCTTTGAAACCGTTTTTCTCAAAATTGGGGTAGTCAGTTTTTTTTTCGGTAAGGGTTCATTATTATTGGTATTGACTTAAATAAATATCTAGAGAAATTTCGTTAAGATCCTTTGAAAAATCGTTTTCGGGAGTAACTACCTTAAGAGATATTAAGTTACAATGATCGATCCAAAAACTGTACGAATTTCTCGAAATGATTCCGATTAAATAACTCCGACCTAATTTTTTTTAAATGTTAAAAAATTGCTTTCTTTTCGAATGAAAATTTTTACGTGTCTTTTACGTTTTCGAACTTCCTGAACAATTTTGGTTTTGTGTCCATCTTTCGGTTAGTCTGTATATTCGAATATCCCATCAAGTGGCATAACTTTGGAACTATTCGACAGTTTTTGAGGAAACTTTTAAAAATTATGCGGTTTGATGGCGATTCTAGATGGACTAGAATGAACTCCTTGTTTTTAGAATTATTGACAGAAAAAGAAATTTGGAAAAATGAGTTTTTGACTAAACCCCTCCTAAACTACATGGAATTTAAAAAGTCTGGAAATAGCGTTCCATCATAGCGTCTAATGTTTCTGCATAGTTAATCTAATGAAAAAAAAAGAGACTAAAAAAACTTTCTTTATGCAGTAGATCGGGAACGTAACTCTAAATGCTCAAAAACCCCACGATTTCTTTAGAAATTGCTTTTCTAAACAAGATAAAGCATTAATTTACACATCAGAACATCTTATTTTATTTTTAAGATATTATAAAATTGCAATAAATACATATCTAAACGAAACTTATATTCTTATACAATATACTGAATAAATGCTTAAAAACAGTCAATAGGTAACTTTATTGCAAATTAATATTGTAATTTCTTTATTACTTTCTCATCATACACTTTGATCACATAAAAAAAGTAACCAAAAAAGAAATCGTTCAAAAAAAAAAGACCGCATAAAAACAGTTTTTGCTGTACATGCTGATTTTCCAAACTTATACGTTCTTGGATAACCAAATTCTTATTGTTATTTTAAAAATCAGAAAAAGATTCCAAAAATTCAATTGAAATCTATTTAATTTCATATGCAAACAGCATGAATTTGATTACTTACGATTTTATTTATTCAATAAAAAATTTATTATACGTTTGCATTTTTGATCGGCGACGCTTAATCGCGGTCTGTGTGTGGCTAAAACACAAAAAAAATTCTCAGGGTCACTCGATGTGGGGGATATAATTCATAATTCAGAAAATAAAATTGAATAATTTTTTTTTTTATCTGTTATTTTCTTTTAATGGACAAACAATAAATAATAAACGCAAACAATGAGGTAAAAAACCGTTTTGAATGGGTAACCAAAAATTTTGGAGAGATTTCGTTCGAAAGAATTTTAACAATAAACTTTTAAATACCGGCTAAAGAGTCGGGCAGTCCCGATGAGAGGGTGGGGTAGCCGCAGTGGCGTAGTGAACATAACTGGCGCCCGGGGCACGACACTTTATTGGCGCCCCCCCAACTCTCCAAAAAAACACGTATAGTTAATATTTGGCACCTCTTTGACACACATTTGGCGCCCTTCTGCAAGTCGCGCCCGCTGCATGATAGACCCCCTTGCACCCCCGTCGCTTCGCCTTTGGGTAGCCGGGGTTTTAGGCTCAGCCGTAGTGGTGTTTTTTACTCGTTACGTTATTTTTTTGCGAGAAATTTTTGAAAAATGTGCTTTATTTCCGAGGCCCGCCGTTTCTTTCCACGACCCTAGAGTCTAGTAGTAGAAATGGTCAAGTACTTACCAGATATTTACTAGTGATGAGCAAATGCAAGACCAAGAACAAGACTTGGCAGTCTTGGTCTTAGTCTTGTTCTTACATTAAGAATCTTGGTCTTGATCTCGCTAGAGCAGTTTGAGTCTTAGTCTTGGTCTTGTTCTTGGTATTGCTAAAAAATCATGCACTATCTTGCATTTTTTTATTACCGAACTTTTTCCTTCTAAAATCAGAATTTTCTCTCTTTACGGTATTAATTATATTTTCAAACTATTTAAATAGTTTAGCAAAAGTCTTGCTTTTTTCTTGCTTTTGTCTTGGTCTTGCACACTTGAGTCTTGGTATTGGTCTTGCAGCCATACTTATAGTCTTGGTCTTGGTCTTGCTCTTGGTATACATAGTCTTAGTCTTGGTCTTGGTCTTGCAAAAAATGCAAGACCAAGAATAATTTTGCTCATCGTTAATATTTACAGTTTTACAATTAGCAGTTTGAATTTAATTTTTACTTGGTTCCGATACATTACATATCTATAGACCAAATTATTCAATTGTGAAAAAATTCAATGTCGGGTTTTTAGCGAAAATATACGTTTTGAGGTGTCCTCAGTCCAAAATAGTAATTTACAAAAAAATGTCTGTCTATACTAGCAGAGTTATTTTGATCTCTAACTACTTAAAACCACTTGGGGATTCTGATGAAATTTGGTATGGGGATGAAGTTCACCAAGATACACAACTTGATGGAGTCAATACACTCAAAAGTTATTGTGGGCGAGGCTTAGCCACCCTTGAATTTTGGAAATGCCCCGAAAATGGACAGGCTCTAACGATTTTGATTAAACTTTAACCACATAAAATAGGACACATTTGTGTGACCTAACAAAATAATCTGTATGTCTGGGAAAAATGTGAAAGTTGAGATATAGGGCGTCGAAGAAGGGTCTGATCATGTTGAAAGCCGGAAATAATTTACCGCAACAAATTTAACCTGCTTTCGGTGGCCAGGGCGGTAATTTTGAAAATTTTTGTAAAAAAGGATGGCAATTTCACAAGTGACGAGTAAAAAAAAAAAGAGATTTGCCCGGGACGGAAAACTTAAAGGGCGGAAAGCTGACGAGCAAAGAAAAGAGGACGCGACCTAGCGACCAAAAAAAATGAAAAAAAGGTCACTCATTTTGTACAGGGGCGGAATTATTCTCTTTTGCCCGGGTACTGCGGTAGCAAGCTATCTTCTTCCCTTCATTATCTCCTAATGTTATCTCTTAATTCAAGTGTTGTATGAATATTCGAACAGTTTATTATAATTTGCTTTTTCTGTAGTTCAGTAGTATTCGATGGAATTTAGAGAGAATGGATTTCTGTAACAGTTGTACCCTCAAATATCTCACTATAGTATTTTCTCGAAGTAGGTACTAATTACCCATAAGTTAGGTCGCCTATTGTAAATGGCTTCATTAAGTTCCAATCAGATCCTCCTGTGTCTACTAAAATATTGGTAATTTGCCTTCCAAGCCATGAACAAAGGACCCAAAACAACAATTTCATACTTGATACATCACTATCAGTGTCGGCATCTCAATCACTACCCGACTGATAACGTGCAACTGACCCAACCACAACCCTTTTGGCCTGTTGATCAACAAAAAGTGAAACATATCTTTTAGTGGAAAAAAGCAAAAATTCAACCCCAAAGCATCCATCAACGTAAAATGACAAATGTGATTTACCACAAAAAAAAAAATTGAAAAAATTCATCAAAGCAGAAAAGTACAAGACACAAAAACCAAATTACGATTCTTATCACCCATCAATAAAATATGTTATTTTCGTTTTTAAGGTTCCGCACTTAAAAAAAAATTGGAATTGTCACAGAGGTTTCTCTATAAAACATAGGAATTTGAAATTTGGCCCAGTGCGTGTTAGGTCTCGATGATGCGCAGATATATCGACAATTTTACGTATGATTAAAAAAAAATTTTGGATTAAAATGGAGGAGTCCAAACGTTTGACCCAAAAAAAAAAAAGTTTTAATTTAATATATCTTATGAGATATCATTTGAAAGAGCCACGGCTAAAGATTCTAAAAATCTATTTTTTTTTTTTTTTTTTTTTTTTTTTTTTTGTCCAGTGTTCCGAATGATATAGTTGAATATTTGCTAGAAATAACCATTTACTTCCCCTCTTGATTTTCTACATTGGTATAGATATTGAGTCACGAATTATACCGGAAATCTGTGGCATTTTTCGACAGTGTAATAGTTTCCAAAAAAGAAAATATTTTAAGGGGAGATTCGCCCAAAAAAAACATCAAAAATCGACCTTTTTTATTATTTTTTTTTTTTTAGACAAATAAATATTTTATTAAAAAATTAAAAATGCAACGTTGTTTCTACATGTCTTGAGATTACAAAAAAAATTTTTTTTTACAAAGTTCAAAAATAAGCTAAGTATAAATGGCTTTGAAGTCGACACTGCGAGATTTTTCCACCTTGATAGTTCCTCGCGTTCTAAAATCCCCAGTGAACCAAAATCAAACTATCAAAAATTTTCTGAAAATTTATGTACATACATCAGAAATACAATAAAAAATCAACGAAAAATCGCATTTTGAAAATAAATTTTCAAAAATCACCGCCTTTTCTCAACTATAAACGGCCACCATTTTGAAAATATATAACGGAACCAAAAAATCCTAGTTCCAGCCAAAATGACGGTATCGAGGAATAATATGCACTTTAATTTATGTCGATAATTCAGATACTTTTTGAGATACACGAGGAGCCATGTCGAAAAACGTACTTTCGAGTAAAAAGCATTTAAAGTTTTTTATTTAAATTGAATTATAGTGAAATGCGTGCACTAAAATGCTCAATAACTTTTTGATTTTTAATTTTTTTAAAATAAAATTTTAGCAGAATATTTCTAACACCTTAAGGAGCGTAATTATGAAGAAAAAAAATAGATTTATTTTATTTTTTTTTAGCGAATCTCTCCTTAAAGAACAAGGGGAAACATAGGAACAGACAGCAGATAAGATTTAAATAATTACATAAATAAAGTTTAATTTGATCTATTGATCGCTCGCCGTACGGAACTCGAATTGTGCGAGCCGCACTCACTCTTGGCCAAATTTTTTTTTATTTTTTTATCCAAAAAAAACTCCTATCCGTCCCCGTTTAAACATTTTGAAATATAATACTTTTTTCTTCTATCACTTATCTCTGCGTCAGACAAAAGTACATAATTTTTTTTTTTTGTCTTAAATTGTCATTGTAAATACCTGTGAGAGTTACCTCAACAACGCGATATACACGCCTGTATGTACATAAATATTTCTACAGCAATCCCCCAAAGAACACGATTAATTAGTTTCGTGTTGTTAGAGAACACAAAAGACAGTCATTCCATTTCAAGTGTGAAAAAAAACCTTCCATTTAATTTGCAAGTTGTAGATACTCCAAACATGTTGCGACTGTTAGAACCTACTTTTCGTTATCGAAAATTATCGATAACGAACTACTTATCATAAATTGATTATAATTGTCTAATTTAAGCTCTTAATATTTAAAAAAAATTACATTTCGTTACTTTTCGTAATCGTAATCTTTTGATTGTAAATATCCCGTAAACGGTGCATCGCAGTTCAAAAATAATGAAATTTTTGAAGGCTTAAATGAAGCAAGTTTTCGGTACTCCAAACATATTGAGACTGTTAAAACCTACTTTTCGTTATCGAAAATTATCGCTAACGAACCACTTATCATAAATTGGTTATATTTGTTTAATTTAAGCTCTAATATTCTTAAAAAAATTACATATCGCTACTTTTCGTAATCGTAAACTTTTGATCGTAAATATCTCGTAAACGGTGCATCGTAGCTCAAAAATAACGAAATTTTTGAAGGTTTAAGTGAAGTAAGTGGTGGGTATTCTAAACATACTGGGACTGTCAAAACCTACCTTTCGTTATCAAAAATTATCGATGTCGAAAATAACGATATTTTCAGAATTTTAATATGTAATTTTTTACATACATATTCGTTATCATTTCTATGATAAAATTCTCTAAAATTTTTAGTAGTCTTTATTTTCAGTATTATTTTGCTTCCGAGACTACTAAAGTAGCGGAAGCATTGTGATAACTTTTGAAAAATAAAAAATTTTTTCCCTCCAAAATAAAATTTTTTACGTACATTTTACGTTTTAGAGCTCCTGAACAATTTTAATTTGGTATCTGTCTGTCCGTCTGTGTGTCGCCAGTTTGCACCAAGTGGCATAACTTCTGAACTATTCGATTGTTTTTAATGAAATTTTCATGAAGTATGCAGTTTGGTTCCTAGATGGTCCCCTATGAATTTAATCAAAATCGGAGTAACGGTAGCAACGCCGCTACCATGTCATTCCAAAATTGCACCAAGTGGCATAACTTCTGACCTATTCAATTCTTTTTAATGAAATTTTCAGAAATTATGCAGTTTGGTTCCTAGATTGTCCCTTATGAATTTAATCGAAATCGGAGTAACGGTAGCTACGCCGCTACCATGAAATCCCATTAAATGTCAATAACTTATTCACTGCTAGTCCCATTTCGCTCAAATTTTTAGGGTATTTTGGGGGTTAGTTTTTAAAATATTTTTGCTATTTGTAATTTATAGCTTGTAAGTAACTATTCTGCGTTACAACAATTTTTTATGAACTTTAAGGCGGAAATATAATTTCACGGTATGTATATTTGGTAGAATACTGCTTTAAAGTCTTTTACGAGTACGAGGAAGCTGTGTGCCACACCCTATTGACAGTGTATTTCCTTTTATAATGACAGATTCAATTTACACGATTTTTATTCGTATATATAAATCAAATCCATATGGAACGGATATATTCGCGTATATTTAGGACCGTACTGTTCTTCGAGTGCCGTGTTCCTCGCGGGTTACCTGTATATGTTTTCACAGTCGTGGTACGGCGTGGTTCAGTTTTGTCGACAGGCGTGCTCGTGGCACTCACTCACTTGGCTGGCAGTCAACAACGTGGCCGAGGCAATGCGGTCGGACGGACGCAGGCAGCGGCGAGAGATCTGCAGGTTTTGTTTGAGTTTCCCACGTTATTATATGTTGTTTAAGGTCCGCGGGTCCACGCCACGCCAATGTGAATGCATTCCGCGCGATACACAATACAAATATACGTACGTATATATACTACATACAGAGTGATTCGAAAACATTCCACCAATTGGAATCATGTTTGATTTCCGACAAATACTTACTTTAGTAAGTATGTGTATCAAAAATCGATTTCTGTGTCTTCTACGTGCCTAATTTTAGTAGAAATGGAGAGAACGCATTCGAAAATCTATAATTCATAAAAATTAAACAATTTTAGTAAACCCGATAACATCATGAAATTAAAAAATTGCCTTTTAGCGAATTTCCAGAATGGAATTCAGCTATTATAGCCACTGTCATGACGCGACTTGAGCCCGGGACTATGGCAGAATTTTCTTTTGAGGTCCCTAGAATCCGAAAATAATATTCACTAAAATTTATATATAGAGAAGAGTCTCCTATATTGGATCACTTTTACCATTTTTGTTTGC
This sequence comes from Brachynemurus nebulosus, assembly GCA_035578155.1. Taxonomy (NCBI): domain Eukaryota; kingdom Metazoa; phylum Arthropoda; class Insecta; order Neuroptera; family Myrmeleontidae; genus Brachynemurus; species Brachynemurus nebulosus. Next base: position 3,226,002 of record JAPWDM010000026.1, read on the forward strand.
AACAAGGAAACCAATTAAGATAGAGCCATCATTTTTGGTTGTCTGATTAATCAATCTTTATGCTATAAAACGAAAACATTAATTCGTCTCTAGTTGAATTTTAAAAAGACTCTACCTTGGATAAAAAAATTATGTCGTTTGGTCCAATTTAGGAAACTAGTATGCTAAATTGGACCGATTGGTTCTTAAATTTAACCACCGTTGATAATAGCATAATCAAACAAAAGTTGAAAACAAAAAAGCTCAAAAATTATGATTTTATTCTACTTTTATTATAATGTATTACAACAGGAATCAATATTACATAGGAAAAAAAATATATAGTTGAAAGAAAAACTACATAATCAATTCTAAGATTAAAAGCTCAGAAATTATTTTTTACAGCAAACACAAAGGTACTTTTTCCCTCTTTCCGGCTTTAGGGCACTGAAAAATTTAAAAATTTCTTTTTTCTCAAATCAGACTTTATGGAAATGATTTGAATTAGCATGATTAGTTGGATTAGAGTATTTTGGGTGTTGGCCTTCCGTTTCTGCTATCAAAATAACGAAATTAAAAGAACGCTTTCGAAAACTTCTAGTTTTACCATCCCTTTATTTAATAATGTTCGATGGAGCCTATTTGAGACATCCTGTACATCTTACAAAAGTATATGTACACATTATAATTCGTTATCTTTTTTGAATAATGTGATATATATATATATATATATATATATATATATATATATATATATATATATATATATATATATTCATGTAATATAATATCTATTTATAATAGTTTAAACATTAGGAATATGATGTAGAAACTGAATATATTACCATATGTATATATATTATGTAAATATCCCATATATTTAACTCAGTATATTACAAGTTTAATGGTATAGTGACCTAATCCTTACTGTATTCCAGAATCATATTAAAAATATTAAAGTCGTCAAGTGCGTGTTTGACACGCATTATTTAGGGCTACTCAGGAATTATGTGTTGTATGTTGTATGAATCATTACATGTTGTATGATTAGTAAGAAACCTGCAAAAAATTTTGATAATTATACCATAGCTACAAGTTAAGGATATTATGGAGGTACTTAAAAATGGTGACAGTCTTATGAAAATTTGTGCGAATAATGGTTTTTCTAAATTTAATCGACTGTGAAAATTTAAATTAGATTCACTACAGCGTTTAAAAGTTATTGCAGGTTTAATTTTTGCTCACTTTTAACATGCAGTCTAATTGAGTTTTCAATAGAAACCGAATATAAACCAGCTTTTAATGCTTAGAAAAAATGGTGATAAGGCTCTTGTTTTTGTTTTAGATGTTAGGAAAAACGCTTATACAACTTTTTTTACCCCCAAATTTACCAAAATAGCCCCTCTAGTAGGTCCGACTCTGGCTTTGTATATATCAGTAGAAAGCTCTCTAAAAATGAAGTGTTGTGTCAATTTAAAATTTTTCTTTATCTGCCGCAGTTTTCAAGTAATCTAGCAAAATTGAAATTTTACCCTAATTTTGAGGGGTAATTTCACTTCTTAAATGGCGACTGTGTCAGATGAAAAAAATCGGGTCCGTTATTTTGGTCGACCCTACGGGTTGTCCCCATTTACTCTTTTCTCGTCTCTTTTGATCCCAATTTTTCATAGAGAAGAAATTATACGATTTTTGTTAATTTTTCAAAAACCACCAATATTTTTAAATTTTTTTGGATACTGCTGATAAAGTGACCATCTTCGCGTAAATTTTTAATATATTAAAGATTAGGTACTCATAAAATAAATACAAAAAAATACGGTGTGAAGTCTGAATGCGTACCTATTCATCCTTGTCTACGGTAGCACATTTTTTATTGACATAAATATTAGAAACGCAGGAAAAGAGACCAGGAATCAACATAGAAGTGGATTATGGTACGATATATTTTCTGAAAAAAGTGCTTAGGACCAAAGTTATAGAATTCAAAGTGATGCACTTGATGATGACTTTGAAGTTGACCTTGAGGTCAATTTCCAAAGTCATTTGAAAATCATTTAATATTTTTCAAAAGGAGTAGCTTACTTTTCACCCCTAAATGGTTCAAAGTATATTCGAACGAATTTCACATGCAAGATAGAAAATAAGTGATCAAGAAGTAATTTTGAAAAATACTTGCTCAATCGCAATCGGAAAAATAATAGTTAATCATATGTTCAATTGAATTCCTAATATGATAACTATAGAGTAGCAATAAAAATTTTAAAAAATTTTGAAAATTTATAATATAACATAAAGTTAATGTTTAACTTACAATTAGAGTGATATTAAATCTTTTCTTAACTTTACTTCTAAAATTACTTACAAAAATGTTTTCTTCTAATTTTTTCTATAAATCAACTTTGAAGATAGATTGAGTCAATACATGAAATTACTGCTTATAGGTACAGGATATGGTCAAACTTCGGCAATGGCTAATCATTTTCAACTGACCTTGAAAATCGATTTCAGGGTCACTATCAAGTGCATCGCTTCAAATTCTACAAATTTGGTACTCAGCCCTTTTTTCAGAAAATATGTCGTTTCAAAAATATCTAGCTATAACTGTTTTCATCTACAGAGGTTGAATGGTGTTTTCTACCCCTAAAAAGCGTATTTAGCCGAAATAAAAAAACACGTATTTAATATTTTTCGCTGTTTAATAAGTATGTTAAGTTTCATTCAAATTGGCAAGTATTAGTTGGGTAGTGTTATTTGTCAGAATGTTTTGCCGATCTAGTTTTTTCAATATTTCTTTGCTCGTTTTCAGAATTTGTATTTTAATTTCTACGGACAAATAACTCATTCTTTTCTTCGATTTGAGTAACTTTTATTTGCTGATGTTGACCATTAATTGATCGAAACATATCAAATATTTTTCAATGATTTTTTTAGCGAATGTCGAAAATTTTGAAAATTTTTTCACCGTTAGTAAGTTAAAGTATTTGAATTCATTAAGTAATTAAATGATGTCCACAAGAACCTTACGGACTACCATAAGTTATATGAGATCCCTAGGACCCGTTTTTTACTGTTAGGATAAACTTTTTACTAAAATTATTTTAGATGAATAAAGGTTATGTTGTATGATTTCCGCCAGGGTTTACTGTTCCCATTATTGTAAAAAATAAACTAACCGACCGATTTTGAAAATTTTTTCACTGTTAGAGAACTAAATTATTTTAGATGGATACAACTATGCTGCACAAAGTCCGTTCGGGTTCTTGGGTCCCAAAAATATCAAAACTAATTACCCAGCCGATTTTAAAAAATCTTTTACTCTTAGAAAGCTAAACTATTTTAAATAGGTACAGTTCTTAGATGAGATCCGCCAGTCCCTAAAATTTGGAAATTCGCTATGTTATGCAGATGCTGCGACAGGGGTATTTAATCTGACAAACACAAAAATATTGCAGATCCATGGTAACGCGATTTAAAAATGAAATATTATTGATCAAAAAGTGTCAGAGATCACATTGATCCTGAGAAAAATTTCTCACCATACTTGCCCCACGTTCGATAAATCTGTTTCCAGCCTGTATATGTAACCGTGTATGTATGTAAAGCAGCAAACACTCTCGGAAACCGCGTAATGTTATAAAAATTTTCTTTAACTTGCGCCTTTTCGACGTCAGTTGTTGGAAATTTAATGAATTCTTCACGCAACAAAGCAATTTTGTGTGACACTAATTTCACTACTTTGCTAGTAGTAGCTTTGAAAACTTCTCCTTAAAAAAAACATTATTTCTGAAGATAATGTACTATTCCTAAAAAAAAGATACATTACTGCTTAGTTGAAATACTTATTATTTAAAAAACAGCATACCAGTTCGTTTTGTGTTGTATTCGTGGGCGAATTTTTTCCAAAATAAAAATTCCTTTCGCATTCGAAATTTTGTGTAAAAATTCAAATCGTCGCAAATATTAAAATGATTTGGATGAAAACATATTGTTTTTTTTTTACATAAACGTTAAGTCATACAAATAGGTTATGTTATAAGAATCTTTTGACAAAAAAAAAAATAATTTATTTTAAAAAGATTATAAAGGTACGGACACACGACACGCTTTTGGTGTAGAAGTTTTTTTTTTTACAAAAGGACAGAAAAGTTGATTTAAGATACTACCAACAAGGTAATCCTAAATTGTGAGACGCATCCAAAAGATAATACAGAGATAATATTATATTACAACTCTAACAAGTAAAGGTCCCGAGGCCGGACCTATCGATTTCGATGAAACTTAAATATATTGTAGAACACTAAAAACTAAGGGACACGTATTTTTTTTTATCTGCGGAAAAAACGGTTTGAAGGGGTGAAATCGCCCTCTAAAAATTGGGGTAAAAATTTAATTTTTCAAATATCTCGAAAACAGTAAGAGATAGAGCAAAAGTTTAAATTGGCGATATTGCTTTTTTTTAAAGAGCTATCTATTGATATGCAATTTGTTCATATTACATCAACAGGGGTGGTTGGGGGTTAAAATTTGGGGGTTAATTTTGCAAAAAGGGGGTGAAAAATAAACAATATAAAAATTTTGTTTATAGATTTGAAATCTACGTCAAAAAATCTAATTGACCTGTTTTTGCTCAATGCCCTAATATTAAGTCTAGGGGTAGTTAACTAGAGGGTGACTATGTCGAATAGTCGTATAATTTGGGTATTTCAAGAAGTTCTTCTTCATGGAAAATAGCTTAAGACAATTAGAATAACGTAGAAATTAAATTCTCGAATTCAAAATTGAGTTTGAGCAACATTGGAGAGGGGGTGAGTCACTCTCTTAAATTACATACCAGTTTATATACACTAATTTTTGCTATTAACACACTGATAGTGGGTAAAATAATGTCACAATAAGTGGTTCTGAAGTTGGACTATCATATGTAAAGTCTTTATTAGGTTTGTTTTCTAATGAATATCATAGTTTTCCTTATCGAACATTATCGATACCGAAAATTACATAACCTAACCTAAAATAACGAAACCTAATAAAAACCTTACATACGATAGTCTAACTTCAGAACCATCTATTGTGACATTATTACCCCCTGTCAGTGTGTTAATTGCAAAAATTATTGTATGTAAACTAGTAATGTAATTTAAGAGGGTGACTCACCCCCTCTCCAATGTTGTTCAAACTCAATTTTGAATTCGAGAATTTCATTTTAGTCCAACTTCAGAACCATCTATTGTGACATTGTTACCCCCTGTCAGTGTGTTAATTGCAAAAATTAGTGTATGTAAATTAGTATGTAATTTAAGAGGGTGACTCACCCCCTCTCCAATGTTGCTCAAACTCAATTTTGAATTCGAGAATTTCATTTTAATCCAATTTCAGAACCACTTATTGTGACATTATTTTACCCACTATCAGTGTGTTAATAGCAAAAATTAGTGTATATAAACTAGTATGTAATTTAAGAGGGTGACTCACCCCCTCTCTAATGTTGCTTAAACTTAATTTTGAATTCGAGAATTTCATTTCTACGTTATTTTAATTGTCTTAAGCTATTTTCCATGAAGAAGAGCTTCTTGAAATACCCAAATAGTACGATTATTCGACATAGTCACCCTCTAGTTAACTACCCCTAGACTTAATATTAGGATATTAAGCAAAAACAGGTCAATTAGATTTTTTGACGTAAATTTCAAATATGTAAACAAATTTTTTATATTGTTTATTTTTCACCCCATTTTTGCAAAATTAACCCCCAAATTTTAACCCCCAACCACCCCTGTTGATGTAATTTGAACAAATTGCATATCAATAGATAGCTCTTTAAAAAAGGGTAATATCGCCAATTTAAACTTTTGCTCTATCTCTTACTGTTTTCGAGATATTTGAAAAATTAAATTTTTACCCCAATTTTTGGAGGGCGATTTCACCCCTTCAAACCGTTTTTCCGCAGATAAAAAAAAATACGTGTCCCTTAGTTTTTAGTGTTCTACAACATATTTTAGTTTCATCAAAATCGATAGGTCCGGCCTTGGGACCTTTACTTGTAAGAAAAAAGTAAACGCAATAAAATTTTACAAGTTGGATTTACACTATAGCAAAAAATGAAATAAATTATTTTCAGTACGAAACTGCCGTCTTGCAGCAACATTTATAAAAATATTAGTTTTCAATTCAAAATAGAATATGGCAATACAAAATACGATTTAGAAATGTTAAATTATAATCTAAATCAGGTGTTGTGTGAAATGTCTGACACTATTCTATTCGCCGTGTGTGACACTACTGTGTAAACAACCTCAAATATTTGCTAGAGAAGTCTAGCAACTCGAGTGTATACAACTGTTCTAGCCTGATCTAGACTGCAAATTTAAGCCGCTGCTACACGATGCTACGAACACCTTCCAACATTCGACGTTGGATGGTTCATAGCATCGTGTAGCCGTTGTTCGAACCTACGAGTGTCCAATGTCGAGCGTCAAACGTTCGCATTTGGTCGTGTCCCGTTCGATGTCGGTATTTTTGCACCGAGTCAAAGGGGTGCTTCGAACATTTGAAGGTCAATGTTGGTTCGTTGGTTGGTTCGACTCAGCAGCTGCACGCTCGTTCATGTGAAGAGAGACAACATCAGTGTATAACATTAGAGATAACATCAGACAGATAACATCGTCCACTGAGTACCAACACATCATCATTCGTATTGGATCAAACATTCGATTCACCGTGTAGCAGATACATTCGTCGCACCAACTATCGAACTTAACTGCCTCAAACGTTCGATCGAATGTTGGAAGGAACGTTCGTAGCATCGTGTAGAACCCGCTTTACTTGAACGTGTAAACCAACGGGCCAAACTACTATATGATAGTTAGTATTCCGACTGTAGCAGAAAGGTGACGTAAAATCTCCTCCACTTCGCATCACTATGCTGTGTAAGTACAAACTGTTTGTAGTGGTTTAGGCTTGATGTTTGCTTCTGTGTGAGTATTTACACACACAATTACAAAACACGTATTATCGGACAGAGCAACGTGCAGGTCAAGTAACAATGGTCTTACAATACATAACAATCGTAGTGGATTCGATGACCGACACCGACTGACTAAATGCCTTAAGCTGTGACAGACCAACAAATGACTCCAAGCGAACTAAACTTTTTTGATATTAGTTTGCTTCTAGTGTTCTATAGTGTAAACATTGCACACAATAATGCTAATTTAGATGTCTCGTGTATCCGTAGCTTTATGTACATATGTTGTAGGTACCTATCATGTATTATATACTGTGTGATACAAGGGGACAAACTAGATTGGCTTTACCTCTGTTCCACTTGTAATGAGTTTGCGACGTAGTCTGTTTGTGTACATACACACTGTTTGCAGTGTATTAGTTTGGTTTTTTGTAGTAGTATGTGTATACACACATACAATCACATCACACGTATTACCAGAGAGAGCTGTTCAACGTGCTCAACTAACAATGGGTATATTGTTAATATAATGGTGTGTTGACTCGACGACGACTACTGACGGACTAATGTCTTAAGCTGTGACTGGCTTACAAATGACTCCAAGCGAATTTCACTTTTTTTATGTTAGTTGGCTTCTAGTGTTCTATGGTGTGACATTTTCAAAATAGAGTATACTCACTATATATATAGGTAGCATGTGTAAATTACGTATGTATATTTTGAGTAAAATTCAAAACGTCAAATGTCAAAAACTAATATATTTAAATAGCAATTAAATTGAATTTGAATGAATTTAAAAAATATTGTTAAAGTTTGCATTTTTTTGATAGTAATTTACTGTTAATATGTAGGTAATATTAAAATCATTTAGGTAATTTAATATGTAGGTAATATTAAAATCATTTAAATATCCATAAACGACACAGTAATAATCATGTACCTAATAGTATAGGCGTCAATTATATTTTTTTTATTTATACCTTACTGCTAACAAGAAAGATTAAAAAAAAATTTAGCAATTAAGAAAAAAATCTAATTAATTTCTAATTCTATACGTTCGATTATTAAACAATTAGCAGTTAGGTCCAAAATTAATGTCTTAAATTTTTTATTTTTGTAATTAAGAAAAATATCCCCTTTACTCCAAAAAGTTGGGGAGCTGAGTTCAGCAAACAGAAATGCAAGTTGGTCACACATTAGAATAGTATTTTTGTGAAACGATAAGGCTTACTCAGAGGTTATGGCCTCTGAGTAGCCTAAAAAATGGACCATATAGATCGCAGCAATGAAATACGCAATTAACATATATATATATATATATATATATATATATATATATATATATATATATATATATATATATATATATATATATATATATATATATATATATATATATATATATATATATATATATATATATAATAAAGCACGAGATGAGAATTTTTATTGAAAGATCTGAAATTTTTTTCAAATAAAAGCCAAACTCGGTTGAAACTCTGACGAGACACTCTTAGCGTACACATTCGATCTTACTACTAAATTGATTTTTAGGATTCCTAAGAAATAAATTTCGAAATCCTTATAGTCTTGTCAGATTCGTTCGTCTGTCCATAGGTTTTTGTACTGTCCGTAATTTTATTTATAACATTTACATAAATAATTGTTAAACTGGATCGCCTGAGACTCGAACCCAAGATCTCTTGATGATCAGTCAAGTGTTTTGTCACTAGGCTACCGATCCATGTTTGAGAACCACTCCAGTTTAACAACGTATCAGTCACGTATTTCTATTCTCTTAGTTGCGAGAAGTAATTACATATTTTCATTTCAATATTGTCAATGTATTTCTGAACGTTATCAAGTATGGCGAATTTTTCTTCATATTTAAACATACGTTAATATTCATAGGTAATATGTTCAGTTTAACTTCGCTTTGGTATTTATACATTACTAAATCATTGTTTTAATTGTCAAGATTCTTCGTAGGCAGTCAATCGCTTCTCCACTAAACTACCGATTCCTAACGTATTAATTGACGTATGTTTAAATATAAACAAAAGTTCGCCTTACATTAATGTTCAACTTTAATTTAAGGAGAGATTCGCTAAAAAAAAAAAGAAAAAAGAAATCGATTTTTTTTCTTCATAATTATGTTCCTTAAGGTGTTAGAAATATTCTCTTAACATTTTATTTAAAAAAAAATCAGAAATTAAAAAGTTATGGGCATTTTAGTGCATGCACTTTACTATAATTCAATTTTAAAAAAATTTCAAATGCTGTTTTCTCGAAAATACGTTTTTTGACATGGTTCCTCATATATCTCAAAAACTATTTGAGATATCGGCATAAATCAAAGTGCATATTATTGGTCGATACCGTCATTTTGGCAGGAACTAGGATCTTTTGATCCCGTTAATATATTTTCAAAAAAGGCGGTGATTTTTGAAAATTTTTTTTCAAAATGCGATTTCTCGCTGGTTTTTTATTTTTTTTCTTAGATCCCATAGTTAGTGCCATAACTGTATACGTATATTTTCAGAAAATTCTTGATTTTTTTACTTTGGTTCACTATGGGAATTTCAGAACGCTAGGAACCATCAAGGTGGGACTTCAACGCCATTCATACTCAAAACACCCTTAAAATAATAATTATCAGTGCTTGTGATGGCGAAAGCGCCGTACAATATACACATTTAGAATGACACACTCATTATAAATGACGTTGTGCATCAATTAATTTTTTTTGATAGATTCTCTGGTCCCAAAATTAATTTTATTATTTATTGACCGCATGTACATATTTGGGGCGTCTCAATTGTAGATAAAAGTAATATATCATAGAAAATATACATAAATATATTCTGATATCGTGCGACTAATATAATTAATATTAAAAATAATCATGTAGGCTTTATTAGGAGGACCGAATGGACACAATCTTGTCATTATTATAATTTTTTTTTCCTAGTCTTTCGGGCTTTGGTCAATAAAATTGATGGGTATTTTCGAAAAATAATATATACGAACCATTTATTATTATCTAATCAAGTCTTCTAATAAAATAATTGTACAATTCAAAACGACCTACGACCGTCATCGTAATATATTCAGTCATTTTTTTTTTTGGCCGTTTGTATACGATAATCAGTCTGTAAAAAACATTTGGTGTATCAATTTTATTCTTAAAAAGAAGTTAAATTGGTACGTTTTATTTGAGTTGACTTTACTTTGTATATTTATATTGTTATATAATAGTGATGGAAATGTATTCAACAAATATCGAAATTTCTCGATTTCGACAATACAGCAATCCGCCGAAGAACACGATTAATTAGTTCCGTGTTCTTTGAAATCGTATTGTTCGAGACCACAAAAGACAGACATTTCATTTCAAGTGTGAAAATAAAAAAACGTTCCGTTTAATTTGCATAGTGCGACTGTTAAAACCTACTCTTTGTTATCGAAAATTATCGATAACGAACTATTTATCATAAATTGGTAATAAGCGTTTAATTTAAGCTCTATTAGTCGTTTTGATTTGATCAACAATAGAATATTTTTAAAAGAATTAGGTACATTTCGTTACTTTTCATAATCGTAAACTTTTGATCGTAAATATCTCGTAAACGGTGCGTCGTGGCGGAAAAAATAACGAAATTTTTAAAAGCTTAAGCGAAGCAAGTCGTGGGTATTTCAAACATATTGCAACTGTCAAAACTTACTTTTCATTATCGAAAATTATTAACACCGACTTACTCATCAGTTACGAAATTATTTAAAATTTTTAGTAGTTTTTATTTCCAGTATTTTTTCTGTTATAATGGCAGATTCAATTTACACGATTTTTATTCGTGTAAATCAAATCCACATGGAACGGATATATTCGCGTATATTGAGGACCGGTGTAACATTATATCTAATATATATATATGTATTTTATTCTTTTCCAAAAGAATTACTTAAAAATCGTGATGTTTGGAACCGTGTTATTCGGAGGAAGGCACCCGTGTCCTTCGAGACCCGTCTTCTTCGGGGGTTACCTGTAATGACTTACAATGATTTCGAAATCCGGACTTAAACATTTTGATCGCAAGAATAAAATATAATTTCATTTTTTATTAAATTTATACGTTACGAAAAAATGCGTTTAGAGTAATTTAGGGTAAAGACCCTATTTTTTTCTCCCTTATATGGCTTGGATACCACACATATTTCGAAAAAACGCAAAAACACGTGTCCTTTAATTTTTGGTGCTCTTTCTATTAATGATACCAAAAATTTGATACATTAAACCATTCAGGCTGTACAAGAAAATTTACCCCCATTCACCCCTCCAGCCCCCCTTATGAACCCGGTCCTCATTTAACCTATACAGGTGAACAGGTCTTTCAAAACGTAATATTTCGTCAATTCAAAGTTTTCCTCTATCTCTTATAGTTTTCGAGATATTTTAAGAAATACGATTTGAACCCCCAACTTTAGGGGCTGGTTTCACCCCCAAAACGTGAAAGATGGCCGATAAAAAAAAATACGGGTCCCATATTTTTGCTTATTCTACACATCAGCAAAGTTTCATCAAAATGCCGAATTTCACTCTGGGTGTATTTCCTTGTAGGTAAGTAAATCGATACTTTCTGAAATAATGTGTGACCGACCCATCCCCTATTAAAGATCTTTACCTTGTCATCTTTTCACGGTGGAGAAGAGGCAAGATCTCACGGACCTCACACACAAAAAAACAAGAAGAACCAGCAAGCAACCAGTAAATAGAGATTGTAGTAGTACATAGTTAAAGTGGTCACGGGTACCCCATAGCAGGCCGGGGAGCGTTCAGCGACCAGCAAAGGGCAACACTTGAGTTTTTTTTTTTGGTAAATGATGAAGAAATTCCATTAACACCCACGTTCAGATGTATTTACATGGCTCTAAAGACATTAAATGAAAGAAAAAGTTAAACATATATTGATAAAAAAAGATGCCCATAAAAAACAATAGTACAGCTGATCCTTTTTTTATACGGTGGACAGGGATCGCATAAGAATAATTGCACAAATAAAATATATTCGAAAATATCATAAATAGCTATAAAAAGTTTAGTCCGATCCAGATTCTAAAAAACTTTTTTTATGCGATTGATCGGGACCGCATAAAAAAAGCTTCATCGAAAATACATAATTCAAAACATTCAAAACCTCGCGATTTCCAAAGAAGTTGCTTTTCTAAACAAGTATTAATTTACACGTGGGAACATTTTATTTCATTTTTATGATATTATGAAAATTGTGAAAATTACATTTGTAAC